>PVIW01000333.1:208833-397386 GCA_004026585.1 Noctilio leporinus | reverse complement strand
AAAAGTACCAGGTAAAAGAGAGGAGATGACCCTATAGTAGGAATGTAGCAGAGCACAGAGACCCAGCCAAAGAGGCTGATAAGAAACTATGAAAGTTACTTAGGCAATGAAGTAAAATTCTTAAGAACATAATAGACAGCGAGAAAAAAAAGTCCTATAGAGATTGTGAAGGTTATGATGCCATGTATAATATAAAGTTGGTATCTTCTGACAGTCATAAAGTTATTACAGAAAAAGAATATGCCTTAACACCAGCAGTTAAGAATCATGATGAGAGATTTAATTCAGATGTGGAAAATGAAGCCATTGAAGTCTATATGGCATTAAATGTACTTATTTCATCTATAAGAGTTGCTATTACCAACTGCATCCCTGGAGAATGTCAAATTCCCAACTGCACTTGAAATTACATTGTAACTGCTCATGGCTGTGAACGTCCTAGATTGTTAAATAAAATACAATCTAATAAACTGCTAATTTTTTTTTAACAATCAATTCTCATAGTGAAAAATTCTTTCATATTTGCTGTTGCCTGTACGCAGTTGAGAACTAAAAATATATCAAAGAGCAGGCATGTGGCTTGTGGATCAATGCCCAACCCACTGAGCCACACCAGTCAGGGCAAGATGCTATTTTGTATACTGACAGCAGCCAATTTAAGTTGACAGTGTGGTGATCTTTTTGTTGTTCAACATGAATTTACTTATTTGTTTTTCAATTTTATTTTTCAGTTATAGTTTACACTCAAGATTATTTTGTTTTAGTTTCAGGTATACAGCATAATGGCTCGACAATCATATACTTTACAAAGTGTTACACCTAGTATTTCCAGTACCCACCTGGTACCATATGTAGTTTTTACAACGTCACTGACTATATTTCCTATGCTGTACTTTATAGCCCCATGACTAGTCTATAATTACAAATTTGTACTTTTTAATCCCTTTACCTTTCTTCACACAGTCCTCCAATTCCCCTCTACTCTGGTAACTATCAGTCTGTTCTCTGTATCTATGAGTTTATTTCAATTTTGTTTGTTCACTTATTTTGTTCTTTAGATACCACATATAAGTAAAATTATATGGTATATGTCTTTCTCTGACTGACTTACTTTATTTAGTATAATAACCTCTAGGTCCATCCATGGTAGGATTCCATTTTTTATTATGGCCAAGTAATATTCTATTTTATATATAATATAGCACATCTTTATCCAAGAGTCTATGGATGGGTATATAGGTTGCTTTTACATCTTGGCTAATGGACAATGTGCTGATTTTTTAACAAACATTTTCTAAAACTAACTTGTTAAAAAACAAAACAAAAAAATAAGCAAACAAAAACCCACGTATTCACTGAACACATGCTATGTGGAAAGCACATTATGACGTAGTCAGTACCTCCAAGGAGTTTTTAAGATGCAAGTTAGAGGCAGAGGTATAAGCAATGAATTCTATACAGGAGAATATAGAAGTTCAAAGGATACATATTTATCTTTTTGGGGTTTTTTATTATTTTCTTCCTTAAAAAGTTATAGTTTTTAAAAAATTAAATACTATTTTGCATTAGCTTCAGGGGTACTGCATAGTGGTTAGACAATCATGTACTTTATAAAGTGTTCTCCTCATACATGAAAAATAATGAAATCTCACCATTTGTGACAGCATGGATGGACCTAGAGGGTATTATACTTGGTGGAATAAGTCAGCCAGAGAAAGACAAATACCATATGATCTCACTTAAATGAAGATCTAAAGGATATAAGCAAACAAGCAAAACAGAGTACATAGTATTTCATATTTACATCTAATCTTTTTTTCAGATTTTATTTATTATTTTCAGAGAGAAGGGAAGGGAGAGAAGCAGAGAGGGAGAGAAACATCAATATATGGTTGCCTTTCATCTGCCTCCAGCCACGGATCCAGTAGGAGACCTGGGTTGCAACCTGGTTATGTATGTGCCCTGGCTGGGAATCAAACCAGCAACCTTTGGGTTCACAGGCCTGCACCTATCCACTGAGCCACCAGCCAGGGCTACATCTAATCTTTTTCCAAAAAGTATATCTGTAAAAGGTCATCGGGCTAAAGTGAACAGTTAGGAAATTCGAGAAAAGAGGATTGAAGAGAAGGTAAAAGTGGGTAAAGACAGGTACCACCTACGGAAAAGGACTGCAATTTTCACTCATCCTGGTAACCAAAGCTAGAGAAAAAAAAAAGGAAAACCCATCATAAGATTGAGCATTCCCATAAGATAATAAACTCATCAATGGCTTGGGAAGAAGCATTATTTTCCTGAAACACACCTGAAAAAGAAAATATTCTCATAGACAAACTTTTGACCACAACTGGATATGAAAATGTTTGTATTCACAGTTTCTGGCAGATCTTTAGATTGGTATGTTAAGGCTTAGCAAAGGTTTTCTGCAAAGAACCAAATATTAATACTTGAATCTTTGTGAACCATATGATTTCTCTTGCAGCTATTCAACTCTGCCTTTACGACATGAAAGCAGTCAGACAATATGTAAATTAATGATTAACCTATGTTCCAATAAAACTTTATTTAGAAAAAATAAGCAACAGGATAGAGCTGGCCCATAGGCTATAGTTTACCAGCCTATTGTCTCTGATGTCAGTTAAAAGCAGAGCTGTCCATTTCAAAAGGTATTTTTAACAGTTATATTAGTGAAAAATAAAAGCTCTTTTTTATTGTTAATTGTTTCATGCAGCTGATGAGCTACTTTTCAAGGCTTGGAGCTGAGTGTAAGAAATAAATGAAAAATCCTGTAGGCATTAAATACTGGTAGTTCTTGTGCTGCGCAGATAATGCTGGCTGTCACCTGCAACCTTACGAGAAGAAGGAGTGACTGACACAGTGTTGCTCGTGGCTCAGAGCCAGGCAGAGTGTGACCAGGCAAGGCCTGTGCCCTGCTCACACTCATGGACTCTGGAGGCCCATGGACCTAACAGGTGTGACCCGGTAACGCATCTTCCAAAGTGACTGATGAAATAGATTATTAATATCTCATCTGCAGAGGCCGAGGAAAAGTTCTGAGGAAATCAGAGACCTTACACAGCAAGAACTTTTGTTGTTTTATTTTTTTGCAGGCAGTGACTAAAATTGGCCCCTCATCTCTAGGGTTCACCTGTCTCCTTAAGAGTCAGGCACTAAATACTCAAAGAAACTTGTTGCATTTGAATCCATGTCTTTAAAGGTAAGTAAAATTAATTTCAGCTCAACAACATGACTGAAATGTGCAGAGAATGAAGTAAGTAACTGAGTTTGGAGAGGTCTGGGACAGCTTTACCGACCACTTTCCATTTGAACTTCCTCTCAGTGGAATTAGACACTTAAACAAGCACCATATGGGCGAAAGGTGCGCGAGGAGTTCGAGTCAGGCAGGAAGAAGGTTCTGGAACGGAAAGCCCTTTGTTTTGAGGTGAAGAGGTCACGGGAAATGAAGCTGGGGACATAAAGCAGGGCATGATCAAGCTAAAGAAATGCTGAGGCAGGATGAGGCCAACAGCGGGGGCCCCCACCTCTGAACTAATACCCTGGCACAGGCTCGCTAAAGGGAATAAATCAAAGATCCAAGTGCCCCATCCCACCCCCGCCAGAGGAGAAGGACCAGCAGCAGGGGTCAGTCTGTAGTCAGTTTGCAGCACCCACAGCACAGTGGCCACAAAGATCTTAGACGCCGCATCTTGCAAGGCGCGGAGCAGGTGACCGTCCTTGGGCTCCTGTCCCCTTGAACCCTGGCCGCGCTAGGTGAATTGCAATAAACTGTACTTTTTTTTAACCCTAAATGAAAAAAAGGAGGGGGAGGTGTTGGGGGGGGGGGTCTCCTTTTGTTTCCTTGGCTTCCCCGCTGACTTTTGCTTGATCAGGCGTCAGGCATCGGAAGTGTGCGGTCTGCAGCCGCGCTCAGGACTCGGCCTTTAGTGCCCGAGGGGCCCTGCCCGCCTGGGGAACAGTCCCATCTCCCCTGATCCGCACAGAAGAGCTGCCTTGCAAACCACGCTCAGACCTTCCGACGTAATTACTCTATCACTTGAAAACATAATGCTCCTGTTTCGTTGTGATCCCTTCATTGGTCCCTAGATCTCCAACTCCACAGGGAATGCCGCAAATTCGCATGTTACCTCTGAAAAACTGATATAGCACTGGCAGCTCTGATGTACCTAACAAGGGGTGTAAGGAAAAGAGAGAAAGAACAGCGTATTCATGTAGCCAGACTGCTCCGGCAGTGACACGTATGAGAAAGTGTAAACTGGAAGTTATTCATAAAAGGACGAACACTTTTTACTTAATTTGTTTTTATTTTTGTGGAACTTGTCAACAGGCAAAGCAGCACATGAAGTGGTGGTGGGTATAATTAGAAGAGTCTACAGACCATGGGAGCAAACAGAGATGAGTGGGAAACCTGCCACTAATTAGCAGGGTGATCTAAGTGAGTTCCTTCACAGTCCCGAAGACTCAATTCCTTGCGATCATAAATAGCTCCTAAGATTGGGAAAATGGAATTCAACACTGCATTGATGTCGATCCTCCCAGAAGCAGGCATGGGGAAGCTCCTTAGGGGAAACATCTATGAGGTAAATGAGGAGGGAGCAGGTAGATGCCTGAAGAGGCCCTGACTCCAAAAGGCATTCAGCCCCTGTGAAGCACAGAGGCAAAGAAGGACTTTTGGATGGAAGAGTCTTGATGGTAGTTCTAAGAAAAGTTAGCGATGCCAGTGGGAAGTACTGCAAGCTTCTGTCACTCCTCCGAGACTTCTGTGTCTTCCAGAAATAGAGCTGCTTGGTGTCCCTGCAGCTCAGCTGGTGGGGAATAGCCCACAGGAAGTGTGGCCTTGTGATACTGTGGATGAGAACACGAAATATATAGTAGTATTTGGTCTTGGTCCTGTTCCCAGAACAGAGCTCCTAAAACCCTTGGAATTTGTCTTTGTTATGTTAATTAGCTGACTTTTTTGGAATGTTTCTAAGTCACCTAAAAATGGGGGAATAGCCCCAACTCACCCTGTGATTAGAAGATTTGAACTTTCAGTCTCACCCCACCCCATGTGTTTCTGGAGGAGAAAGGGGCTAGAGATTGAAATCAATGGCCAAGGCTAATGATTTCACCAATTAAGCCCATATAATGAAGTCGCCATAAGAACCTAAAAGGACAGGTTCAATCAGAGAACTTCTGGATTGGTGAACTCATGAAGATTTGGGAATATGGGTGCGCCATAAGAGGGCTCAGAAGCTCTAAGTCCTGTCCCCATACCTTGCCCTGTGCATCCTTTCCTGAGTTTTATTTTTTATAATAAACCGGTAATCTAGTAAGTACAATGTTTCTGAGTTCTGTGAGCTGCCTTGGCAAATTAATCAAATCCAAGGAGGGAGTCATGGGAACTTCTCTTAATTGCCAGTCAGTCAAAAGTACAAGTAACAACCTAGGCTTGCAACTGGCCTCAGAGTTGAGGTGATAAGGGAGACAGTCTCAAAGGACTGAGTCCTTAACCTGTGGGATCTAACACCATCTTCAGGTAGATAGTGTTAGAATCGAGTTGAATCCTACATCACCCAGCTAGTGTCCAAAAACTGCTTGGTGTTGTGGGAAAACTTCCTGGGCACCCACCCACACATCCCATTGGAATTAGTACGGCCACCATACGAACCTGGTGAAGGGACCTGACAATTCCTCTTACTGCTGAAGGAAATCAGAGGGCTGGATCCTCATAGCTACTGCTAACTGCATGTGGAAGCACTTCACACAGTAGCTGTCATAATGACATCAACCAATAAATGTATTTTTCTCCTTAGATGTCAGACATTTTGTTCAGGAAGACTGTAGTTCTCCTGGTTTGAATTAAATTTGAGAAGTTGACCTTCAGTTGGTGGAATGGAGTAAACAAATGGGTAACATCTCATTCAAGTTTGAAAAGAGGATGTTTTTCATCATAAACACTGTGGAGAGAAGATGACAGTTTAGCACTCTTCCAGGAAACACCATTTCTTCATCCCAACTCACCACCAAGAACAAAGTTCCCAGAACAACAATGTCATGCTCAGAATCATAGGTTAGGAGGCAAAATGTTTTCAGCCAGCTTCTACAAGCTTACATCATGACCAACATGCTTTCGATCAATAAATTCCTACTCTTCTAAGTTCCACATGTGATAAATCATTTCATTCCCTAACATTCGGTAAAAACTGCTGCTGCTTCTGGTCCTCACCCTCAAGCTACTGTGCCTTCCAACAGAGGAGACCTCAAACTTCAGCATCCCGTTCTTTTTTTTATTTTTAAAGATTTTATTTATCATTTTTAGAGAGAGGGGAAGGGAGAGAGAGACAGAGAGGGAGAGAGACATCAATGCATGGTTGCCTTTCACCTGCCTCCAGCTATGGACCTGGCTGGAGACCTGGCTTGCAACCTGGTTATGTGCCCTGGCTGGGGAATCAAACCAGTGAACTTTGGGTTCACAGGCCAGCTCCTTATACACTCTGCCACCAGCCAGGGCTAGCCTCCCCTTCTTAGTGATCACTTTTCCTATGAAAACAGGAAAGTCATAGCATTGCCTCTTTATAGCTTTCTACATCTCATAAAACCATCTTTATATAGGAGTGAATAGGCAATACATATCTGTGCACAGACTTGGTTTCAGGCACCTGGGAATCCTACACCAGGCTTTTTCTTACTAGCTTTTTAACTTTGAGAACATCACTTAACCTGTGTACATCTTGATTTCTTCATACACAAACTTAAAATAATAGTATCTTACCCTGAAAAGCTGTCATGAGGTTTAGAGGCAATCTATGCAAATAACATAGTAAGTGTTTAAAGCATAATAGATGCACAGTAAATTATAACTCTTTTCCAGCCTCTTAACCCTAAGAAAATATACAAGAAAAGTGTTCTTTTATATGCACTATATAAAGGGGACCCCCCCAAAAAATGTATTTATTTAAGAATTATATATTTTTTCATACATGTGTAAACCTCACTCACCTTCAAAGTACTTTCCATTTGATGCAATACACCTATGGAGATGCTTTTTCCACTACTCAAAACAGTTTTTGAACTCACCAATTTTGTTGCCTTTTAGTGCTTCTGACATTTTTTGTTTCACCTCTTCCACATCAGCAAAACATTTCCCTTTGAGGACTTTTTTCATCCAGGGAACCAAAAAAAAAAAAAAAAAAAGTTGCTCAGTGTGAGATCAGGTAAATAGGCAGGATAGTGCCTGAGGATTGTACCGTTTTGGGTCAGAACTGCTGAACTCAGCATGGTGTGGGCAGGTGCACTCATAAATCATCCATTACGAAATGGGCAAACACACTGAAAGAGTTTTCAAAAAAATTCACTGAAGCTGAACACAGCCTCTCACAACAATGCCAGCTGGTACACTGATACAGATGGGTTCCTAGAACACTAACCTAGCAAGGAAAGCCTGTCCTACACGGGGCTCACCTTCCAGAAGATAATTCCAGTTTTTTTGAAGGGTCTTCTTTTGTGTAATGCCATATAACATTTAAAAAGCTGCACGAGTAAACTATAATAATTAATGCCATTATAATTGCTTAGTAAATATAGATTTATGGGTTGATATATAGCTTAAAATAGTAAACATAATTTTTTTAAATAATGATAAACCTCAAAAATCTGGAAGTAGGGTTGTTCTCTTAAATTCAGTCCTGTGATACACTTTTATTGAATTGTACATGTAAAATTAGAAGGTAAATGCTACTGAATATTTGCTACCAGTTGATTCATAAGCATATTCGAGATCAAATACAAACTACAAGCAATCAGAGCACCAGCATTAGATATTTTCCTCTATCTTCAATATTTTCTTAGTTTTTTCATACTTTGATTTTGCATGCCTGAGTCCAAGTATATACTCCTTTTCAACCAAATTGACTTATTCTTTCCCCTAGGAAACAGGGTCTTCTCTGAAATGTATGGATCCTCTCCTGCCACGAAGAGAAAAGTCTTCCTGTCTTAATCAGGTCAAGGCCCCTCCTTGCTAGGCCCAGAGGTTACTCAGCAGTAGATGGTACAGAGAATGATTCCTGCTCTGCAACTGTCTGTTACCATGGAGACATGCTAATTAGTGAATGATGAAAAAGCAAAGGAGTTCAGGGTCTCTAAAACCATGAGAAAGAAAGGGAAATGAATGGAAAAATATGGATGAAGAGAAATTAGGGGATCTTAAGGGGCAGATTATAGGTAAAAGGAGTCCTGGAATGATAGGGTCATAATGAAGAAGTGAGAGAGTTATGACGAGAGAATATCAATGACAAAGACTCATGGATTGTGAGTTTGAAGAAACGAAGGGTAGAGATTGTAGTTTATGAGAAAAAATGGAAAACTCCAATTGAGTCAAGTGCTGTTACAAAATCACAGGACATTAAGGACCTGAATTTTACAGGTGTTGAATGACAGGAATATTTCTTCCTAAAAGAAAAAAAAGAGTGACATTTAGTGTTATGAAAATAGATTGCAAATCTTTGAAGACATTTCCCTGATGCAACTTGAATTCACATTTGCTGACCCATCATAATTTGCTTGGAGTGTCAGTGTGCCAACGTGTGGTTTTTCTGTCCAATTCTCTGAGCCAAATGTGCCCTTGGATTTCTATATCTAGCTCTTCAAGCAACAATAGCATAGAAAAGGACATAGGTGAGAATTTTAAGAAATGTGTTTAAAAAAGATAATATAAAGATAAAACAAAGGCATATGAGCACTTACATTCTGCAGGGATTTTGAGAACTTGATCAGGTGATTAACATCTATTATTCAAAGAGATAATAAATTCATGTTATTTTACTATAAATATTTTTATTTTATTATACATTATTTATTATTCATAATTGGTGACTGAGATATATTTTATGCAAACGTAAAGATAGTGTTGATTGCCAATAAACAGAATACACTATCTATGAAAACCAAAGTATATTGAACAGAATCAGCCCAGATATGAAGGAAAAGAACTAGTCCTTTGTGTTAATTGAAGGAAAGTTATGTAGTTAGGCAAGTTTCATGTGCAAAATTAATCTCATCTGCCCTTGTACATAAATGATTTCATAGCATCTCACACCTTGGAAATTACCTCCAACCTTGGACTTCCCTGCCTTCAATTTTCTAAAAATCGCATCTACCCAGATTATCTTCCACCTTATAGATTTCCTCTCATCCTTCAACTCCAAATCAAATACCATCTTCTCAGTAGATGCCTGCCTAGACCTTCACAAGTATTTACCACTGGCTGTCCATCCTAATGGATCTGCAGCACTCCGTACTTACCTTGTTCTTGGAGTTTAATTCTTGACATTTTGACTACTTGTTTAAATAACAGTCTATCCGAGATTGCAAACTTCTTAATGACAGAGACTATCTTCTATTCATCTTTTCCAGTATCACCAGCACCAGGAGCCATTCTTAGTAAATAGCAGGTGCTTGATAAATATGTATTGGATGAGTATTTAATGTAAATTATAATTGATAACTAATTTTTATAGTAATTGAAATTTTTTAAAGGACTCTCATGCCAATAAAATGTAAGCTTATTAAATACTCATGTCTCTTTTGCTCATCTCTATCTTTAGGACATTAACTCAACAGATGCTCGATTAAAGTTTGTTAAATAAATATCCAGATCCAGAATCATCCAGAGACCTTGCCTTCCTTTCATTTAAGAGTTCCTCAGCAAACAGAATAATGTCTAAATATGTCTCTCCTCTGTCAATAGAAATCAAGCTCTGCCAATACATGTATATAAAAGATAAGCTCTCCTTATCAGTGAATTTTCCATTGGAGCTGACAAATGCCAGAAGTGAATGTGCTAGAAGCTACAAGAGTTCCCAAAACAAACCAGCTCTAATCAGCTAGATGGGCTCACAGTTAGTCCAAAACCAATTCCAGTTCTAACACCAAGAGGAAGCAGTTGGGGTGGAGCTCACCTGGCTGGAGAGGAAGCAAAAACACTGACCCTCTTCAGCATGTTGACTTCATTTCTATCAGTCTGCTTTTTCTAATGTCTTTCAATAATGTTAGTAAATATCACAAAGTCAATGAAGATAACGTTAAAAATGTTTTTGAAAAGCACTATTTGAGGGAGACAGCACCCTGAGCTCTGGAAAATGAACTGCTCTTCCTGCTTTTCTCCCAGACTTGCTTCTGAGTTCGCCAAATGTATAAAATATCTGAGTTATAGGCACAACAATCTTAAATCCAAACCACTCTCTATCCTCAAAATATCTCCCCAACAATCCTATCAAGTTATTTTAGTATTTAAACTCTCATACTCATTGCAGGTGAAGAATTTAATGGCTCACTTTTTCAAAACATCATATTAGCTCTCATCATCTAAGAATACTGACAATGAGACACAGGGCAGATTCACTGGGATGGGGCAGAAAGAGGGGGCATATCGGGTCCTGGAAAGGAGAGCAGACCAAGTGCTAATGTTTTATTGGAAGAATATAAGCTACCAGTAAACAGCTTGAATACTCTGTGATGGAGGACCACAGGTCAGGCAGATAAAAGGAGGAGAGCCGGGAGAGAAAAATGGAGAGAACTAAAAACAAAGTCAGTTATCACACAGTTTTGACTGAGGACTACCATGGTGAAAATCAAAACCAGGTCATCTTGCTCTGGGCCACTACACACAAAAACATGGCACTTCCCTTTGAATATGTGCTATAGTGCTATACCTCACATTGCCTCTGGCTATCAAAATATATAGCAATTATATATCTGTAAATATAGTGTGTGTGCCCACAGTCAAGTGATAAACTTGGGGGTTCTCACAAAAAATGCAAATCAGAAAGTCTTACCATAGAATTTTAAATGAAAAAAAAAATTCTGTAAACTTCTGAATTTCATTTCCATGCATTTATTTTATTTCCCATCTACAACCCCTGCATTAATTTTGGTCATACATTTTAAAGATTTATTTAGTCACAAATGCATGCTCCTAAACAAAAGAACAGAAATAGACTAGGGTGAACCCATTACCTTCAAGTATAAGCCCTAGATTATTATTATCACAACAGTATCATCTCCACATATCTCAGGCAGCACACTTAGTATCTGATTATGAAGAAACCAATTTATGAAAATACCTAAGTATCACATAATTATTACTTTAACTCCACACAGAATAATTTTGCAAATTTTCAAAAGAATCCATTTCTTAGACCAAAGGAACACTTATATTTAAGAGATAGCATAAGTTTTTCCAGATACATTAAAGAAGTAATCATTAATATCATTTAACCTTAACATTACAGGTAGATTTGCTATGTGAATATATTGTACACAGACTGATGTCTGGAACTTAAGTTATAATTTACTTTGTAATCACAGAAACTATAATTTAGAAAGTATCTAAGAACATAAAAAGCAATTGAACAATTGAACTGCTCAGTTAGTGTATCTGCCTTAAATATCTCCTCCATAATCATTCAGAATCCCAAATTCCTCCATCACAAATAAAACCTCTGCTTCTCCTCACTCTTGCAGATTGTCTATGGACTTAGGGTATAATGCTGCTATCTGGCTCCTTCTTACAGTTCGCAATGCCTTTCAGTGGTTCCTGAAACTCTCTCTGTCTTCAGATTTTTCGTTTCCATATTGTGTTTTTTGATGCATAGAAAAAAATGAACATTCTGCCAACTCACCAAGTTCTTTTTATGCTTTTTGGACTGCTATAACTAATTACCATGGACTAGGTGACTTATAAACAACGGAGCTGTATTTCTCACAGTTCTGGAGGCCGGTAGTTCAAGAACAGGGTGCAAATGTGATCGAATGAGGCCTCTCTTTCAAGTGGAGATTTACTGTTATATCCTCACATGACAGAAGGGGGTAGGGAGCTCTCTGGGGTCTTTTTTATGAGGGTTCTATAATTTCATTCATGAGGGCCAAGTACAAAGGCCCTCATGAATGAAATTAGAACCCTCATATTGGGTGTTAGGGTTCAAAATGTGAATTTTGGAGAGACATAACATTGAGAATACAGCACATTCCATCATACTGAAGGACAGGATCCAACTTCTGAGTGAATAAGAGGAAAGAAACCAATAAGGACTTTCAAAGTACAAAAATATAAGCTGAAAATAAATAAAAGCAGAGAAGAAATGATTAGAGGCTCACAGTAATAAACTAGCAGTAAGTTGATAACATGATGCTATAATGTTTATGAAACAATTCAACTTGATCTTAGCTGAAAGGCTGAGAAGGGATTGTTTATGAAACAATTCAAATATTAAGATGCATAAAAGTAATCACTTTCTCCATATTAATCAGCTCTAGTCAGACCTTTATCAAGATGCAGTGCCTGTGTTAGGGTCTGTAAAACAGAAATGGAGAATTCAGAACCCTGCCACTAAGATGGTTCAAGTGCGTAAAAAGCTCAAGGGAGGTTCGTTACTGTCTTCAGGTGTGTAAGGGGCTCCCACACACGGTACTGTGGCCATGGGAACATGGAATCGATGCCAAGTATAGGCACAGGCATTGGATTCAGACATTATCAGGCTTTGAGTGTCATTGAATAATTGTTTCAAACAATGAAGTGCATTAAGGTCTCCCTTTCAAAGATCCTTCAAAATAAGACCTTTTTTTTTTTTTTTTCATCTCTATGTACGTACGAGAGGAATGGGTAAGATGGTTTCTCTAGTTCATTAATTCTTGATTACCTGCGATTCTATAATGATTTATCAATTATTCAAACAATTTAGAGAAAAGCAATTTTTCTCCTGTACAGCTGATATTTAAATATCAGACACCCAATACCATATTCTAGTATCAGGGGCTCCTCCATTGAAAGGCAGCACAATATTGAAATTTTATTATCAATGATACCAAAATAAATATTTAATTTTGTTAGACCTTGTAAGAACTTAAAAATCTGTCCTGAACTAGGAAATTATACACTTGTTTAAACAGATTCAATCAGATTTTCTGTGCTCTAGTTCTAATGATGTTTCTCTCTCCCAAACCTGCTGAGTCACTTTACACCAATTAAATGGATTGACTTCAAATGGCACCAACAAGGCACAATTGGAAAAAAGAAAGCAAAATAACTGTATGTCACTATGGAGCCCTTCCTTTGGAATATAAAAATTTTTAAATCATTTCCTTTCATCGTCAAAAGCATGAAAAAGTAAACACAATGCATGTAATTCATCGAGATATCTCTAGAAGAGACTGTATTTTCATTTTTAATGAGAAAACTTAAGTTTTTATGTTTCCAAATTTTAAATATTTATGCTTTTTAACAAAAGAGTTTAAATAGTTTTTAAATTTGTATTTGTTGATTTTTAGGCGGGGAGAGAGAGAGAGGAAGGAGGAGAGTGAGAGAAAGGGAAAGAGAAAGAGAAATACCAATTTATTGTTCCACTTATTTATGCATTCATTGGTTGCTTCTTGTCTGTACCCTGACAGGGAATGGAACTTTCAACCTTGGCTTACTAGTGCCACTCTCTAACCAACTGAGCTACCCAACCAGGGCCAATAAAAATAGTTTTAAAAGAAAAAATACAAACATAATCTGATTCTATAATGATAAACTTTTGTTCCTGAAAGAGGGAGACCAGATTATTTTTTAGAATCCCCTGAGAAAAATATTCACAGAAAGACCAAATGAATGCAAGAGAACTTAGAAATGGTACCAAAACACAAAAACAAAAAACAAAAAACAAACAAAAAAAGCAAACGAACCAAAAGCAACCAGTTGCTTCTTCACACCTCCAACAGGAGACCTGGCCCACAGCCCAGGTATGTGCCCTGACCAGGAATTGAACCGGCAGCCTTTCCATTTGCCATACAGTGACCAACCAACTGAGCCAAACCAGTTAGGGCTGAAAAGTGGTTTTAAAAATCTGGTTTTTAAACATTACCTAGAGTTAGCTGTATTCTATTTCTTTAATACTTCTGATTTATTCCACCAATGTCAAATAAAAGGTGACTTTTCCTAGTACTTAAATATTAAACATACAAGGTAACTTAGTAACATTTTTTGCTTATTAACCTCAAGGGTATAAAGGTTACAAATGACAGAATTCAAATAAATTTATTGAGCATAATATTTGATCAAAGGGGAATGCCATTTTTGTGGTTATATATATTCCCTTAGGTAAAACATTTATCTATAGCTGTGTGTATAAAGACAAAATGGCATAGTGTGGGATGTCATTTAATGAAATTACAGAAACTACTGAATTACTGTTGCTACTTTTTTTCTTAAGTGGATGCTTATATGCTTTCATAGGTTCAGCCTAGAGTCTTAAATAAAGTTAGTGCTCAAAACACATCTTTGGTTTATTTGGAAGAAGGGAGGGGTCTTCTCTGCATAATCTCTCCATTTGTCTTTGTTCCCTAAATTCAGATAGCTTCAAAAAAGTAGGAACTTTTGCTCATTAAAAGACACTATTTATAGAATTACAACATAAGCCCCAGACTGGAAAAAGGTATTTTCAAAATTGGAAAAAAGTATTTGCAAAATATATATCTGATGAATGACTTGCATATGAAACAACTTTCAAAACTCTCATAATTCAATTAAAAGGTGTACAGCCCTATTTTTTAATGGAAAAAAAATTGAACAATTTACCAAAGAAGATTTATGGATGGTAAATAAACACATGAAAAAATGGTTACATCATTAGTCATTAGGGAAATGCCAATTAAAGCTACAATGAGATATCCTGAAAACCAACCAGAAAGGTGAAACATTTAAAAGTCTCAATATCAAGTGTCAATGAGAATTCAGAGCAACTGGAATTCTTATCTTCTGTTGCTAGAATGTAAAATGTTTCAACCACTTTGGAAAATAGTTTGGCAATCATAAAGTTAAACATGTATTTCCTGTATGACACACCAATCGACATGAATGAGTCCTAGAAGCATTATGCTAAGTGAAAGAAGCCAGGTACCAAAAAAATCTAAAAGTCCTGGCTGGTGGCTCAGTGGATAGACTTCAGCCTGTGAACCCAAAGGTCGCTGGTTCAATTCCCAGCCTGGGCACATAACCAGGTTGCAAGCCAGGTCTCCAGCCAGGTCTGTAGCTGGAGGCAGGTGAAAGACAACCATACATTGATGTTTCTCTCCCTTTCTTCCTCCCTCCCTGCCCTTCTCTCTAAAAATAATGAATAAAATATTTAAAACTATATATGATTCAATTTATAAAATATTTTGAAAAATTCAAAATTATAGAGACAGGAAACAAGTCTGGTGGTTATGGGGGCTGGGGCTAAGAAAGGGGATTAATTACGTAGGCACATGAAAGAGCTTTAGAAGTGACAGGAACATCTAAATTGTGATGGAAATCACTGTATACTTTTTCAAAACTTAAATCATATATTTTAAAAGAATTGTTTTTATTTTATATAAACCATACCTCAACAGATCTGATTTTTTCAAATAGGACGTGTGTGTACATCCTTGTATGTGTGCACACGCGCTCTTGCACACACACACACACACACACAATGATGGCCAAGGAGCTTGCCCTTGGTGGTAAGAACTGTTAGGAAAGATTAGGTCATGAACCAGACACAATTACATTCAGTTCCCCCAGTTGACCCTATGCCAACAGGGCATTACAAAAAGAAAAACTACTACCCACAACCACCATGAATTAGCATGGGCACACCTCCATCATCAGTCAAAGAAGCAAGCTTTTCAGTTTTATTTCATGTGCATTTTTGCATTTTTTTTTTTCCTTTAAGTGTTAAACTGTCAAGTTGGTGGCCCAACCACTCCCACCTGTCCTAACCTGTTTCAAAAGCTCTTTTACAAGATCTTAAACTTAGCTGAAGTGTTTTCTGAAGTGCACTAATGGAAATGTCCAGGGCAGGTTGCTGTGCATAAGAAAGCTTTTACTTAAATGGAACTTACCCACAAAAGTAGGAACCCCAACATCACCACAGCAGGGCCATGGCGGTGAGGGCTGTGGAGAAAATATTATCAGCAAGATTCATTTCCACCTTAGGTTAGACCTTTTCCTGTAATTCCTTACATAAAAATCTCTTTTTTCCCTTGACCATTAATACCGATAATTATATCTGTATTTCTTAAGAATATTATGAGTTGCCATTTCTGCATAGTAGCAGATTGAATTTATTCACCTTACGGATATATTATTATCACAGATAATAACTGCAGCATGATAATTATCATTAATTATTCATTTGGATTAAGAGGAAAATAGGCTTATATTCAAGGGTCTTCCAGAGCACCGTTCATTGTTCCCGAGCCCTGTGTGCCACTGTGACTAATTCATACTCTTCTCAGAGCCACTGTTGACATCTGAAGGGTCCCATATGTATTTATTTGAAGACATAATAAAAGGAATAAGTGCGCCATTTCAGGATGGAGTCACTAAAATAGACATATGGTTGCTTCTTGGCCCTTTAAGTGAGGGTATGCAATTGTCTGTTAAACTCAGGCCTCTGAGCGTTGCTTCTGTAGATGTGTATGCATTTCTTTTCTTTGCATCCTCGCCTCAGACTATGTAAGCTCATAAAAGCCTGTATATTTACATAATAGCTTTTTGAAAAAATAGTAATGTGGTAAGTCATATACTCTATCCCTCATTGAGCAAAATGTGTTAGAATGGTTGTTTTGCTTACGTTTGAAGTTGTCTTAAGGTTAATATGCAGAAAGAGCCTGTGCAAAGTTTAGAAAATCTGTAGAGAAGTCAAGAAGAGAGAGGAGATGGAAAAAGAAAAGGAGGCAACACAGCTTATAAATACACATGCTTTTTGGTGCTTGAGCTAACGTACGCCAAAATCGAGAGATGTATATATTCCCAGTGTCTGTTTTCTTTTGTTTCTTCCCTTGGTCTTCGTCCTTATTTTTGTAACCTGCCATTTATATTTGCATTTTTAAAGTGGAGATCAATGACAGTTTGAAAACTATGCCAGTGGAGCTAGCATTTAACACAGGATGCAGTTCTTGAGTGTCCTTATTAGACCTGCTTTTTTGAACTAAGCATAGAGTTGTTTTCCTTTCTTTGTCTGTATTGGTGATGCATGGCAGACGATAATAACACAGTGCTAAATATTTCTCTTTTTTTTTAACTTGAAGATTCTTGTGCTTTTATTTATCAATGTATTTTCTTTTTCTTTAAGATTTTATTCATTAACTTTAGAGAGAGGGGAAGAAAGGGAGAGAAACATCGATGTGGGAAAGGTACATTGATCGGTTTGCCTTTGGCACACCCCCAACTGGGGACCTGGCCTGCAACCCAGGCATGTGCCCTGACTGGGAATCAAACCAGCAACCTTTCAGTTTGCAGGCTGGTACCTAGTCCACTGAGCCACACCAACCAGGGCTTCTAATGTATTTGATGCCACCATTCATTGTTTCCTCCCAACATTTCATGGGGTACTCTAGGACAGTCAATGGTTTCATGGATGAGGAAATTGAAGTACCAGAAGATTAAGTGGTGTTTAGTGAGGAGGACATAGGGCAGGACTAAATTGGGAACCCATGACCCCTGACCCTTTACTCCTTTTTCTGCACCTTTCCAAGCACAGCTGTGTGAATTGTCTGGCATAGATGAAGAAACACAGAGAAGAACTTTGAAAGCTCTTGTCAGCTAGAACTGCTCTATTTTTCGGAGCAGGAAGGAACCCTTGGAGTGTTGGCCCTGAGGCTCTGCTGGTGTTATTCAGTGCAGCTTCTCTCATTAATGACAACAGGCCCTAACTATTCACTCCCCTTCCTCTTTTCACACTAATATACAGGGTGGGACAAAAGTAGGTTTGCAGCTGTGAGTATGTAAAACACAGTTAATAAAGCTATTGTAATAATCATAACCTGCATGTATTTTTCCATATGAATAGGTAAGTCTACTTTTGCCCCACCCTGTATTCATGGGTTGTCATTCAAGTCTGATAGAGGAGCAATCAATGATCAGAGACACCTTTGTGAGAAGTTCGCTCATGCTGCTGTAATGCAGGCTGTATTCTTGACTAGAAATCTCATTTTAAATCTAATATACTTATAATACTATCTTACTTAATAAATGCTATAACCCAAAATTCAATATGTGAATTTTATACATTATCTGCTGAGAAAATAAGTGCTCAACAACTTATTTACTAAGAAAAATTTTAGGAGGAAGTCTCAATCTATGTTTTTTTAAAATAATTAACTAAGAAGAAGGTTTTTAAACCATGTCTTCCTGGGAATTTGGACATTAAATTTTCTATCTACTCATCCTGCAAGTATTTACTGAGTAGCCACTTGGATACCAGACTCTTTTCAAGTTATAACAAGGGTATAACTGAATAACACAAAATCCCTATGTCTTATTTTATTCAGACTGCTATAACAGAGTACTGGGTGGCTTACAAACAACAGAAATCTATTTCTCACAGATCCAGAGGCTAGGAAGTCCAAGATCAAGGTGCTGGCAGAATTTTTTGTCTGGTGAGAACCCACTTCCTGGTTCACAGATGACCATCTTCTCACTGTGTCTTCACATGACAAAAAGGAAGAGGAAACACTCCTGGGCCTCTTTTATAAGGGCACTAATCCCATTCATGAAGGCTTCACCCTCATGACCTAATCACTTCCCCAAAGCCCCATCTCTGCATATGATCACACTGGGGATAGGTTTCAACATATGAATTTTGAGGAGACACAAATATTCAGTCTATACTACACTACACACACACATACATACCCCCCCCCCCACACACACACACACATGCCCTTGGGCTGAGTACATTTAGTAGGGAAGACAGATGATACACAAGTATTTCATAATTCATAGTATAGAAAATGTTACACACAAAAATAATGTAGAGAAAGACAGTAAAGATGAACAGGTGTAACTGGAGGCAGCTTCTTACAGTGACAGAAGGTACAGCTAGGGAATAAGAAACATGAAATGGGCAAAAATGTTACTGTAGATAGTCTGACACCTTCCCAGGCACAAGGCTGGCAAATGCAAAGGGATTCTTATGAGCAAAGGTTTTCAAAAGAGGAATCAGAAGCACCCTGCACCAGATAAAATGTTCTTGGCAACGATATTTAAGTTGTCAGCCTCTTTAATTTTCCTCTGAACATTTTCTCTCTCTTGCTCTGAATTTTATTCTCTTCTGGCTGAGCCTCTTTGATCTGGTTGTTTATGTATTTCTTTTTGGCTGTGTTATGTTGACATTTCTGTCAAGCCCCTAACATCAGATTCTAAAAATGGAATTGTCTTATAATAGTCATGATCACTTGAATATAAAATAACCTGGCACATGAAAAAAAGAGTGGTGAATTACAGAAGCTTTACATTTGAATTACAGTAAGTTTTGATGGATTGGAGGAAGAGACCGAATGGCACAAATGTCTCTCCTGATGCTTCTCCTTTTTCTGAAAAGAATACTGACTTTAAATCAATCTTCCTTATGAAAAGTAGCTAACAGCTAGTATTTCTTGAGAGTCCACATTGTACAAAGACTCCACAGAGCCCTTCACATGTTATTTCTAATTCATTTGCAGTGATCCTATGCAGGGGGTATCAGTACCCCCATTTTCAGAGGAGGAAGCTGACTTTGTAGAGTAACTATCCCAAGGTGTTTCAACTACGTTTCCCTTGTCCCAAAGTTCTGCTCTTCAGCATCATCTCCTAGTTACAGTTGGAAGACTGCAAGGGGTTTTCATCATGGGTGACGTAGCCAGGTATCTGTTTAAAACAGAAGATTCTGGCAGCAGTGTGAAGAGTGGATCAGAAAGGAATGCACCGGGAGTTAAGAGAAGTGAAGATAATTCCAGTTTAGGAAATAGAAAGACCTTACTTAGCATTGTCCATAGTGATAACAATAACAATCAGCTATACTCTAGAGGATAACTGTGGAATCTAATATTCAAAATTAGGAGAATATGAGTAGAAATGTATGTCAGAATAAGCCAACAAGTAGTAAGTTTATATGAAATGTTTTATTTAATCTTCCTATAGCAGAACACTGCCCTCTATTGCTTTTTGTCTCAAGGCTCCCAGTGATCCCAACTACACCAGGAAAAAGGTACAATCTGTCAGTGGCACAGCTGTTGAAAGTGTGAAATGTACCACTGGTTGGCCAATAAATGGGTCCTGTATGAAACTGTCAGTTCATACAGGAATCCCAACCAGCTCTCCTAGAGCAAATCCAGGCTTTAGCCCTCTGCCTGGACAGAAATACTAAAGAGGCTCTGCTGTGTTTGTACAATTGTACAATTTTCAAATTTTATTGGAAATTTTAGTAACTATAATTCAGTTCCCTAATCTAAATAGCTGTACAGAATACATTGAATATATTTTTTGCCTTGTTCTTGAAAAGATGGAATAATTATTAATATAAACGGCTTTTGCTCCCTTCATATAAAAAAGGTATTGTGTACATATAAGTCAAACAGCATGTAAGAAAAAAATAAATGCAGTGCAATAATGATCAGAAACCACAATATCTGCATGGAGGTGGATGCAAAATTGCCACTCATTACTCTAATGGAGAGAAACTTAGTAGGCAATTAGCAACAGCAAATGCCAAGTAGAAGGAAAATTTATAAGAGAATAGTAAACGTAGTCTATACCAATGAGAGAGAGAGAGAAGAAAGCAGAAGTACCAATAAAACAAGCATAGCTACCTCAAGAAAGACTGCATTAGCATGAGAAAATAAAACAGATCTTTCCCATTCCTCATCTGAAATTCCACCACCATTTTCGATTTTCAGCTTCCTCTGGATTAGTGCGGTGGTGATAGGCAACTTTAGAAAATTATGGTAATAATAAGCCACATTATATAAAGAAGCTTGCTTTCAGACAACTAAACATAACCAGGACCTATTCACAGAACCAGGCAAGCTTCCGAAAAAGAAGAGCTATAAAAATAGAAAGCAATGATTCAGCCCTTGAAAATCAAAGACAAAATAATTATACAGCCAGTGAAGAAGGACCTGAGGGATATAAATCAGTCAGCTCAACTACATCCACATACAGGAAATAATTACAGTGAAGAATTTTTAAAATTAAGAAACATAATGATTGACCACACAATCTCCAAACAACTAATGTAACTAATTTTTGGTATTTACCTCACCTAAAACATTCTAAACCAATTAAAATATGTCTTAGTTTCAGAGATCTTGAGAGAGACTATAATTTTCCCCATAATCTATTCATTGTATAGAGGAGCTTTTTATACATGTGTAGATATAACTATTTATGTGTTGCATATACTGTGAATGAAGTTTGCAAGTAGTAACACATAAGAACACTTCTTAAGTAATTGAAGAAATCCTTCAGTGTGTACTTTGCTACACATTTCAAATACATAATCTCCTCACAGCCCTATAAGGTGGGTACTATCATTTCATATCTTATACTCATATATGAGGAAACTTAGCCTTAAAACTTTAATTTCTTGTTCAGAGTAAAGCTGGATTTTAAACTCATATTTGTCAGATTTCTGAGCCTTAGCTCATAACAATAGAAAAGAACAATACATGGGTGAGTAAAAGTAGGTTAAATTACCAGCCATCATTAAAAGATAAGTCATAAGTAAGAATATGAAATAATAACAATAAGAAGATAAATAATTCAATAATTAATTAATATGCAATACTACAAGAATGAACAAAGTCTGTTTCATGTACTCGCAACTGCAAGTTTACTTTGGCCAATCCCTGTTTAAGTTGTAGTTGAAAGCCCTGGCTGGTAGCACAGTGGGTAAGGCGCCGGCCTGCAAACCCAAAGGTCACAGGTTTGATTCCCAGCCAAGGCAACATAACTAGGTTGCAAGCCAGGGCTGTGGCTGGAGGCAGATGAAAAGCAACCATGCAGATGTCTCGCTCCCTCTCTGCCTCTCTCTCTTCCCCTCTTTCTAAAAATGGTAAAGAAAAATGTTTAAAAATAAATAAATAAAATAAATTGTAGTTGAGAAGAGTATTCTCAACTACAGGGTCAGAGAGACTAAGTTAGAATTCTGGCTCTGCTCTTACCACTCTTCGATTTAAAATTATTCAACAGGTTAGTTCACTTAATCCTCACAATAGCTCTGTAAGGAAAGAATAATGATGCTTTTCATGTAGTTAAAGATGAGGAGTGGTGGTGATGGTAATGAAAATGGTGCAGGGTAGGATGGTTATGGCGGTTATAATGAAAACATCCATTTTATAGATTAGAAAAGAGGAGGGGTTAAGTAACCTGATTAGTCATCTAGCTAAATGAGAAGCCAAGTTAATCTTGACTAGACAGACTGTGATTTTAATCACTTAACTATAAACCCTGGAATCTTTCTTCCTTATTTAAGTAGCATTGTTCACATCTCAGGTGTATTTAGTTTTTTTAAAATTGCTATATAACGAATTTACACACATTTAGCTTGTCCATGGGCCAAGAGTCTGAATGCAGCCTAGTTGGGTCCTCCACTCACTGTGTCACCAGGCTGCAATCTGGTGTCAGTGGACTACACCCCTATCTGGAGCTGAGTACTCTTGGAAGCTCACATGGTTGTTAGCAGAATTCAATTCCCTGTGATTGTAGGACTAACATTCCTGCTTTCTTGGTGACTGTCAACCAAGAGTTTCTCTCAGCTTTCAGAGGATGGGGTGCACTGGAGACCCTCCCACAATACGACAGCTTATGTCTTCAAAACTAGAAGATAATTTTCTCTGACTTCTAGTGGTTTTTCAAGAGCACACCTAATTAAGTCAAGTTATCCAAGATAATCTTTTTGGTTACTTAAAGTGAACTGATTAAGATCTTTAATTACACATGTGAAACCCCTCCACATCTAATATAATATAATATACAGGAATAATATTTTATCATCTTTGCCCTATCCCATGGAGGATAGAGGTAAATTACTGGTCCCAGCCTCACTCAAGGGAAAGGGGTTATACAAAGCCATGATTCACCAAGGATCATCATGTTGAACATTACTTCTTTAGGAATTCTTTGCTGTTTCCTACAACTGAATTACCTTCCAACTCCCATATCTTGTACTTTCTCATCATAGAATTTATCCCACAGTATTGTTGTGGTTCTCTCCCTGCAAGATGTCAATCAAGTCCTTACTGCCAGGGATTTATCTTGTCTACTGTGGTAACCCCAACATCCTTCTTAATGCCTGACATTTTGTTATCATGTGATGAAGAAGGGCAATGATCATTCAGTGTTTCTTCATAAATATTAGTGCCTGTCAATAAATAAGACTTACATATTAAATATTGTATCTTTTTATATTTACAATTCTTGTATTCTTGCAGTGTTTTCACAAACATATAGAGCAACTCAAAAGCCTACATTATCAGTTATACCTCAATAACGCTGAAAGAAAAAAACACACAAAAATCTACATCACACTGACAAGCATGAAATTTATGCATCATCACTAATAGCAAATTTCTTTTTCTTCTATTTTATTTTTGTATGAACTGTATTAGCATAGAATTGGTTAATAAGATTATACAGATTTCAAGAGTAGATTTCTTTGCTACATGTATATTGCATTGTGTGCCCACTACCTGAAGTCAAATCATCTTCCGTCACCATATATTTGGCTCCTTTTACCCTTTATTACCCTCCTACCTCCCTCTGCTCTGGTGACTACCATACTGTTGTTTGTATCTATGAGTTTCAGTTTTATATCCCACATATGAGTAAAATCACATGGTTGTGACTGACTCATTTAGCTTAGTGTAATATTCTGAAGGTCTCCACATTGTTGCAAATGGCAGTACAGTATTTCATCTTTTCTTACAGCTGAGTAGTATTCCATAATATATATGTACCACATCTTCTTAATCTAATCATCTATCAAAGGACACTGTTTTTTTGTTTGTTTGTTTATTTGTTTGTAAGTCTTGGTCACTATGAATAGTGCTGCAATGAACATAGGAGTGCATATATCTTTGCAAATAAGTATTTTCAATGCTTTTGGGGGTAGAAATCCAGAAAAGGGACTTCTGGATCATATGATAACTCTAGTCTTAATTTTTTGAGGAACCACCATACTGTTTTTCATAGTGGTTATAGCAGTTTACATTCCCACCAACAGTAAATAAGAATTCTTTTTCTCCCCAACCTCTCCAACACTTGCTATTACTTGTCTTATTGATAATAGCCATCCTAACATCTCATTATAGCTTTGATTTGCATTTCCCTAATAGCTAGTGAAGTTGAACATCTTTCCATATATATGTTGGCCATTTGTATGTTTTCCTGGGAGAGGTATCTATTCAGGTCCTCTGCCTACTTTTCAATTTAATTGTTTGTTTGTTAACAGCATATTTCTGATTCATTTATTTTCTCATTGTTTTCTGATAGAGATGTTATCATACTTGCAACATCAATCATATCTTCTAGTTTCACAATGCATTATTAAGAAAGCAAAACTGCAAGTTAAATCTTTTAGAATTAAATAAATGAATAAAGAAAATAGATTTACCTAATTAAAGACTGGAAAAAAGTCCTAAATTAGGGGTTAAAATCACAAAAGTACAAACCATGAAAAGATAGTATTACCACAATGTTTAGAAAAAAATACCTACAGGCAAGGAAACCTATAAGGAAAAAAGTGGAATATTTTTGTAACAAAGTAGAGGGTGATAGAAAAAAGAACTGCATGGGGAGAATATTTTAAAGTTCCAAATCATAATTCTACCATGGCTTACTATAGATAAGCAATCAACCTATAGTGGAAACTATAAACTGACACCATTCACTTAAAAATCCACAATCTTATGTCTCTGTGTATTAAATTTTATAATATTACACTTGAAAAGCACATCTGAAAAGCATATTAAATTTTATAATACTACATTTGAAAAGCATATTTCAACTTATTTACAGGTTGAGACAGAATCACATGGCTGGTTTTTCAGGTTATAGCCAAAACTCCTTTAAGCTTCAACTATTTATTTCAGCTTTAATGCATGTAAAGAACCATAGCATGAACAATATCTTAGGAGCCTTTTGCTCTATTTCTGGATGAGTCTGTCACTGGGGTAATCACATAAATGTGCCAGCTCAGTAATTACTTAAGACTGAAAAAGATATGTTCAAAATTTGGAAGACATTCAAACTATTGCCAATAGCGGCCTTTTCAAGGAGATACCATAAGCAGTTTATTGCTCCATTAAACAAAAACCTATCTTTCCCTGACATGTCTTCAGGATCCTCTATTAGTGAAGGACCTAGCTCCAATATTCCAAAAAAAGAAAGCTCATAAATCATGGTCTCAGCTGCTCAGAAGTAAGAGAGGAACAAAAATGGAGGGGGGAAAAATGGTTTGGTCCTTTAAAAGTCAGACAAGAAGTAAATTAAAATAAGAACCCAGGCCTAAAATAACAGTGTAGTTCTCATTTTGTGCCCTATCTGTGCTTGCAGACAGACCCAGGTAGAATATGCTCTGTACCCAGCCACCTAGGACACAGAGCAAGAGAAAGGGGCCAGCAAATCTCTTGCGGGCAGAAGAGAGATTAGCAGGATAATGATATCTCAGATCTATATTTGTCGGCTTCTTACAGTAAGCTCTGCTTCTACTGTCTATTAATAGTTGGCGCATCTGCAGATTGGCAGTGCAAAGATAGCAGATGTCCATTAGAACGATCTAAGGGCCACAAGAGCCTGGAGCATTTCCTGCCCCATCAAGAGAGGTCACATGCCCTTTGTGCCCAGAGTTCCAATCACTCCAGACAGTCCTGTGCTCTTCTGCAACACATCTTAGGAGAAAGCTCGATGCCTCACTCATTGTCCCCTCTCACCGCTCAGAATCCCTGCCCCGGCCTGAATGGTGCAATACCGAGAATAGGGGTCTCCGTAAAGACTGGTCAAATTAATGAATGAAAGTCAAAACTCTAAGTACTTCTCAGCTTAAGCTTTTTTTAACTCCTCAAGCTGCAGTGTAAAGCTTTTCTGTCATGTGTGTTGGTGATTTTTCTCTGAATGCTCAAGGGCTTCGGTCGGCCTCTTTAGCACACCTTGCATTAACATGTCACAGTCCTCTGTCTGAAGGCTTCTCATAATTTCTGTCATGCATACCCTCCTTTCTACTCCTGTTGCCTAAAGCAGTCTCTGACATGTAAGAAGTGCTCAGTAAACAATTGCTAAATGAATGAATCAATAAATGAAGGAATACATGGCCTCTACCACATTTTCTTTCCTGATTGCTATAAGAGGTCCTTCTTTGGATTCACTACTTATGTACATATAATTTATTCTAAATTGCATTAGTCTTTATTTCCCAGATGTGCCTAGATTTTTTTTCTGTTGTTTCCTCCATCTTGTTTGAGTCCATTTTTATTCTCCAAAGCTTAGTTCAAAGCTCCCTTCTTCCAGGAAGCCTTCCCTGACACCCTTGGCTATAGTATCCTGTACTCCAAACAGTGATACTGCTGAAGCTGATCCTCCCTCCAGCAATTTTTGACCAGTGTATCACAAGAATCTTATAACATGTAAATACCTGACTATTTAGTCAGGGGTACCGACCTCCTTTCCCTTAGATTGTCAACCCTAAAAAATGAGAAGAGTCAATGCATCAATAGCTGTCCAGTTTTTGAAGGAATCAAAATTATACCTTTTTTTGTCATATTGACAAAAATATATATATTGGTGTGCCAGAATTTTAGTAAATAGCTTATGTGTGCCATGAGATGAAAAATGTTGAAAATTGCTTCATCTCTACTTTACTCACTCTCCTCACAAAAAATCTAAAATTAAATGTAATGAGTAAAATTTTCTTTTAGGTAATTCCAGTGTTTTATGTTTAAAATAAAAGTGACTTTAGGTTTAGTCACAGGTATTTGGGATCTTTGTTTGAGGCTACTTGATCTCTAACAAAAGCAGAAGAATGAGAAAGTGACTATATCAACTTTTTCCAAAAGTCTGATATTCACTCTCAACATTATATAATGACTAAAAGTCCATTGTTTTGATAAATTAATTAAAAATCTATTTTAAAAATGAAGTAAACAAACACCGTAACAGTTATAAACATTTTCAGGCAATGTATTAATTGATTGAATTTTGATTTTATAAACAGCTTTCCAGATGCTAAATAGACAAAGGCCAAAGGCTTGGATTTCTGAGCAGACAGCACAGGACTCCATGGTTTTAAAATCACCCAATCGATTTGATTAGTAAATGTTTCTTACAAGGTTTGTAAATGACATGTTCAACAAGGGTTGTTTTTATCCCCTAAGATAACCCAGTTAAGTTTGACAGCTTGTTTAGAATAGCACCCTAAAGACACATTCTACGGTGCTCAACTGTATAAATATACATTTGAGATACACACTCTGGCTCATAACATTTGTTAAACATCGGAAACATGAAGTCAATCTGGTTAGTGTGTTCTTTGTACCCCTTTAAATAGTGTGAAGGGAATGAGTCTCTAGACTTCACAAGTGTGTCTATAACTCCAACTTCAATTGACATGTACCATTGTGGAAGTCAAAAAATCATTGAGAGACCTCAATAAGGTGAAAGGGATGGGGGATCCAAAGAGACATTATGAAAAATGTGAAAAGGACAGGGAGTGGTCCTCTCCTAAAGCATACCTTTTCCGGGCCTAAATTTCTTCCATAACCAACTTACCTCTTTGAATCAAAATATCCAATAGGAATGCTCTGTTAGAAGGTAAAATATTACCTGGAATATTAATTCAGATCAGCTATTGGCATTCTAGGCTCACAAGAAAGGGCAATGACATCTCTGAAAAAACCATGAAGAATGGATTTGACTGAAGATTTGTAACAATCGTGACAAAACATCATGCTCACGACTCTGTTCCCACTAATTTCTTAAGTACCCTAACTCTCTTCAAATTTGAAATAGTTCCGGCAATTCCCCAAGGGGCCTTTCATCTGTATGTCAGGAATGCCTCCTGGTTACCAAGGTGCAGCCCATTTTGATCATCCTGTAGCTATGGATAACCACAGGGACCACTGTGCTCTGAGGACACCAAGGGCTCTGTGATGGAGCTCTCCGCCACCCACAGGTGCCAGTTCTGCTGCCAGTGGGGTCAATGCTATGGCAGCTGAGGCCAGATGTAGAGATAATTCCTATCGTTCTAAGTCACACTTCCTATCAACCAAAGCTCTAGCCAACCCATGCTTCCTATGTCTTCAGCCATTAATATATCAGCATTTCACAGTTTTGCTCACTTGTGTCCCAGGACTCTGGATTCTATCATTTGATTTTCATAGGCAATGCCTTAGTCAAACATACAAAAAAAAAAAAAAAAAAAACACTCATATGCAATTCTATCAGGTTTGGGGAGCTGAACCTATTTGAGTTCTTATGAATTCTCAAAGCATGAACTCACTATCTCCTCTAATGCTTTGGCCTTTGACCACCTCTAAGCCATAAGCAATATTTATTTTATTATTTTCTGTTTAGAAATCATTTTCCTTGATGAAGAAAAGAAAAACAATTGAATTTGAGTGTAGCTTAACTCTTACATTGATATCTACATATTATCATAACATGTTTGAACAACAGACACATAGCTTGCCTTTCCACATTGCTTATAGCCTCTTTTGGTGACCTTGAACATATATAAAATTTTACCTTATACTGATCCACAACCATTCTGACTCAAACTTTATAGGTTTGTGCCTAAATTCAGTTCTTTTCTTAAGCTCTTTCTGGCTTATTTGATATATTAAAAATTCTGAGCTCATGAGAGAGTTCATTTTGTAGCTATTTTGAGTATTTTGACCTTTCATCTCATTTCCTTCTCATTTAAATTAGTCTCACTTCCATAGTCAGAATTATATATTTTTAAAACCTCTCATTCCCTTGAAAATCATATTTTGTTAAAGAGCACATCCTGGGATTTCTCTAGCTGTGGGGATCTGTTTAGTATCACAGACTCTAGAATTTGAAAAGTCTGTGGCCAAATTCTAGTCTGGTTAGTGCAGTAGAGATGATCCATAAATACCTATTAAGTGAATAAGTGAATGACTTGTGATCCCAAATAAGTCACTTAATCTCACTGAGTCTCAGTTATATCATCCATAAAATGGTAATGCAAATGTCTCACTTAGGCCACTGTTGTCAGAAGTAAATGGACCATAAAATCTTTGGAGACATTTTTAATAACAAAACCTTTCTTTTTAGCCTTGCACCAGTTTGGGGCTTACTTTGGGATTTTTGTATGCTTATAGGGCTGGATGTTCTTATGATTGGCTCTCTTAACATTTTTAAGCTTTTATTTTTTTAATTTATATATGCATATACTTTGTAAGTCACCAGTTTTACAAGTTTTGTTAACAATCAGCTGTCATCCTGTTCCCCCACCCTCCCCAACTTCCCTTGTTCAGAGGTATCCATCCACTTTTGATCTTTTTAGCTGATTCTGAGTATTTACCTCCACATTTCTAAATAACATAGTTATTTTGCTGCTTCTTAACTTTTCTAATTTTGGACATTATCTGTTGACTTCCCACATGGAATATTAGTACCTAGCACTCTTCCCTTTCTCCATCCTGCCCCATCTCACATTGTAGTTATTTTGAAATGTCTGATTAGGTCAACATTCATTATGGACATTATTTTGCCTCTCTCAGTTCAAGGCTAAGTCATGGAATAAGCAGCAATGGCCTATCCTTTCCAGCCCATTTTCAATTATTTATGGCAATGAAAATGATCCAACCTGTTTGTTTCCTATGTTCTTGTCATAGATTCACTTCAAAACTAACATGCCCCCAATGACAGCTTCTCCCAATCTTGCTTACTCCATTGGCTAAAGTCTTCCTTCCTTACTTTTTTCCTGCACCCCTCACATTTCATCTTAAATCTACGATGGAGACTATACCAACTGGTCCGAGCCCTTATTTGCTTCACTTAAATTTTGTCATCGAGTTCCACAACTGCTATCCATTCCCTCTTGCACTTTCCTCCCTGTTCAACCTGGTCATTATGCACACAGCTAGTAGGGTCCACCCCAAAATGCAAACTAGACCATATTGCCCCACTACATGAACTCACTGGCCTCTTATTTCACATAAGAAACATAAAAAGCTCACTCTGCTCCAGGCCCACTGGCCTTAAGTTCCAAACACACCTGTCCCGCCTGACTGCTGGCTTTAGCTGATCCTTCTGCTTAGAATAATCTTCCCAAATTCTCTTCTTTGCCACTCCTTCTCACTTTGAAGACATTCCTCAAGACCCAGTCCACTCTTAAAGTAGGTTCCACTTAGAACTCTCCATCTCATCACTATGATTATTTCCTTCAGAGCACCAGTAACAATTGTGATTTTTTTATTTGCTTATTTTCCCCCTCACAATGTAAACTCTTTAAAAACAGGGGCCTTGTCGCTTTTGATCTTCATTGTACTCTCAGCACCCAATATCATGCATGATATTTGAAAGAGGCTTAATTGATCCCTAAGGACTAAGTGTTGGAATGTAAGGAATGACCAATGAGACAGTTTTGTTCTTGTTGTTCCTTTTCGTTTTAAAAGGACAAATAAACTGCTATGGTTCCCATGCAGATGTGACAACTGTGGTAGTACAATGAATTCTGTGGGAACTGTGGTAGCACAATGAATTAGAGTCAGAACTGCGGTGAAGAGAAAGGTAGGCCAACGATTGACAAGCACGATGTAAGGATCTGTCCTGTTCAATGCCTTTGACAGTAGCTTGCATGGAGAGTAGAAAATATCCTTTTTGGGTCTGCATTTGTTATAGGACCAGGTGGAGCAGCAAGAGTCCTGGGAGACAAACAAGGGCTTGGGGTAATTGAAGGCAGCTGGGGCGACGTCAGCGTGAATCTGGAAAGATGCTGTTTGAATTGACAAAGGCAGATTGAACACCTGCTAAGGTCCAGGGAATGGTCTGTGAATAGGAAGGGAAAACAATGACTTACTCATGGTTTGTAAAGTGTGGTTATTGTTTTTCTTAGGAAGAGCTCATACAACTTTATTTATGTACTACTCTGCTTACTGTAACTAGGGTCAGTCTCTGCCTGGAAGGAATCCACAAGCCTTACTTTTGGCTATGAACACAGGTAGGTGATCCTGTGGACCTCTTATGGCCAGGAGAGCCCACTTCTGGGTGGCATAGTTTGGGAGATGAGTTTTCAGTCTCTCAGATTTTCAGAGGTATGATAGCCAGGATATCTAGACTTCCAGAAGTTAAACTATATAATAAAGAGAAATTAAAGGAGTCCTGGCTGGTGTGGCTCAGTGGGTTAAGTGCTGGCCTGCAAATCGAAGGGTCACTGATTGGATTCCCAGTCAGGGCACATGCTTGGGTTGCAGGCCAGATCTCCAGTCAAGGGTAGGTGAGAGGCAACCACACATTGATGTTTCTCTCCAACTCTTTCTCCCTCTTCTCCCTCCACCTAAAAATAACTAAATAAAGTATTTTTAAAAAATTTTTAAAGAATGATTAAGGAAAAGTGAGCTGTATAACCCAGGAAGATGGTTTATCTGGGAGAGCCATGAGATTGCTCGCATATTTTGAGAATGCTGTGTCATCACTAAGACAGTCTCTTCAGGACTGTTCTGAGTGACAAGACAAGTGAAACCCCAAGGTGAGGCGTGTTCTAAGAAAGATCTACCACTTCTCTAGTCTGAGAAAAGGATGACCTCCCACCAAAGGGGTGAGCCACTGTTGCTGGAATGCGCAAGAATAGCCAGCATGACCTGGATGAAACGTGCAAGTGGAGGCTGGCCCTGCTAAGGTGCCTCCTGACCCTAAACGCAGTGACACTAAGTCAAGGGAAAGTCTACCAAGGCCCGGCCAGCGTGAGCCTATATTTAAAAGCAGTTGGAGAGCATAAGTTAAGCCCTTTCCTGTTTGTACTAGGATTTACTTTTGTGCACTTTTTCTCCGTTGAAACAGCAGAGTTGGCACCTGCAACATTCCTCATAAAGCTTTCTTATTATCATTGATCAGGCTACCTGGCTGGTGATCATAAATGAATAAACAGATATAAATTCCCAAATAGGCAGACACTCAGTTCTGTTTTTACACACACCAAATGTTACTTTTCTCAGCTGCATCTTGTGATAGCAGAGGAGGTTTGAAGTGAGTCGGTCATCAGGAACATTTTTCTTAATGAAAGGAAACTATGAAAATCTGCTTTTCTGGTAACCTTCACTACTTCTCGCAACAACCTCCTCACTCCTCTCCCCTTTCCCCTACACACGTACACACACACACACACACACACACACACACACACGATATGGTTTCTCTTGTTGGAGTCAATATACTTCAAGTGCATAAACTGGTATCTTCATGCTAGCACTCACACTAGCTTGCCTTGATAAAAATGTTTTTTTAACAACCTAAAATTTTAATGAATGCCCTATTTTCAATATATATATATATATATATATATATATATATACCCACTGCTCTTTTAACACTAAATTTATAATGAACCTTTGGGAAATTTCTGAAGTTCTTATACACGTATTAATTCCCATTAATTAACTTAAAGGCTAAAATGCAAATGAAAGTAATTTTGGTCTTTAGAAAGGGCAGGGCTCAGAGTAAAAGAAGAATCTCTGACTCAAGATATTTTCTTTGCTGGAGTAAGCTATGCCCTTCTCGTTTCAAGCTCCCTGCTCAGACCACTCCTGGGGTACAGCGAAGCTGTTGGAAGTTTCCTGGAAAACTGGGGCTACCACTTCATGGTACATGTCAGGAGCTGGGATACACTGGTGAAACCCGCAGAGGGCAGGCTTCAACCCAAGGTGAGGTGAAATAAGCAGGTTGAGGTCAACTCCGAGTTACATCTTATATGACCTATGAAATGACCTCAACATGACAATACAGAGGTAAACCACAACAGCAACATGAATGAGCCGTTAAGGATAGTGAAGGCATTTTCCTGATTCTATATCCCGCCAACATTAGAAATATCGAAGGGATCGGCCAGCTCCATTTAGAAATTGGCCAAAAGGACAATATATCTACTTTCAACAGAAGAAAAATGCAGGAGGAAAGTCAGAGGAATAATCCGGAATGGAGCTGGAGCAGCGCTCTTGCTCAAAAAGAAAGACCCTCCCGCCAACGTGCACAGCCACAGACGTATTGCTTCAACATTACATGAGGACAAATGGCCAGGCAGAGTTTGAATTTGTCATTTGAAAGCTGATGCTTGGGCCGCTAAACCTTTCCTCCAGCATAACAGCCCCAGAAAAGGAAGCTGCTGGCAGGCATTCTTCACCAGCTGGCCTCCCGACACTGTGGCTCTGTGACTGTCCTACAGGAAGCTCTGCCACATGAGGGGAAGTAATTGTGCGCCCAAGGAAGGCAGAGAATGCGCTCAGGATGCTTACAGCACAGGAAGGGATTACAAGGACTAGCACTGTGTTAGAGCAAGTTTCTGGCAATCCATGGTGAGAGGGCCCCTACACAGCCCTGCGGGCTGCAGCCGGCTAAGGGCTAAGGGCCTTCACCACTTTACTTAGAGGCCCAGAGAGAAGGCAGGTGCAGGGAAAGGGGAGCGAAGAGGCAACAGGCCAAAATCCAATGGTGTGGGGACTGACTGATGGAGCGGGGGTGCTGGGTGGAGGGGACAAAGGGGGAAACATGGGGACAACTGTAATAGCATAATCAATAAAATATAATTTAAAAAACAAAATTGATATTAAAAAGCCATAGAGTCTACAGATCTGAAACAGACAGTTGTAAGCAGGGGACAGAGCCTCAGGCTTGCTGGTCTCAGGTCCTGTGCAGACAGGCGCAGCAGAGAGGTCAATTCTCCCAAATGGTAGAGCCACAGGGCATTCTGGTACAGGTGAACTCCACCAAAACCAAAATAAAACAAAACAAACAAACAAACAAAAAACAGTAACAGAAGATTGGTATTTTTTAAATGGAAAGTAGCTACGAGTTAAATGGTTGCTTTGGGGACACCAGGGAAAAGGAAAACATATACAAGCTTAATTAATAGAATTCAGATGAAAGAGGGGTAAAGCAATGAAATATTCATTACAGATCCCAGACAGCTAGGATAAAAAATAAATAAAAACTCAATCTAAAGATGCATAGGAGAAACAATACTTTAAAAATTAGGACTGGGAATGGAAAAGCAAGCAATGTTAGTATCTGTGACAATTATCCCAGGGGCCTCCATCTATTTGAATGATTTGCAAGTAACAGAGCAGAACTTTGTGAAAGTAAACAGTGTGGGTCATGTTAGATGTTGCAGATAAACAACTGAACAAGAGGGTATTTCTATATTTAATTCAATTTAATCCTTTATTAGCTGAATATAGAACATTCCAGAATAGAGAAGAAAATAAAACAGATCTGAGGAATAAAAATCATGATAATAACAATTTTAAAATAGTTTCTAAAATTTGCTCAGGTTTCTGGCACATGCCAGGCATATTTTAAATCGATTATCTTATTTTATTTATTCCTCATAACACCATTATGAAATAGGTTACATTATCATCCCTTTTTATAGGTGACAATACAAAGAATCAGATATAAAGCTATACACTTTATATATAAAGTATATATATAAACCTGTTCAAATCACAGGAGTATTAAATGACAGAGACAATATTTGAATTCTGTATCTGTATCACTCTAGTATTTGAACTCAAAATTTATACAAATTTCAAGAATCGTGTATTGCGTGTCTTAAGTAGCTCCACAAAAGCTCTCTAGTACATGTGTATTTAAAATTTTAGTTTCTTATTTTACTCCGAAAAACAGGATATCAACTTAGAACTGTAACACCATCACACTTGTGGAAGAAGGGCAATAGGGACACCTGAAAGATGGGCTGGGAAACTGAGTTATGAATTTATATTTTAAAAGGCTGAGAAAATTTTTCTTTGATTTGCAGTTTTATCTGAGCTAATTGATTCTTTGGAAAACTCTAAGTATTTCAAAGAGCCAGCCTTTTCAAGTCCAGGCAAACCTTCATAAGTTTCTTCCCCAATCGCTCAAAGCACATCTCTCTAGCTCTCCCAAAATGTTAATATGTAATCTTCCAGGCAGGAAAGGATCAGGTCATATAGTGAGTCAGAGCAACTAGAACCCAGCGCTTATTGGGTGGAAAAGATTGATTCCCCTCCTCCCACCTTCCCCAGAGCTGCACTTTGGGACTTGCTATTTCAACAAATCGAAGAAAAATTTGCAAGTCATGGGGTGTTCTCGGTGTGCATTTGATTCAGAGAAACACTCTCCCTACCTATGATAATCATCAACAATCTCCAACCACAAAAGACAGAATCCAGAGAAGATGGACACCCAGAAAGAGAAGAATGCTTCAACTCCAGAGGTTTCAACTGTTCTGGCAAAGGGGCTTCATGGGAAGCTACACTTACTACCCCAGTGAGGGTCCAGGCACACTGGCGCAGTCCTGTCTACTTCTCTTCCATTAGGAGGAAGAGGGCAGAGCCATTCCATCCAGCCCAGGAACAACCCAAAGCTCTTAACATTGTCAACTACCCATGGGGTGCTCATGAAATTAAAATAAGGCAGAAGAGTGAAATCCAGCTTCTAGATTCATAACTAAGAGTAGCACTTTCATCACTTGCACATCATCACCTCTGTGTCTAAATTGTTACATAAACTCCTCTCCCGGCCTCTCAGACGGAGACCCTAAACCATCATCAGCCCTTCACAGGCCCAACAAGTGCATTAACTACTCTCAGGAATTAGTATTTCCATTGACTGAAAGAATTAATCTTATTATTGGGTGATGACAGTGTGTTCATCGACTTTAATGGACCAAGGAAATCCAGTCTTTTAATCTGTGCATTTGGCCCTCAAAGCACTGAGTGTGCTCGTCCCAGGAATCCATTCCTTCCTATTCCCCTTGGGAGCCCCTTGTCCACTGAAAAGCCCCCTCCCACACCCCTCTGCCCACAGAGAAAAGAACTACATGATTTAATCATCGGCTTTGTACTCCAACCCCCAAAGATGCTACTTTTGCCTGTCCACTTTTTTTCTAGAAGCCAAAAATAAATGAGTACATTAACCTGGTTTATTAAATTAAGCAATGAAATATAGTAAAGAGTTCTTTCTTCTTGTTCAGCTTATGTTTTTCCTTGTGTATTTGCTTATCATTTACTTTAGTGCCTTCAGAAGCAGACATGCGCTAGCACAACAATTCCCCAAAACGAAATAGCTATAATAGGGAAAAATTTTTTTCCCTGAGATTTCAGAAATTCTAAGTTTAACCTGTTTGATGGTCCACCCACCATGTTGAGGCATTCATCGCAGCCCGCTCTTTTTTTTTCTTATTATATATAGTTTTAATACCCTGAGAAATAAAAGTGCTGAACTCTATCTGATATTTTACTGAACTCCTGAACTATTCTGAGTTAAGTATGACAGATGCCCTAATGCTCGAGCCAGGGAAGTTGTTCTTTTAGTTCACACACGGAACATTTCCATTAAAAACCAGAGACCTCAGTTCTAACCTTGGCAATGCTTTCTCCGCATGATTAATTATTTTTATGTGCACTGCAGTCCATTAGGGAAGTGTCGGTGCTCCTTAACTCTTGGATGCTTTCACATGGGTCATTTTGCCTACCTTATTCTTTCCTCCATCTTCATCCAGCAAAATAAAGAATCTTGCACCTTGTCCTTTTATTTTCAGATATTTTAAAATTATAATGTTTTACATTTTAAATTGGGATTCCATTTACTGTTATTCTCTTAAAGGATTCTATGTTAGTGTCACTGAGCTCATTTAAAAATAGAAAGTTAAAATAGGAAAATTCGATCAGTAATCGGGACAATTATTTAGCAATAATTTAGAAAGAAAGTCACATATAGTCTTTTTGTCATTTGAGGATCACTATTGATATCAACAGTATGACCTGCCTTATGAAGCTAGGACATTGAACTATGTTCTTTGGAAATTTTGCCTATTCTGATTCAGTGCTGTTACTGTCACTTCAGAAATGTATTATTGAGTTGAATCCCAAGATAACAGGACAATTGGTGATCACTCTATATGACATGGTGATCTATTACCATGTGAAAATAAAACATGTTCTGTATATTTAGTAGAATATTTGCAAAGAGGTGAGATTTTAAGTGGTGTGCTATTAATAGCTTTATAATTGAGTTAATGAATGGACTTGCTGCATTTTCTAATCTTGTTCTCAATTTGAAAGGCAAAAACTGCCTCTCTACCCAGCAGGCAAATATATAAAAATATCTTCTCCTTTTTATGACTTTATCTTGCTCCTTGAAATTCCATTATGGTAGTGACCCTTGCTCAATTATTTGATTCTTCAGCCACAACTTGGAAAGGCATAAAAAATCTACAGACATTTGTACCATCCTCTCTTTATTTTGGTCAATATCTCTCATTCCTTTTAAAGGTACTTTATTCTTTTTTTTTTTCTTGTATTTTCTCCATTACCATTTATTGCCCTTATACCTCCTTCCAGCTCCACCCACCTCCTCACCACAATCACCAGTCTATTGTCCATGTCCATGAGTCCTTTTTCTTTTTTGCTCCATCTCTGTACCCCTAATAAAAGTACTTTAAATGCCTAGGTTTTCTTTTTTAACTAAATATGTTCAAATTGTTAAATTAATTTTCTCCTATTTACTCATAATTATCTTGATAAGAAAATAGAAAAAAAGAGAAAGAAAGGAGAGGAAGAGGAGCAATACATCATCATCATCATCATTAATATTATTATATTTATTAATTAAGAAATGATTATGTGTACACTAGTAGTAGCCTCAAGATGATAAATATGTTTGTAATTTAAATAGCCTATTTATGAAAGAAATGACTTTATTTATTTAAAAGATATGGTTCTGAATGCTTATTATGTGCCAGGCACTGGGTTAAGTGCTGGGAATATAATAGTGAACAAAAATAAATACAGATCCAGCTCAAAGAGCTTTTCAGTAGAGGAGGAGACAGACCTCACTCAACTAACCACACAGATGAAATCAGATGATCTATGAAGACAAAGTTTACAGTTCTATGAGTACAGAGAAGAAAAGGGCTATTCTGGAGTTTTTCCCATGAAGGTAATATTTGAACCAAATCCCTCAAGATGAGTGAGTGGTGGATGAAAACATACAGGAAAAAGGCCCAGTGGTGAGAGGGAACAGGATGCATTTAAGGAACTGAGATAGCTTGGGGCCATGCACAAGAAAGGAGAGAGGAAGGCTGGAGATGTAAGCAGAGGTTACAGGCCTTGTAAAACATTTAGTCTTTAAACAAAGAACAATGACAAGCCACTGTATTTGGAGCAATGAGGTGACAGGATCCAATTCTCATCTTGGGAAACCCATTTTTTCCACAATGTGAAGGACAGGTTGGCTCCTTTCTCAGCATGGTTGAAAAGTTACCCTTCGCTGCCCTTTGTCCAAATCAATTTCTCTTGTCTTCACCTTTGCGGAAAGCTGATGACCAAGGGTTAGGCTGAGCTAGGGTAGACTTGGAAATGACCCTTGTGTGTCCACATAAGATGCAGGCTGCTATCCCTCTTGGTCCTAGGGGTAGCTTTGTGAGAGTTATTCAAGTAAAATTTATAAACAGGCTTACGTCTTATAAATCCATGCCTAGCGGAGAGTATGCAATGGGAAAAGTGAGGTCACTTGGGTTTGAGTTCCCTGGCTGCCACTTTCTGTCTTTAAAACCATGGGAAAATCATTTAAAATCTTCCATGCCGATGTCTCATCTTCAGAATGAAGGCAGGACAATGAAAAGCTCTCTTATGCCCTTCTAGGTCTATTGAACAAATAATGAAGAAAGGGCAATTCTTAAATCCACCACCATATGGTTCCACAGGCAAAGAAAACTACGTTGATACAAAGAAATTCACATGTCTGGATTGTGCATTAAAGCATGCAGATATATACTATAAAATAAAAGTTTGCCCTTTTTATTTTTTGATCTACCATTTAAAACTACATTTTCATATGTGGAACTCAGCACATACTCATATTGACTTCTTTTTATTAGCTAGTATAAATATCTTGAAATTTGTCTTTGAGCTCTTTAAAAATACTTGAAATAGGTACAGGTTTCTTTCCATAGAAACCAGTTTTGCAAATAATTAACAGATAGAATTACTGGTACTTTTTTTTTTTTTTTTTCATGATCTCAAATCCATAAGGAATATGTAGCTAATTCAAGCTTCATTGTATTAAATTGTAGAATACACCATAAAATACTGATACTACAACTTGGGTCAAACAAGTAAACATTTGTTATGGTGAGAGTAAAATTTACTTTTCACAAAAGGAGCCTACAGTAATAATGCATTCAATTCTATTTCCCAGAATGCTTCTTAAGTATGTTAATAAAGTCTTTATTGTGTCTGCTTATAAAAGTCGCCACCATTTCCCATTAGAAAGTCTCTGTTTATTCATCAAACATTTACTGACAGTGACTGCTGGGAGCAGCCTCAGATTTCCACTCCATTACACGTTTGTGGCATAAAGCACATTAATTATAGATATATTACAATATTCAACTCATTGAGGAAAAATTAGATGATCAAGGCTCATTTTCCTTGACAATAAGCAAGTTAATGAAAATACTAATTACCTGATGATGAAGTGGAGCCTTCAGGATTGAATGCTTAGCATCTGTAAAAGAGTTCTGTGAATCTAGCACAGAATATTAAAGCTAGAAGCATTGAAAGTCTAGGAGGTGGTCCTTGCCGTTGTTCAGTGCCCTTTAATTAGAGGATAAAGGATAATCAGATTGAAGCAGAGTTTTTTAAAACATTGGGAGGAAGTCATTAAAAATTCATATTCTTTATCCATAAGTTTTAAAATAATGTGTAGAACGATGACCTGTCCAGAGTTACAGGACTGACTGGCAAACCAAGAATAGAAACCCTTTGGCTAAAGCTTGAACTCTTAACCTGGAAGCTCAATTACAAACCAACAAAAGAACCATTACAACATGCAAATTCACATTTGTTTTTCCATTTCCCAGGATAAGCAATCAGAAAAGGCAAAACAAAGGATCCATAAGCATGTCCGTTGAAGCCACACAGACTAGAATTTGGACTTTGGCCATCTTGAAGACAAACAAAGGAACTTGAAAGATCCCCTACCCCCACTCACTCACAGCCTCTCAACACTCATTAAACAAATATTTACTGGGGGCGCTGAGGAATCTGAAGTAACCAGAATGGCCAAGATTCCAGCTCTCAAGGAACTTACATTTTAAGAATGAAAAGGGCCTTGGGACAATAAACATGATGTAGAAAACAGTGGTCAGGGCTTTGAAGACAATAAAACTGTAGAGATGGTCAAGGTATTAATAGAAAGTAAGGAAACGCTAAAAAATAATGTAGTGGATTACATTACACTCCAGGAGTACACAATACACATCTCTGAAATGCATACTGAGTAAGTATATAAATGGAAGAGAAGAGACAAATCTTCCTCAAAAATCCCAAATTTTACATCAATACTCTGCCCTTAAGAAGGTGGAGTGTAACTTCCCATACTTTAAGTGGAGGATGCACATAAAGACTTTCTTCCTAAGAGTATAGTATGAAAAGGGGGGTGGTTAACTTTATAGTTGAGAAATCTGATAAATATCTCCTCAGCCAAGTGGTTAAGGTTAGCATTAACAGTAATAAGTCATAATGATAGTACCTACCCTTGACATATGATGAGAATGGCACTTCAAGCTCTTTTTCCCAAAAACACGTTAGCCCACTAATTGTGAAAAATCATAATTGAGGGACATTCTACAAAACACCTGACCTGACTCAATTTTGAGTATACCTCAAAATTGCCAAAGTCATTTAAAAAAGAAAAATCTGAGAAACTTTCTCAGTTAGGAGGGACCTAAGAAGACATGATAACTAAACATAATGTGGTATCTTGGATAGAATCCTGGAACAGAAGTGAAATATTAAGTTAAACTTAAAATATATAAATAAAATATAGACTTTAGTAAATAATAATGTATCAATATTGGCTCATTGATTGTGACTAATGTACCATACTAAGGAAAGATGTTCATAATGGGGAAGATTGGGATAGGATGTAAGAGACCTCTGTGTAGTACCTTTGCAATTTTTCGGTAGATCTAAAAGCAAGATGTTTATTTCTTTTTTTAAATAGGTATTTTCCACACATGACTGAATGATTTCTTCCATTTTTCAAACTGGCAGTCTGAATCAGAAGAAGCAAACTGCTGAGTATACGTTCTGATTTTGTTCCAGCATCAATTTGTACTTTCCATGCTCTTTTGAATTCAACTAATAGCTCGGCATAGCCTCTCTCTTTTCCTCTGCATTATCCATTGAACGTGCTCCAAAGCACTCCGCTGCAGAGCGGCCAAAGATCCAACTTGATGGATGGTCATTTCACACACCTGTTTCAGGGTCTTTGATTGATGTGCTGCCTAGCATACATCTAATGTAACTTTCCTAATAGGGAAGTGAGGAAAACATACATTTGAGAAAGCCACAATCCAGTTTGCTGCTCATCTAAAGGCTTAATTTAGAAATAGTTACTTAATAATTCAACATGGACAATTCCTTTATTCCCATTGACTGTCAATTCAATCATCAAAGCTGCCTCTTGGATTTTCCATTATTATGAAGACTGATGTATTTTATAAGAGCAAACAGCTGCTCTGGCAGAGTAATGTTCCTTGTCACTCTGCAGTGAAAGCTTACTTGGAATTCTTCTCTTGTGACAAGGAGTTTGGATCCAAATAATTTAACTGGTTGAACAATGACTAGTTCACTTCTCTGTCCTGTGTCTATTCTTATAACCCTTGACTACCAAAGTTCTTCAAGATCTTTGGCTAAGTCACTTGTCCTGAATTAAATATCACACGTAGTAAAGTTGGAAAAATTAGTCTCTTGTTTCAGACTTCTCATTTTCTCTGTGCAAGTTATTTAACCTCTAAATGCTTTGTCCTCCTCCATTAAATGGAGACAGTAATACTTGTCTGGGTTGTCTCATAAAGATATAAGAGAATTACATATTCATTCAATAATTATTTCTTGAGGACCTCCTATGTTATAGGCAATATGTAAGGACTGAGGATGTCAATATCTAAGGGAAAATGCTGCTTTTGTGGAAATTGCATTCTAGTAGAAAGATACAGGGAATAATCAAATAAAAATATATGGTACTTAGATGATTATAAGTGCAATATCAAAAATAAACCAAAAGGGGGCAAGGACTCTTGGGATGGAAGAAATGTGATTTTTAAATATGGTGATTAGAATAGGCCTCATTGAGAAGTGCCATATAAGTGAGGCCATTCACGGTCAATTTCAGAAGAGCATTTCAGGAAAATGAAAATAGCAAGTGTAAAGGTCCTGAGGCAAGAAGATGCTGGAATGTTCAAAGGGCAGCAAGAAGGCCTGTGTGGCTGGAGTAGAGGAACCCATGTGAAGACTATTAAGAAAAGAGATCAAACAGGTTAACAGAGAGGACCAAGGGGATTGTGGTGGTAGTGACCTTGAATCCAAAGGAAGAAAGTGAAGGAAGAAAGTATACTAAGGAGGAAGGAATTATCAAATGTATGAAGATAAGATCTGAGAATTGGCCTTTGGATTTAGGGATATGGAACTCATTGCAACTTATTTTGAAGACAAGAAAGAAAACATATTGCAGGGAGATCAAGAGTTAATGGGAGTTCCTGGTTTTCATAATCGTGCTATGATTATATAAGATGTTAACATTAAGGGAAGCTAATTGGCAGGCATATAGAGACTATCTGTACCATTTTTGCAACTTGCCTGTCAATCTAAAATTGTTTCAGAGTAAAAAGCTGGCTATAGTACATGGGAAGAAATCATTGCAAGCAGTAGTAGAGGCAACACTTTCATGGAATTTTCCTGAAAAGGTAAGAAAAAAATAAATGGTACCTTGAAGGAGAAAATGGTGTCAAATAGGGTTTTCAGTTTTGTTTGTTTGTTTGTTGTAAGCTAGGAAAACCTACACCATGTTTGTACGCCAATGGGAATCATCTAGTAGAAAGATAAAAGACTGAGGATGCAGGAAAGACAACAGTATCACTGAGGCAAAGTCCTGGAAGAGGGGGTGCTACCTAGTTTGTCCGTTCCATGGAGGGCAAGTGGAAGAACGCTGTCCGTGCTTGGGCAGATGTGCAAGGAAAGTGATTCGCATGCTCATCCAGAAGAAAGCCCTGGATCTGGGCACGTTGGGGTGAACTGGTTGACTTTCTACTCCTCTCTTGTCATCACTGTCAATAGCAGCAACTCCAGGCCACAGGCCAAGTCAAGGGAAGTGCCTGAAGCAATGGCACAGCCCATCTGTATAGTTTAAGTAACACAGTAAACCATTACCAAAATCTTCACACACCTAATCAATTATTTCAAATGGCCTCCAGAAAAGAAAACTCTCTAGTTATGAAGCAGAAGTCAGATTAGGCCGCCTAGACTGTTGGACCCGAACATGTTACACATCACAGTTATGCATTTAATCTTATACTTTAAATATAGAGATTATGGAACATTTTAAAGCAGTGACGTTGTTTAAAAAGAAAATCCAAGAGGAGAGCTGGGAGAAAAATGAAGTGCTCCATCTTCGGTCCACCAAGAGTGGCCCTGGGACGTTGTGCTCCAGCTAATGTCACGAGAAGGGCATGTCCCCCCAGTTATTGGGCCTCACTGCAGAGGGAGGGTTGGAAAAGAGGGGTATTGCAAGAGAATCACCTCCCTCCACCTGGTAGTCCAGGGGAAAACTCCCAATTGAGTGACATTTCAACCAACAGTCAAGGGAGATTGTCACTGCCTACCTCATAAAGCTCCTTGTTCTTCAACTGGTCCCTGACCCTTGTTGGGGGAGGGCAGCGGGTGTTACTGGATAAATGTGCCTGCTGCAGAGAACAGAACAACCAGACTAAAGCCTCCCAGACAGGGTGAGGTGGAGAAGCCACATAATTATTTTAGATAATTTGAATTTAACATCCCTGCTAATGAAGGGAAAAGGAGAAAAGGGATTGGAAGTTCTATGGAGTTTGCTAAGGGAATCAGATTTCCAAATCATTGAAAGTTGTCCACTTCAGTGCCTTCAAAAGAACTGACTAGATTCCCCTCTGCTCCAAAATCCAGATTAAACGGGACAAAATTTCTACCCAAGAGATTTCCTACATGTGCCCCACCCCAACCTGCTTCCAACAACAGCCTCTGGGAACCTGGCTCTTTCTTTTTGTGATGCACAGTACCTGGGGCTTCTCCCAAATGGTAAGAAGGGCCCATTTCCCTTTGCTTGTGTCATTTCTCTTAGCCCCAGGCCCTAGTTATTTGCTCCTGTCTTATTTTGTTTTGTTTTTGTTTGTTTTGTTTTGTTTGCTAAAGGTTTATTTTATTTTGTCCTTTGAACTTTTTTTTTCTATTACAGTTTACAGTTCAATATTATTCTCCATTAGTTTTGGAAGTACAGCATAGTGTTAGGCAATCACGTACTTTATAGAGAGGTCTCCTGGTACATAGTTATATTACAATATTACCGACTATATTCCCTATGCTGTAATTTGTAAGTCTGTGACTATTCTGTAACTACCAATTTGTATTTCTTAACCCTTTCACCTTTTCCACCCAGCCCCTCCAAACAGTATAAAGGCGTTAAATGGAAACAGTAGTGTCCTGGGTTTGACCTGGGCTTTCTACCATAATTTTAATCCTCCAGCATGGCACATTGCAGTTAAGCTAAAAAGATTGGGGGACTATGAGGAAGAAATGACAGAGCTGGCATCTCAGGTATAATTCCAATAGTTACAAGGAACTATTTGGCCCAAGAATCCTAACGCTTCCATTCATTTGGAAAAACTGAAAAAAAAAAAAAAACATCTTTTTTCAACAGTGAAAACATTTTTCATTTATCTCCAAAATGCCTACCTCTTTGCATGTCATGGCTGCTGCCTTGGGGTCCCTTCTACAGCCTGTTTTAATTTGTCTTTAATATCAGATGTGCCTTATCGATTTCTTCTGTGTATATTTTCATTCTGAATAATTCAGAGGCACAATCTACACAGACACACCCCTGTATGGTCAATAGCAGGGGCCAATTTTGAGGATAATCAATTGAATCCTGACTGATGATTCCTGCTGTTGATATCCCCCGAAGTGTGTGTGTATGGGGGGGAGGGGCTGTCAGCAGGGGATAATGTGACCCAACGGTCAATCATAGCCATCAACAAACAAGCTGACTTGGGTTTATGGGAGAAATGGGTGTCCATACCTCTGGCTTACAGGGTCTGCTGATGGCTCACTCTTCTTCCTTTTCATCACATAGCCCTGCAGCTGTGCCAGGGAGAGTTGTGGTCGTTCCCATACACATTTTCGTTTCTGCTAATGTTGTTTTAAAATCATGTCTTAAAGTGTCATCTTTTATATGAATACGTGCATCCCATCTGCGTTCGCTCTTAATGATGTGTTCCTATTTTAGCTAAGCTTTCTTCAAAATAGGGTAGGAAAATTGGAAGGGTTCCAGGAAATTAGTCCAGGGAATAAATGTCACTTTTTCATTCAGATAATATGGTTGAAATTAATTATCATAGAGCTGACAGAAACCATGCAAGTTTGTCTAGCCTCTTGTCACCTGCAGTAAAAACACATTTTATGCGCCTGCTTTAACACTGGCCCCTGTCCAAATCTTTGACACACTCAGTTGACTACAAAATTGGCAACCCTCTCGCTAATAAAGGAACCCAAGCATAACAACAAATATTGGTCCTTTTGTACAATATGACTAATATAGTCAGAGTAGATCTAGTGTCAGGCTGTTAGCCCTCCATAATTCTAGTGTTTCATATTTTCCATCTCTCTCTTAGGACATTTTTCATAAACTCTTGATTTAACAGGACATGCTAGAGGCAGGAGGGCTTTTTCGCTCTCTTAGGGACATTGAGATCAGAAAGAGGGAGGAGAAGGGAGGCTCAGCTTAACCTGAGCAGTTCAACTTCAATTATGTTCAGTAGATGGTCTTTTTTGGGTCTGATGATTTTTGAAAACTATTTGAAGGTCTGGTGTGATTTACATGCAGTTTGCCTTGATCTTTTAAAAATAAGGACTTTCACACTACTCAATTCAAGTATTTGAATGTAATTATAGGTCTGCTTATCATAAATAGATATTCCTAACTCTATTAAAACAACCAAGTAATCCCTAAAGAATTGTTCATTATAAAGTAAAGGTGATAGAGTTAATATTTCTACAATAGATATTTGGTTTTACCTATCTTCAGAGGAGAGCCATAAAATTGTGAAAAACATCTGTAGTTAATTGCTGAATAGCTTATGGTAAAATAATAGCTCAATGTATGTAAAGTAAAAAAGGGAATTAGGAGTCCTGGTTTAGTTTACCATAGATAACTTATTTATAAATCTCTGTAATTTATTATTAATATCCTTATACAATAATCTCTCATGCATATAAATACAGTTAACCTTAAAGTTTTATTCTAATTCCAGTTTTTTTGCAAAGAGGTATTTTGGACTTAGGGTTCATTAGTGTTAAAGGCTTTTTGAGGACATTAAAGAAGTATATTACCATTATATTTTATGAAAAAGACAGTAATTCTTTGTTCACAATCTTATTTTATCATCAGTACATCTCATGGGGGGAAAATACTCTCATTAAAAAAATACAATTTCCTTGAAGGAAATTTTAAGGATTAAGGCTAGTAATCCAAAGGAAGTAAAGATGAATTGTTTGTGAAGTTGGCATTCATTCTGCAAATATCAGCAAAGCTTTCATATTACAACTTCAGCACTGGTACTGCACCTGCTTTCATCAAAATAAACCATTATCCGTCTTGCTCTAGTTTTCAAAGGGGAAAGTAATTTTGGAGTGACAAACTCGTAGAGAATTACTCGATTGCTCAGTCTGACAGGTTGCATGGAAGTGAAGACTAGAATGAAAACTGATTCCTTTTTTCAGTTACTGGTTGGTACGGTATGTAGCAACATACATTTGCTAGAGCGGATTGAAGGTTGATTCAGCTGGTAATAAAGTGGCAAGCAGTTCATTCTAAAGCAGCAACTCGACTTATTCCATAAAGCCGACATTAGTGAAGTAACACTTTTAGCCTGTTTTTCTGATCAGCTGAACGCAATTTATAGGTTGAGATTAAAAGTTGGTATCAAAATTATAGATCTGTCTTGGGTTGCAAAAGAGGGAATATAAAATTGGTCTGTGCAAAGAAGCCTAGGTTCCAGCATCAGTGACAGAAATTTTACAAACCAGCTGGATGAACTTAGTTGGACTAATTAATAATAATAATAAATAATAGGAGCTACCATGTATTGGAATTTTTCTTTGAATGAGAGAGCATCTCATTTAATATTCACAAGCTCCTCATAAAATAGGTACTATTATTATTCCCATTTTGCAGACGAGAAACTGAGCACAAAGAAATAAAATATTTGCCTGGAGTTGCACATCTAGTAAGAAGAAGAGTCAAGAAGACTGAAATTCAGCTCTGACTAAGTCTTAATGACCACGAACATGTTTCTTTCCTATAAATATCAAGAGTGGAGCATGTGGTTACCTGCCACTTGTAAAAACCCTCATTCCTCATACCAACCTAAAGGTCACTGGTTCGATTCCCAGCCAGGGCAATATAACCAGATTGCAAGCCAGGTCTCCAGCTAGGTCCGTAGCTGGAGGCAGGTGAAAGACAACCGTACATGGATGTCTCTCTCTCCCTCTCTTTGCCTCTCTCCCTACCCCTCTCTCTAAAAATGATAAATAAAATCTTTTAAAAAATCTTTAAAAGAAATAAAATAAAAACCCTAATTCCTCGGTTTTATATGCACTCCTAAGCAGAGAGTTCTCCAATCTTTTTTTCTTTTATAGGGGAGCTACCTTTTGTTGCCCAAATACTCCAGATCACTATGGGGAGAGGAGGGAAGGGGTGTAGAACTATCACTGAGAGAAATGCGGAAGGGGCACCGTGGATGGTTTACACCCTCCCCTCAAGAATTTTGGCAAATTGAGAAGTGGAGCCATGGTAGTAGCTAATGGTAATGACCCCCTGCTCACTTAACATGGCCTTGCTTAGAGATACGGAGCTAGGACACAGGATGACAATAAACAGTCCACCATGCTTCGCTATAACTGCTTTACTGGTCTTGTCCGTGGGTCAAACTCTCGAGCTTATACATAGTCCAGGCAGTCTCCTGGCCTTGTGAGACTAAACTAATGATTATGACCTACATAAAAGACACCTCTGTTCCAAGTAGCTCTAGGCCTTCCAAGAGTTAATGGGGAGAGCTCAAGTGACCTGGTAACTTGATCTCAGGCAGAAATCATAGGGTCAGGAAATGTACACTGTGGGACAAGCATAGGTTTGGGTTGAATCTTCTCTGCCATGTTCTGTGTAGTCTTGAGAAACGTATGTCATTTTTTTAAAATCTTCAGTCTTCTCATCTAGACAAAATGTTTAATAAAACTTATTTCATAGGTACATCATGAAAACTGAAGGTCCGCACAGGGCGCTTGTGAGGAATCAGCAAGATAACGAATGCGCATTGGCTCTCACAAAGCGAACATTCTATAATGTCATTTCCCACGTTTTGCAGTCGCGTCACAGAGAGATACTTCTCTCCCTAAGTCATCAAGGGAAGCTATTACCTTACTCCAAAGTAGAGTCTTTAAGTATTTAAGGTTTAAGTATTTATTAGATTTCATCTTTAATTCAGAAAAAAATAAAACTCAGGGTGCTATTTTCAATGAAATATATTAGTCGTTAACACTTGAAACCCACTCCAGTTAAATTACTGACTGTGATCTTACTACTCAAAGCACACTTCAAAGACAGAAGTGAGTTGTTACAAAAAGATGTCTTTTCCCAGGTTTTTAAAAAGCAATTATCTGCTTTAATCAACCTGTTTAAGGGAGAGGTACCAGCATCACACACTGACATTACCTGGCATAGTGAGGAAATCTGAAACTCACAGTTATTTCTCTTTGGGTTTGTTTTTCTATTGGAAGTGGGAGTGAGTACCTCACGTCAAAGCTGAACATTCTTACAAAGGAAGGAGCTGGTACTGGAGATCCTGGGTTGAGAAATGCCAGGGAAAGAGAAAAAAAGACCGAGGTTCTCATCAGGTGCACTCACGTCCTAGTAGTTTGTCGAAGCCAGGCCTACAAGCCTGAGCTCATTTCTTTTTTTTAAAAATATATTTTATTGATTTTGCTGTTACAGTTGTCCCAATTTTTCCCCTTTGCCCCCTCCACCCAGTCCCCCTCAATTACCTCCAGCAGTGTCCCCTTAGTTCATGTCCATGTGTCTTGCATATAAATTATTTGGCTCCTCCATTTCCTTTATCATTCTTCACATCCTCCTGTCCATTCTGTAACTACCAATGTGCACTTCTTTTCTTTTTCTTTTTCATATTCCTTTCAAATAGATAGTCAAAATAGACATTTCTAGCAATGAAGGTCCCCAAACTGGGGATGCTTGAGAAAATGTTTTAATGCTATAGTAAACTTCATTATTCAAATGTGAACGTACGTAATCACTACCTCAACAGACTCGTAAATAGTTCAGCAGTTAGTTTAGCACCACAAAGGAAGTCAACCACCAGTTCAAAAAATAGCTAGAATACTATTCTACAAAATTATTTAAATCCTAGGGTTTTTTTTTTACCTCAAAATAGTAGATATAATTTCTACTTTGTGGGGACCAGCTGAGCACTGCAGGTGCATTATTTCTGAAGCCTTCAATTGGTGAAATGTGTAGAGGAAAAACAAAGAATATTGAGGAAACAGACCTCAATATTTTTTGCATGGCAAAACATTAAATAAATATAAATAAATAAAATAAACCTATTATCTAAGGTGGAAAACTCCAAAAAGAATAAGTTGTAATTCTAATAGCTTAAAATAAAGTTGAGTTGTATTATTGGAGGTAGTGGAATCTGACTCAGAAACCAAATTCATTTTTTACTATGAGTTTGGCACTGTCTCTAGGACAGCTCTCATTAAAGTGAGTTATGCAATACACTATTTCTGTGATATATTTCACAAAAATACCATTCCAGAGTAAAATAAGTTTTAATGAGCTCATTCCTTAACTACACAATTCAAAGGGTAAACATGGTCACATACCCTGAGTCCAGACGAGATACATTTTTTTAAAGGCTCCATAGAGTTCTACATACACATAGCATGCATCCCTGCCTATAAATCCAGGTTTATAATCATTTAGCAGCATAGGAAGACATTAAAGCATTATGGATAAAATTTCACAAAGTAAGTGACAGCTTTTTATATGTGCATTCAAGAAAGAAAAATGTATCTCTTATGCAGGCCATAATTGTGGAACTTATGCTAATGGAAATCATTGTAACACTTTATTCATAAGGGTCATTTATAAATGATGTATGAATGTCCATAAATGTCTCTCTGATTTGCTATTAATAGTTAGGAATGCTATTATTTTTACATAAGCCAAGTGTGATGCCTTTCAAATGGAAGCAACAATAGGTACAATCTGTTGGAATGAGTTTACAGACAAAATAAGCATATTTTTGCTTGGTTATTAACTATAAAAAGGGTTTCCACACAGGTTATTTAAACTTTTATTTAGATTTCATCTTTAATTTGGAAAAATCTCAGGGTGCTATTTTCAATGAAATATGTCCATCATAAAACTTGGAAGCCAAATTATTACACATCAGCTGAATTATTTACTGTGATCTTACCATTAAGGCACCCTTCAAAACTGCAAGTGAGCTGTCAAAAAATATATCCTTTTTCCAGACTTTTTCTTATTAATAATCTGTTTTAATGAAATTTGTTTAAGGGTAGTCACCATCACACATTGCATTACACAGCACAGTAAAAGCAATATAAAACCTACAGCGATTGGCTTTTAGGTTTGTCCTTCTCATTCAAAGTAGGAAGTCATATACTGCCTTGCTCTTCTCAATGAAGAGGCAGGATGGCTCAAGAGAAGTGGAAGTTCTTGAATGATTTGGTACATCTTGTCAAATGTTCTATTGATAGAATTTCATAAAATGATCTGTTTCAGATATAAAAGAAAAAGTAAATGTTCTCTGGGCTGATTTTTAAAATTGTTCTATTACAGTGGTCCCTTTTTCCCCCTATTGCTCTCCCCTGCTCCACCACCCCATCTCCCCTCCCACAGTCAATCCCCACATGTTGTCCATGTCCCTGGGCCATTTATACCTGTTCCTTGACTCAACTTTTCTCTTTCTTTCTCCCCTTCTCCTACTACCCCCTCCCCTCTGGTCACTGTCAGCCTGTTCCTTGTTTCCATGCCTCTGGTCCTATTCTGCCCATTTGTTTGTTTTGCCCATTAGGTTCCTGAATTAGGTGAGATCTTATGTACTTGTCTTTCGAACCCTGGTTTATTAGATTGGGTTGGTATTTTGCAAGAGCCATTCAAAGTCCACCAGCAGCTTGCATTTTGTTCTTCTGTCACCCAAAAGGTGGAAAGGCAGACCCAAGGGGCGCCGGGCGGTGGCCATCGCTGTGTGGAAACTAATGAATGAGTTCCAAAGAAAGGGAACAATGACTAGACTCCAAGTCCAGATGAAACTGCACCACACCACAGGTGCAGCTCCAGATGAAACTGCACCATAGGAAGGAAGGAGGGAAGGAGGGAAGGAAAAGCTTGCAGGCCTTCCTGTCTCATTTCTCCCAGCTGCTGTAGCAATTTAGCCTTCCTCTCCATATCAAAAGGTTGGATTTTAAGTAGTCCACAGTAGAGGCTGCCCTGCCCTGCAACCATTTCCAAGATGAAATTTTCTTTAATATACGCTTTGATGCCTATTTTAAAATGCATAAGTCCTAAGAGAGGAAGCACTTTTCAGTTTCCTCCGGGCACCGCAAAGGATGATGAGCACCACTTTGTAAGAGTTGAGGAAAAGAGTGGACACTATGGGAGGAAAGAGGGTCCCAGGCTCAGAGGCTCAGAGGTCAGCAGGGAAAAGACACTTCAAGCAGATTTATATTTTGCCTAAGGCCAGGTTTGTCTAAAAGCTTCCTGCTTTTGCCCAGCCCCTCCTCCAGGATCAGCAACTCACTGAGGGGTCACGTGTTTACTTCCCAGGTTTCAGCCCTCTGGGTAAACATCAGAAGATCTGCTGATGTGCCCTTCAATGACATGTCCAGCCTTGGATGGCGGTTTTGGAAGAGGGAGTGTTTCTGATAACACGAAATTTTCAATTCCTGCGAAGAAAACTGGGAAGGCTTGTCAACCCAGCCCAGGGCTGTCAGAAACATAGGGCCCAGCAAGAGGGCAGAGATTCTGGTTAGAACATTGTTCATTATTTCAGGGTCAGAAATTTCATTTTTCTGACCACCTTTTGGATTTTAATTGCAGAAATGCAAGGCTAGGTGAAAGGAAGTTGTCATACACATTGATTGAATAAATAGAAGGATGGATGGATGAATGGATGGCTGGACTGACTGACTTTTAAACCTAGACACTGTTTTATTTAAGTCTCAAAATCTTAGGGGAACAAGCACTGTTGTTAACTTCGTTTCACAGATGAGGAAATGGAAAATGCTACATAGGAATTATATTCATACCCCAGTCTTTTTTATTCAAAAATCTTTATGTGTGTGTGTGTGTGTGTGTGTGTGTGTGTGTGTAGGTCATGCTTACTATACTGTCATTCCTTGTATACATCAAGAAACTGAAATAACTAAAATCCTAATGGGCCAGAATCTGATCCCAGTGATATAGAAAGTGTATAGGAGATAAAAACAAAAAACAAAACAAAACAAAAAAAACACAAGATTTTGCCTCTCTAATGCTAATCAGGAGAGTTGAGCATCCTGGCAAGTCTTCCTCTCTGTGCCGGAGCTTTGGTACATGTGATATAGTAAGAAAAGCACAAGGAAATACGGTACTTGTGTAGAGGTCATATGTTCCACTTTGATTTTTCCCCTGTACTCATGATTTAGCCTATTTCAGGCTTAACCTCACTAAAAGCATTGTTGTTTATGGACAGTACAAACGATTCACTCCTACCCTAGAAGTGACTTGGATATTTTGGATTCCAATATCTTTCATTGGAGAGCCCACTTGAAAGAGGGAGGGCAGCACAAGTGAGGAATTGGAAATAGGACTGCTGAGAAATTAGGGGATTTAATCTGGAAGAAGAAAAGAAACCTAAGGCTATACAAAGTAGTCTCCAGATTCTATATAATTAATCACAAGGAAGACACTGTCAAATCTTTTCTCCATTTTTCTTTCAGTCAGAGTAAGAGTATAAGCTTAGATATAGAGAGAGGAATACAAGTAATTTCTTACTTTTATCCTGTTGCCACTGGAAAAACTATATATGTGTGAAGTTCCTGAGCTACTAGAATGACTTAAATCGAGCATGTCTCCCCATCTACGCCCCTTTTCTGGAGGAAGTGCAGGAGTTGGCAGGAGCAGCTCAGTTCACCTGAATCTGGCCCAGAGGAAGGAGCACCAGCAGCCTTTACCAGGATTCCAGCCAATGTTCAACAAAGAAATAAATGAAACAGAAACAAACTACACCTGCTGGGTTCTACTGTAAATGTCACTGAACAGAATGACAAGATGGCTGCCACTTACTGATAGTGTCCAGTTAAGACCTCTAATTACATTACCTCATTTACTCTTTCCAAGAGCCCTATTGGTTGATACTACTTTTATCCCCATTTTAACAATAAATGAAAGAAGGTTCAGAGAAGTTACATAATTTACCCAAGCTTATGTAATACGTGGCAAACCTATAATTCAGGCCATTATGAGTCCAATGTCTAATCTCAGACCCTAACACCTAGAGCCAAATAACTGACTACTTAATCAATCTAATTTTTTTTCCTGATATCTTTTTACAGATATCAGGAGCAAACCAAATCATAGGACAAAAGGGATCTAACTTTACAAACAAATTAAAATACTTCTAAGCTGTGTTCTCAAAGTGATACAAAAATCAGTTGTATTATTACCTCAGTTCTCTACTCATTGATTCCACCAATCAATCCACATACATTTATTAAGAATTTAAGAATTTATGTTTGGATTGTTTAAATAAATATCCTGAGTGCACAAGTCATATCTGCCATATTTTATTACATGCTACGTATGCTACATATCAGTACTATAAATTTATTACATTAATGAGAAATGAGAAAGTTATACAAAATATTTTAAACACAATGGTAAACCAGAGGGGCAGGGCAGTTTCAATTTTACCACACGTTAAATCAAGGAACCAGTCCTTAAAAATTACAGCTTATTGAGGTTTTACTAGTGTTTCACATATACTTAGATGATCTACTGTAACAACTAAGAAAATGTCTAGCTAGTTCCCAAAGAAGTTCAGCTATCGCTAAGCCTCTGTTAAAATCCAACAATATACAAATCGATATCAACACAGGATGAGGGAAAAGAGAGGAAGATCCAAAGCATGCCTTAGGAAAACATCTTCTCTTAGTCTGATGGACAGTAATTTTCCACATACTATGCAGCTCATTGAAGAAATGCTTTTGAAGAGTGGAGGATGTCTGAGGAAATACAACTGGCCACTGGCCAACTACTATACTAGTTCAGGTCTACCCATCAGACTAGAAAAATAGAGCTCTTTCAGAGGCATCCAGGCAGGAATTCCTGGAAATGGCTAGCGTATCAGATTTCACATTATCCAACAACATCAAGTGATGTATTAATGTTCTCCCTGAATTCAAAATGTTTATTGATTTTTTAAAATCTTAGATAATTTAACTACGTTACATTCACATTATGTAGCATGAGATAAGCATTGCAAGTTATTTCTGCTCACATCACAGACTATTTTGGCCAATGTATTTCTTCATTGCCTGAATTTATGGTATGAGCTCAGGTGGAGCAAGTCAACCAAAATTAGTTTTTGAATATTTATGTGTGTTCAATACTATGGTTATTCATAGTCAGAGTTCAAAATAATTTTTTAATGGGAACATGTCTGATAGTCATATCAAATTGAAAGAACTTTGTGCATGAATCTATGGCATCTGATAAGATGAGGTCAAATGTTATATAAAATAAACAAGAAAAAAGGTCTGCATAAATGTCAAGGTGAAGAATGATAGAAAACAAAGAGAGGCAGTGTCTTTTTTAAAGATTTTATTATTTTTAGAGAGAGGGGAAGGGAGGGAGGCAGAGAGGGAGAGAAGCATCAATGTATGGTTGCCTTTCACCTGCCTCCAGCTACGGACCTGGCTGGAGACCTGGCTTGCAACCTGGTTACGTGCCCTGGCTGGGAATCGAACCAGGGACCTCTGGGTTTGCAGGCTGGTACCTTATCCACTGTACCACCAGCCAGAACAGGGAGGCAATATCTTGATGGTCTTAGCCATGATACTAAAGCATTTGGACTCTCTATGGGTTAGATTTACCTTTTAGATAGACTGCTTGTGCTTAAAGCGCTGTTAAGACTAGAGGGAGGAAGTCTAGTCAAGAGACTAGTGCTATAATCTGTTGAAGAGACGATAAGGGATTGGACTAGGTGAGCCTGGGGACAACTTTGTCTCCCTAATGTCTGGTCTAATTCCTATACAAGGAATGTGCTCAAATAGCATTTACTAATTGAACTACATGTATGTTTCCTCATTTCCATTTCAATGAAATGTCCATCTTTTGGCTTTAAAACCACAGTTCTAATGACTATAATGACACAGGCTGTAGACAACAACTTCACAGATATATCATATCAAAATATAACAAGGGTATATACTCGTATGCTGCTAAGTAAAACAAACTGGGAAATCTGCCGATCATGATCCTAATTCATCTTATAAACATTATCGACCCTTTCCCCACTTTGCTTTACTTTTCCTGGCCCACAGGGATAAGTATAAGATTATAGATTGTAAAGGATTGCTGCAAACATTGCAATAAAGGCACCTAAAGCCAGAGAGCCAATCAACTAAGCAGTGCTTAGTGCAGGAAATAAGCAAATCTGTAGCTGTCATTGCCTATAAAAGATCATATACCTTGCTGGGCACATGATATGAACACAATAAATACTTTCTGATTGAAAAAAAAAATGTTCTCACAAAAGTTTTAAAAAGAAAAAGTGAGATGGACAATTGAAGTAAGTGCATTCTAATATCCTGCTACTCTGCAGCATAACTCTTACCTGGGAATCACATATCCTGGGAGCTCGGTTATCAGGAAAGGTAAGAACCACAGTAAGAAAAGACGGCTACACCATCAAATAAATATCAAAAATTATCAGATCAGACTGGTTGGGCTCAAAACCAGGCTCTGCCACATATGAGCTATGGTACACACAAGTTACTTCGCTGCTTTAAGCCTGTCTTCAAATGTGCCCTAACTATAGAACTGTTATTAGGATTAGGGGTGATGGAAGTGTCTAGAAAGTGCTGACACTGGATAGGCTCCCCACAGGGAGTAACAGTAACTAGTATACTGTTATGAGCTGAATTATCCCCAACCCCCACCAGAATTCACATGCTAACCCTCTGAGCTCCAGTGGCCAAAGGTAATATGAGGTCATATGTGTGGGACCTAACTCCATATGACTACTGTCCTTGTAAAAAAAACTTAGACACAGAGACATCAGGGTCATACATGCAAAGAGAGGACTCCATGTGAAGAAGCAGCAAGAAGGCAGACATCTTCAAGCCAAGGAGAAAAGCTTCCAAAGAAACCAAACCTGCCCACACTTTGATCTTGGACTGGCAGGTTCTAGAACTGGGAGAAAATATTTGAGCTACCCAGTTTAATGGTATTTGTTGTGGCTGCCATAGCAAACTAATACATAAAATCATTGCCATTTTCTTTAAAGTAACTCCATTTGAGGGGGAAGAGAAGTCTGGCATTTGAGTGACATGTGATATAAGCTCCCAAACTTCAAGTTTTGTTTATAAATTCAGCATTTATCCCCACATTTAGTTTGGTGGCACAAAGTAAAACTTTAATAGGTATTTGTTGAATGTATAAATGAATGAATGAATGAATATTAATAAGATAAGCAGACAGATTCACAAGACCAATGGCTAAATGCTTAATGTGCAGTAAAAACTATAAAAAACAAATGTAGCCCTGGCTGGTGGCACAGTGGATAAGGCGCCAGCCTGCAAACCCAAAGGTCACTGGTTTGATTCCCAGCCAAGGCACATAATCAGGTTGCAAGCCAGGTCTCCAGCCAGGTCTGTAGCTGGAGGCAGGTGAAAGGCAACCATAACCATACATAACCATGTTTCTCTCCCTCTCTGCCTCCCTCCCTTTCCCTCTCTTCAAAATAATAAATAAAGTATTTTTTTTTAAATGCAAGAACATAAAGCCTTAGGAGTCTGAGGGGTTTTTAGAGTAAGAACAATGGTCCATATTACCACTTGATTATCTTTGCAAAGACAGCTGTGTAATCAATGGTCCAGAGAGGCAATGCTGTTTAAGGAAGGTGCACTAGGCTTGCCGCCAGAAGTCTCTTGTTTGCTTTCTTGTTCTGCCAATTGTGAGAGATCCTTGGGAAAGTCACCGAGCCCCTGAGCCTCAGTTCCCTCTTCTGTAAAACAGGAATATTAATATCTCGCCACCTATGCCATAAAGCTGTGATCAAATGAGGTACGAGTGTGAAGATGCTCTATAAACCATTAGGTGTTATGTGGATTAAAGGCATCTTGTTCAGAATAATAACCTTGAATCTTTAGTAAATATTAGCTTATACTCTGCATATGGAAATTTTATACAAAAAGAAGTATACAAAAATTCTTAAAGCATTTCATTTAAATTGGTAATCTGCTTTAAAATGTCAGGCCACTGAAAGGATGTTCTGGAAAATTTACCTGTGTGGTAGAATTCATGCCTGACAATGCTGGATAAAGGTGGTCGGTCATCCTTCATTTTTTTTAAAGATGGTATTTCTGATGATAATTATTTAAAAGCTTTTTGATTAGGGCAGTTGGGATTCTTAGATTCATGATTTCCTAAAGCATTGTAATAGTGCTAATTAGTGGATTCCAGTGAAAACTAAAATGTGTTCTTTTGAGTAATAAGGATACAAAAAAAAATATGAGTGCAAGTAGGGATGTATTTTAGGTTTGCTCTGTGGATTATTTTTAATATATTTATATTTCACTTATTACTTCTAACATTTAATGCAGAAACATAAAAGTTTATTACATAGACATAGCCAAAACACATGTTTTCCCTGCATTATACAAAACTAATTGAAAATAAGAAATAAGAGAGGAAAGGAACAAAGAAATAGAAATAAAATCAATATTGAGCAAAACCCTGAGTTTTAATTATCTATTCATCGCTTTAAAATATTGCCAATCCTTTACTTTTTTTGATAAATGGTAGCAAAAAAAAACAATAAATGTTTGCATTTTTGCTTAAATATTGCAAAACAAATCTTCTCAACATCTCCTTGTCTTTATTTTCAGTGGGAGGAAAAAAACCTAGTTTTGTGCTGTAAGTCTGTGGTCTGTTGCATTCGGTCTTATAGAATTATATCAACTTTAAGGGAGTGACATCTTACTAACATAGTCTACTGGGACACCAAAACTAAAAACTTTTAAATTCAAGTTGCCTTTCTACAATTATAAGCAAAAAAAAAGTTCAATTTATTTTAGTAATAATATAGAAGATTGAGTGGTTTTTCCAAGGCACTTTTGCCAAGTAAATCTGATACAAAAATTTTCCTCATTCAGCTGAGTGGGGAGTAATAATTGGTTCTAGTTCCACATTTGTAACCCATGTACCATCATAGATTAAAGGTTCTTCATTAATACAGTCAGACAGAATTCTCAAGTTATTTGCCTCCCAGAATTAAAATGCAAATCCAGTCCGGTGGTTGGATGTATTTGGTGGGGATGCACTGCAGTGCATTCAGATTAAGAAAATAAGGAGTGCTTTACAAATGCAATGTTCTGTTATATAATGTTCCTGAGTTTGCCCCAAAGCATCGTTATTTACATTTGGCTCCAGACCAGTGGAATGACAGAGCAATTTATAAATCCAAAAACTTACTGCACTCAAGAAGAAAACTATTTTATGTATTTCCTAGGTGTTCAAGTATCTTTGTACTATTTCTCTATAACTCCTGGGTTAAGTTTTGTTCCTGTCATTCTCAACATCAACAGGTAGTTAAGAATTCCTGTGTTATTATAGATACATTATAGATATTACTGATATTAATACATTAACAATAGCTTGTTTTGATAGATTTGTAATTTGAGTATCTTATATATATTTCCTTTTTTCTAGCTTATGAAAACTTCCAAACACAATACAACCTTGAAGAAAATAACACAAAACACAATGAACACTCATATAGCCTCCATTTAGAATCAACAATTGTTTGTATTTTTCAGATTTGCTTTATTATTTATTCATTGTGTGTACATTTTATGTATATAATTTATAAATGTATGACTAAAGGCATTCTCAAATATGCTACATCATTATTATACCTGAGAAAATGTTTAAAATATTATTGAATTTTCATAGACTAAAAATTAATGCATAAATAGTATTCATAGCCACTTGATATTCATATTTTTCTAATAGTCCTGACCCCACAGAAACATCATCTTATAGCTTGTTTGCCAGTGATATTATTGTTGCTAATTTATATATTTCATGGGGTTATGATAGCTCCTTATTAGGTTTTAATCTAGGTCAGCCTCTCACCTATTTTTTTCATGATAGTGAAATTTTTTAAACAGTCAGGTCCAATGATCTCATATAGAATATACTGTATTCTGGATTTAACTAGTCATTTTCTCATGGTGCACTCTAATTCATACCTCCATCTTTTATATTCCTTAAACTAAAAGTTAGATTCGAGTTTTGATTAGATTTACATTTGTCCCTCTAGGAGTCTTGGTAAAGGTAGTGACCACCTGACCTCTCCATTGTAAACTTACATTTTTTCCTATTTCAGTTAGGCCATGAATATCCTATTCCTCAACAGCCCTTCACCTAAGGCCTTTAGTACCTACCAATCATACTCACCTGAATCAGGTACGACATTGGGGACTATAAAATGGCGATTTTCTAACTTTATCACTTCTTCCCCATTTACTAGTTGACAATTTTCCCTAAAGAAGGATCTTGCTCTGTTTTGCTTTGATTCTTTTCCTCCATAATTTGATGATTGGTTTAATATTTTATATTTAATCTTCATAACTTCTCTAATATAAATAATATCATCCCACTTCTACAAGTGAAAATTAAGGCACAAAAAAGTGCAGTAACTTGCTCAGTGTGGCTAGTAAGTGGCAGAAACAGATGTGGAATTCAGATCTCTGTTTCAGGTATCTACACAGTGGCCAACATATCACAGCTACCTCATATCACCCAGCCTCAGTTGGTAAGAGGCATGCACACAACCCCTCAGGTCCCAATGGTTTTCCTCCTGAAGTACCTCTGTTGTGAAACTAACTAAGCCTTTCGTTTGAGAATTCCAAGAACCAATCAACTAAATGCCACCAGTATAGCCTATAGGGTTTGGGCTATTATCAATGAAAAATAGAATATAGTGTAATGTGCTAGCCAGGAATTGAGATGGCATTTCTCACCCCACACTGCAGTAACTAAAAACCAGACTGAAAAATCTGGAAAGCTCTTGTAGTGGTCCTGTGGGGGCAGGGGCTTGAGAGGGGGAGATATGGACTATTGACTTATCCACAGTTTTTAGACCATCTCCCCAGAAATCAGCAGGTACACTATTTCTGGATAATTCCTTTATTGGCCTTCTCAGAGTTTGCGGGGGGGAAATGACTTTTTTTCTACATGAAGCTAATTCTATTTTATTATAATTAAATCTACAAATGAACACATTTGCACCTGGGAAACCTGTATAGCCTCCATCTACCTTTTCCTTCCCCTCCTTTTCTCTGCCTCTTATTTTTCTCATCTACAAGATAGTTATTAATAAGAGCATCTGACCTCACCGCGCCTTCAGATGTCTCAAAGCAGTTTGTGTCAAGCACATCTTTGTAAAATATGTGTTCTTATTATAGGTAACGAAATCAATCAAGCCTTCTATTGGGTTTTAACTGGACACTCTCCAGTATAGGATAATAAGCATGTCAATTCCTGCAATACTAAATACACTTCGGGCTGAAAGCAGAGATACTTTCTTTATTATTTGTTAAATGAGTTAGATTCTGAATTTAGGTGGAAATACAAGGTCTGTTCCGAAAGTATTGAGTGCAAACTTTTAATTATATTGATACACTGGCTCAATACTTTTGGGACAGACCTCTTCATATGTGCCAGGAACATAGCCCGTTAGTTTACTTGCACATTTTTACTTAATTAATAAGTACATGTAGAGTAAAACATGCAAACTTAGTTTAAATGGTTATATGTTCTTTCACACTTAATCTGAGCCATTCAAGAGTTAATGCACTTATCTAAGTTCAACATTTCAACACCCATTATTAATCATAAATTTGGTGTGATTTTGGTGTGATTCAGGAACTTAAAATTAAAACCAGCCTACAGAATGAACACTGGACTAGGAGCGAATAGATAGATCCAGGATCCAAGTATGCCACATTCTAACACTTTGATTTATATAATCACTTAAATTCTCTTAACTTGAATGTTTTAATTCTCTTAGCTTGATTTAGTTTCTCTATAAAATAAAAATAATAATAAATGTCCTTTCTACATCCAGGGTCATTGTGAGGCACTAATGGAATAATGTGTGTGAAAACGTTTTGTGAATTAAAACGCACTCTACAAGTTACCGGGATGATAATGATGATTACTTCTGCAAATCCTCATGGAATAAGTAAATTTGGAAACCTTTCACTGAAAGGATAAAAGGGTGTTCTATTATTAGTACAGTGCTTATAGGTAATAATATATATATATTGGTTATTATGAGGAGGAGAATAAGAAAAAAACTATTTTCTTCTGATTCTATCTTGGATTGAAAATATATATGTGACTTCAGGGTGCTTTTCACAGCTACCACATTTATTATCTTTGCAATTAACTTCCTAAATATTCATATTTAGGTGGAATGTTATAAAAATAAAGGGTTCATAAAATTACCATATGTGACAAGAATAAAGAATAAAACATTTCTCTCCATCCCAAGAAGTTTCAGAGGTTCCATAGTTCAAATTCAATATATTTTCAATCAGGACATGCAAACAGAATATCACTTTGAAGATAATTTAACTCCCTGTTATCACCAAAACCTGAAGAATATTACTATTTATTATGATGAAATACAAAATATAATAAATTAGGTACAGGCAGATGAAATGCAATATGGATTTCTAATAGAGGGCCATGAAACATTTATATATATTAGCAAATATTTTTAATGTTCAATATAAGAAAATTAAACTTAAAATATTAAAGTGACTAAAATAAAACTCCATAAACATTTTATAACAATGTAAATTTAATCTTTGTGTTGCTTTTTAAAAGTTTATTTTTACATTTTTCTAAATACTTTTGAAATTTTTGTGTGCCCACTATTATTGGTTTAGGATACTGCAATTTTTAAGTAATTTGTCTATTACTCTATATAACCAGCCTTCATATATATGAGACATCCTTGAAAGTAAATATGCAAGGAATTCAGCTCCCCAAGACTTTCTTAGGATACAGGAAAGATACAAAGTAGGAGTCCTTGAAGGAGCCCAAAGAAAGAGTCACACTCTCTTTCCCTTCCTCTCTTTGCCTCGCCCTACCCCCTATGCTATCTCTGTCTTTAAGGCCCTCAGCAATAAGATCAGTAAAAACCGTTAGGAAAAAAAGCAACTCAATAGTTTTCAGACTTTTTACCCAAGCATGTTTTCTTTTATGTAGCATTTTTTGCCTTTTATTCATTACCTATTGCTGCATAACAAAGCACCCCAAAACTTGACTTCTTAAAATAACAAGCATTTATTGTTTCATAGTTTCTGAGGGTCAGGCACATAGGTATGGTTTAGCAGGGACTCGGGTTCAAGGGCTCAAGTGGTTGGCTCTTGTCATTTATGGTCACACCCCAAATCCCAATTTGCACTGGAGGGTTAGCTTTGAAATCCACTTGCATCATGTAGCCAGGCTGAAGATCCTCAAGTGCTACTGGACTGAGGGTTTCAGCTCCTCATCAGCGACATGGGTACCTTCATAGGACTGCTCATGACTTGGCAAGGTGCTTCCCTTGGAGCAACTGAGCCCAGAGAATGTGCAAGGCAGAGCCACAAAGAAGGTCACCGTCTTTTGGTAACCCAGCCTCAGCAATGACATCTCAATGCTCTTGCCATATTCTATTTAACAGAAACAAGTCACTAGCTCCAACATACACTCAAGGGGCTTAAATAGCATTGCGTATCAGACTTAAGTCACTCCAGAAAAGGCAAAGCCATGATGAATGCTGATGAGATGAAATTAACACGTTCAGCGTGACTGACTCTACTCATAAAGCGCCTTTGATGAATCCAATTTTTTCCTCAAAAGAACTTAATTTAGTCATTTTCAAAAGTATTTCTCATCAAATCCCTAAACAAGACAAAGTGCCTAAGATACGGCCCGCACGGGGTTTGGTGCTGACTGCACAGGGAGACAGCCTCCACCTTCAGGAGGCTTTTAGTTTTGAACTTTGCTGTTTATTTCCAGGTTTTTGAAAATTCTTTTAACTTTTTTAGGTATTTGGGTTTGGTTCCGTTTTGTTGAAATAAGGAACAACACTCTACTAAATGAATATGCACTTATACGTGTCCTTCCAAAAAGCTTCATGGACCCTAAACTCTCTAAACAAATAGGTAGAAGCTCTGTTTACAGTTCTAAGCCACAAGGTAAGAACAGATAATAAAATAAAGAATCCATGTTATCTGAATATCTATCTATTTTTCCTGTTCACCAGGCATTACTGCATTTCTCTCTGCTCAACAAAGCCAGTTTGAATCATCAATAATTTCACAAACCTACTTATGTATTTTTCTCTTTAATCTCTTTATTATTTGATTTACTGACGAAAACCACTGTAACAATTCTGTTAACATTAACCCCTTCAGTTTTTCCCTGCCCTTATCCTTGCCCTACTGCACCATATAGTAGTTCCACACCCTCTCTTCCTATTTCAAACACACTGTGCTTGAAAGTCTTTGAGCCCACCTTCAAAAATCCACATCACATGTGCTTTTCCTCTTTGAAATTCTTGTTCTTTAATGAGCTTGCAATCAGCTTGGCTTTGGTTAAGTCCTTCTTAGCTGACAACAGCATCCATCTTTTCCATATAAAGTACTTGGAGCTTCATCCCACGCACCAAACCAAATCATTCCTCCTCTACCTATTCACACTAGAATTTTCAGTGTCTCCTCATGGTGCTGTTTCCCTGTCTGAAATAAGGTAATGGACGAGCCTGCACACAAATTAACAATCAAGGAAACCAGTTACCTGAGTCCTAAGTCAGAGTAGGCTTTTCAAACTAATTTAAGGAGAATCACAATAACATGAGGCGTTGATAGTCCACCTACACAAAAGTGAATTCAGATATGTTGCTATGTTCATATGTTCATATGATGAAGTGAAGGTTACAAAGCAAACAGTTAAAGAGTACTACTCTATTGATAATGTTATTTATTCAACCTTTCTATGGTGATAACAATTACCATAAAACATACATTTCTGGTGTGATAGAACATGTACCTAAATCTCTGATATGTTGGGTCTCATTTAGATGAATAAGTAAGTATAATAAGTATTATGACTCTCAGGGACCAGGAACTCTGAAAAACTTAAACTGTAAAACATTTCTGAAGAAAGAATGATAAAACAAAGATAGTTTCCCACCCAGTTGAGTTCCATAAACAGAACTGGAACCATGAATTAATACCATAAAATCTAAATGTGTTATAGCAGCGAGTGGTCATAGGACCATAAATTGCTGTCACTGACATCAGGCAGCCTGGGACCTGCAGGGAAACAAGATGTGTGCATGGCTTCCACTGCGGTTAGCAATACACTGTAAAAAGCAAGACAGGGCCTCCAGAGGGAATCTGCAAAAGGTTGTAGACAGATGTCCTGAATCTTAGAGTCCAACAGGAGTGTATTTAGGTCAAGGAATAAAGTTGAACAAGGAGAGAAAGAGCAGAAACAGAATTTGTTGTGTGACCTCTAGAAGCCATTTCAACAGAAAATGGTCTTGATATGTACTTTCTAAAAAAGATACGAGATTAGCTCTGAACTACAGTTAAAGTAATATCAAAAACCTGAATCTAAGTAAAATTACATTGAAAATGTTTCAGTATTTGAGAATTCCATGACATGGTCTATAGAAAATAAATTGTTTTTAAAAACAGAATTCAATGTACCAGACAACAGTATTATTTTCTTACATGAGGCTTGTTTTATATCAGTCATTCAGTTAAATTGAACTTTCTTAGAAAAGTCATTTTAATTCTTCTACAGTCTTTTTTTTTAATATTTTATTTCATTATTTTTAGAAGGAGGGGAAGGGAGAGAGGCAGAGAGGGAGAGAGACATCAATGTATGGTTGCTTTTGACCTGCCTCCAGCCACAGACCTGACTGGAGAACTGGTTTGCAACCTAGTTATGTGCCCTGGCTGGGGAATCGAACCTGCGACCTTTGGGTTCGCAGGCCGGCACCTTATCCACTGTGCTACCAGCCAGGGCTCTCTTTCTAATATACATAGTAAAGTATAAAACTTGATGTATCCAATAAAAACTTAAGCCACATTGGAGTGATTGGAATTTTATTTATTATATTTTTATATAATATATGCTAATTTTATTTATATTTGTGTGTATAATTATTGTACATTTTATATAATCTTTTTCCATATATACATATAAAAATCAAAATTATGTTTGATTCTTCAGAGAGAATAAGACAGACAAGAAGAGTAGAATCCTATGTCAACTCAGCCTGTATCCTAGGTGTAATCTAGCTGCTACTCCTGTATTTTTTTTTTTCCATTTTCAATATCAAGATGGCTACACAAAAATTCATCAATTTTTAAAAGATTTTTAATGCATGCTGATATGACAGCTGTCACAATACACTAACAAAATTGTTTCTAGTGAAGTCAAAGACAACTAAGCACTACTAGAGCCATCTTATAGAGAAAAACAGACTTTTTGGCCAACCCAATATGTCTAACATGTATGCTACATTTCTACTTCTGTGTTTGGAGCTATGGAATTCAGGAAAATAAGGAATCATTTAATATATCATTAAAATATAAAATGATGACAAAATAACAATCAAGATAGCTGCTTCCACCTCTTTTGTTTATGAGTAAAACAACTTAGTTTTCATTTGAAATTTTTACAGTGTGGCAACCAAACATGTTTAAAGTATGAAGTTTTTGTAATTTAGATATAAAGCTAAAGACTGCAAAATTGTTGAACATTTAGGACAAAATGAATTTGGAAAAAAAAGAAAAGATTCCCACTAAACACCAAAGCTGAGTTTTTTTCTTACTTCTATTGCAACCTCCTTTTGTGGTTCTGGTTTACATGCTCTGTTTACCTAGTTTACAAATTACTTTCTTTTCTTTGATAGTAAGAAGAAAGACCAAAATAGAAACCAGAGCTAAGTGGGTGCTGTATCACCCAGCTGGGGGCTGCAGGGTGGGTTGGAGACAAAAGTTCTAAGTTTCTGAAGCTGAATTGGGCAGGTGCTCATTTTTCTGTTGATTTTTGTCCAGGGCATAGGGATGCTCATAAGGTTCAAATACACTCTTCTTAGTCTAACTCTTGCATTGATGTTCATGGTGAATTTTTCTTTCCACATAGTACATTAGACGAGACATTTTCATTTAATTGGTATAATCAATCCATAAGCAAGTGGTTAAATGCATCCTTTTTCTTAGTTTTCCTTTGGCATTGTTGGGATAAAGATGACTTTTACTTCTCTGTTGTTCAACATATGACTAATCAAAAAATACAAAACATAAATTGGAAGTTGGCAGATGAAGATACCTGGTCAAGCAAGGAGCCAGGAATTCTGGCAAGAAGATGAACCATGAGCATGGAGTGTCCAAGAGGGAATAAAGAAGTCAATTCGACTAAAGTAGGTAGGGATAAGAAGATAGTACATGAGATAATTAGGACAAGAAAGATTATGGGAATCCAGAACAGCTTTAATACAAATGGAATTCCTAATGGTAAAGTTAAAAACTGGGTTAAAAGATTCAAAAACGCATCTTATGACAGAAACAGCTTCTTCTGAGATGTGGAGATGACTGAGTAATGGTTGCACTACTGGCAAATTTGAACAGAAAAACTGACTGAGGGAGCAGATCAATGTTTATTTTTAGGCAGCACCAGAGGGTGGTATCCAACGAGCCAGAGTTCCCAGCGTTAACTGATGGTCCGTTTTTGGTTTGGACTCAGCTTTGTGAACTCTGGCTCCTGGAGATGGGAAGCAAACTGGCACTCAAGTGGGAGAGCCGTGAGGACTGCCAGGAGGAAAAGCAAGCCGAAGGGAATTTTCTCAATGCCACCTTCTCCTTGGAAGGTCTCTTTGGGAGATTCTTTATTTTAAATATGTGTTGTTGATTTTGCTATTACAGTTGTACCAGTTTTTCCCCTTTTGACCCTCTCTACCCGGTACTCCCCCCATTCCCTCCTGCCATGCCCTCTTAGTTCATGTCCATGTGGCATGCATGTAAGTTCTTTGGCTTTCCATTTCCTTTATTCTTCTTAACATCCCCCTGTCTATTCTGTAAGTACCAATATGTACTTCTTTTCTTTTTTCTTTTTTTCACATCCAGGCAATTCACCATTTAATTATTGCCTTCTAACTATCAGCCTTTCAAAGTATGCTAATACAAAGTTTTTGTTATTTCGAAATGCTTATATTAACTCATTTGTTTAAAAACTTACCTTTTAAGCAATGTCATTTGCAATATTACCAATATTACCAAACACATATATATTTTTACAAATATTACACTAGAAAAAATAGTTCTGCTCCTGTGATAGTGTCTAATAACATCATTTAATTAATTGCCTTCAAAATTTTTCTTTTAGAAATATTTTGGTCTTCTTTCATTTCTTATCTCTAAAAAAATTAAATCTCATTTCATAATTATCCTTCTCAGGTCCTGCCTACATTTGCATGGTGATAGGCAGACTTCTAAACTAGCCTAATCTCTACCTCAACAGTGGTTAGTTTAGAACCATATAGGAAGTCAACCACAAGTTCAAAAAAATATCTAAAATATTATATACAAAATTTTTTAAATCCGATGGGTTTTTAACCTCAAATTAGTAGATATAAACATTTCTACTCTGTGGGGACCAGCTGAGCACTGCAGGTGCCATTATTCCTGAAGGCTTCAACTGGTGAAACATATGTAGAGGAGAAACAGAAGGTATTGAGGGAAATGGGACCTCTATATGGGGGGAAAAAAAAAACAAAACTATTTTCTAATAAGGAAAACTCCCCAAAAAATAAGTTGTAGTTACAGTAGCTTAAAATAAATTTGTGTTGTATTATTGGTGGGGGTGGGATCTGACTCAGAAACCAACTTCATTTTTTACTGTGAGTTTGGCACTGTCTCTGGGACAGCTTTCACAAAAGTGAGTTCTGCAATACACTATTTCTGTGATCTATTTCACAAAAATAGCATTCCAGCGTAAAAAAAACATTTAAAGAAAAAAAGAACCCTTAATTTATTACATAGGTCTAAAATATTGTCATTTAACATGTAAAAATTACATCAGCTATGGACATATTTTAATTTTTTTGTATTAACTCTTCAATATCCAGTACATACTTTAAAGTATATAGCAATTTTTGAAATAGCCACATTTTAAGTGGCTACCATATTGAACACTGCAGATATAGAGAATTAAGAAGACTAAATCTTTTGGGAATGAAAATAGAATGATTTTATATATATATATGTATATATATATATATATATATACATATATATATATATATGTTCTGCAAAAGTCTTAAAGGAAGATAATCAGAAAGGGAAATGAGGGAGAAGAAATGGGAAAACACCTAAGAAATGGAAACACAATTCCTCTCTTGAGGAAATGTGATACTGAGGATGAGCTGGCCCAAAACATGTGTCACCAGCCAAGTTAAGAAAGTGGGTGAAGTAGGCTGGCTCAGGAACGTAACTAGTTGTTGGAAGAACCGGGAGCAATTTCATAACCCCTTAATCTTTCCAACTCTACACAGCGTTCCAGAAAAGAGAAAGTATGCTTGATGAGAATGATTTATTGAGCAATTATCTCCTTCCTCCCCCAGCTCTCTGGAACCAGACAGCAGACAAGTCTGGTGAATTATATTTGTGGAGTTCGGGGGAAGAGCTTCCTCTCAAGCATGCACTTTCCAGTCATGAGGCAGCTCTGCTTTCTTCACAGTTTCTGTAATGTTCACTTTTCCCTGCTCTGTCCCTTTCTCGTTCCCCACTGAGTTAGGACTGCATACTGCACTTGTCACTCTGTCATTATGTTTACCCCCTGAATTCTTACCTAAGTTCCCCCTCTCTGTTCCTTCACTTCAGTCCTTCAGGGAACTGTCTGCTGCCTGAACAAGTCCGAGCCTTCCAGGACTGCTGTGTCTCCCTCTCTCCTCCTTCACCCATGCTCTCCTGATTTCCCCATTTGCAAATACCCTGCAAAAGAGAGAGTTTTCTGGGCTGTCTTCCCCTCATAGGTCTCTTCACACCCCAACTCTACACTCACTCCCGCCCTTGTGACTGCCATGGTTACCACTGACAGTCATGAGAGGAGGGATCAGAGGGAAAGTTGTGCTTTTGGTTCAGTAATTACTCAGATTTGATTTGGGTAGCCTGAGAGTGCTGCATGTCTGCTTCAACTGAACATGCTATGGTCCCAAATGTGGTAACCTGGTCTCATTTTTCATCTGCTGTCATGGTTAACTGGCAACATCCAGGCATGGGGATGGCCATCTGGCATGCAAGCACATCCAGCAGACAACTACATGAAAAATGCCAACAGATTACAGATCAGCCGGTCATGTTTTAGCTGGGTTCTTCCAGCAGGAAATGTGGACCAGCACCTTAGATCAATTTTGGCACATTGTTTATTTTTGTTCCAGAGCTGCCAAACATCTGACTATTCCAGCATTTTCTGCATTACACAGTTGAAGGAGAAATAACTTTGGGCCCTGGCTGGGTATCTTAGTTGGTTGGAGTGTCATTCCGTAAATCAAAAAGGTTGCAGGTTGGATCCCTGGTCAAGGAACATGCCTAGTTTCAAGTGGAATCCCAGATCAGGGTGCATCGGGGAGGCCACTGATTAACAGATAGATGTTTCTTTCTCACCTCTCTCTCTCTTTCTCTCTCCGGTAAATATAACCTTGGGTGAGGATTAAAAAAAAAAAAAGTTTGGGGCTGAGTTTTCACTGACTCACTGACTTGGTGATAGCTTTCAAACTAATTTCACTTAAGATTATAAAGTGAATTCATATTGGAGTCCTTGGGAAAAAAAAAAAAAAAGATCTATCCTTTACTCAGTCCACTAATGAAAGCATTTTTTATTTCTATTAAACAGCCATAAAAGGACAAATCATGCAACAGCTGGAAGAGCACTGCAAATATCAGGGTTACCAAGAGTCAATCACCTGGAAACCTTTAAAATAATTTAAGGTGGTGACAGAACAAGTAACACTGTGTTTTTATGGATGCGGTAGTCCTTACCCTGGAACCTAGCTTGAACCTGTACTTGCACAAGAAGTCAGTAGAGCTGTTTCTAGTTGATCTACCAAGGCAATTTCCCAAAGTTTGATTGATTGAGAATGGTGCTGAGGATTTTCTTTTAAATTATCCACAAAACACTAAAAAAACGTGACTCTTTCCTGAAATTATGCTTCTATAAAAAAATAATAATAAAAACTATTTTAAGACATTATTTACAATGAATAAATGGATCAAGATAATATTGCATGGTGAGATTTAAACACATCAAGGACAGGTGGAAATACCAGAACTATGATTTCTTCAATTCTCTGCAATGTAACTAAAGCAATTCCAAAGTCTTACTTTATTAGAAATCAGATTAGTATTATCTATCCTAAATTCATAGTGAGTAGATAGCTGCCTTAAAAGTGAGGTTACAAAAATGAAATTCAAAGGTTTGAAAATAAGTAACGAAGAAACATACTTTAAATCATTAACAACACTACACATGCACACAGAGATACGAAAACAACTGAAAGAAATGCGAGGGCAAAATTAAACAGTAATGATGATTTATAGTAAGATACTCTGAGACATGACAGAAGTCTCAGTACACCAAAAGGAAAATCTTGTTTGCTCAAATTATTTGTTTCTTCCGTCTAATGAGTGTAATTCTAATATACAAGTGATAACACTGGCATTTCTTTGAAATGTTGATTCAGTTTAATTATGAAAATCACCAAGGTATTTTCTAGCTGCTGCATCACTCCCTGTACTAGGATTAATCACATCAACATCATTCATTTAATCTTCAAAGAGCAAGCAGTTGTCCACAAAAGCCTTCAAATAGCTTCATTAGTGCAATTTTTCAGTCTCAAACACTTAGCTGGCAGCTTATGATTGAGAGTAAGGTCATTATATTCATCTATTTCCTACTCTAATTTTTAATGTTTCTGCATTTAATGTAGAAATGTGTAAGTGTGAAGTTTTGACTTCTCCTTGTTTGGCAATCAGCTCAAAACATGAAGAAATTATGGATTGTGATTAACAAAATATTTGTTCTCTTTAGTGGCAATTCATGAAACGTAACATACAGGCTTAGAACTGATACATTTTCCCTTTTGGTGTTTGTTTCATGTGAAAAGAATTGGACCTAAAAATTCTGTAGACAAAGAAAAATTCATAACATGAGAAACATTCCCTCCATCCAGGAACTAGAAATAAGTGCAAGTAAAATGTATTTGGTGTTTTCAAATGCAAGATGGATTTGGTATTTGAAAATGGAAATGGCCAACCTCACTTATGTTTCTTTACTAAGACACACTTTTTAGCACCCTTCCCTTTGTTACCAACATTAATAATTCCCTCCAATATTGAAAACCAGTAAGTATCAGAGTCCTATAAAATAAAACAGTAATAGTTGGAACACTGATCAAGTCCCAATATAAATCATTAAAAGCTACTCAGTTGTAATCAAAAGCATTCTCAGAAAGACACAGAGCAGAGCCCGGCACCAACAGGGTGTGATGGTGATTTATAATTACCGTACCTATGCTGAAGGGTTATAAAATGTGTCAGAAAGTAAAATTTGCTGAGTGCCATTACCAAGGAGTAAAACTTGCTAACTGGTGCTTTAAACTTTGCATCTTATAAAGGAAAGATTTATTTGACTTTTGACTGGTCTACTTGCAGGAATCATGGCATTGCAATACTCAGTGACTGTGCAAAGGGGAAAGAAAGAATAAATCACGAAGAGGCATTCTCCAGTTCATATCTGGTAGCCATAAAATGCCAAATTTTTAAGGCAAGATCTGCGCATGATGGGGTAAATAATGGGATATATTGGGGGTTTAGGCAAAGGATCGAGACGTTTGCTCATATAAATAGTCCATAGCCAATTGCATTAATATAAAGAAATTTTACCCATTTTTGTTTCCACAGATTATATAGACAATTACAACATTTAAAATACAAGGTTTTTTTTTTTTTTTTTTAATTTGCTTTAAAATGAAACTGTAACGAGTTTTTATGGAACTGAATTCTAATTGATGCAACATAATTTTGACATAAAATATAAAGATGAGAATAAGCCAGCTTAAACAGGTCAGGGAGGCCATTTGTCCAGCTATTTGTGAAATCACCAAGGTAAAATGGAACTGTATCAAAGATGAGCAAGAAACTGCATTATTTACATAGGTGTTCAATATGATAATCAGGGGCGGGGAAAGATTGTGAATCCCTTAATTCATATATTCATGAAGTTTTATTATCTGCTATATGTAATACTGTGTTAGGCAATCTGAAAAATATAGACAGACAGTTAAATCTCTTGTCTTGAGAAGCCTTTACTGTAGTAGAAGGCAGGAGTGCAAACATCATTTTACATCTATTTACAATAGAGGCCAATGTGAGGTAATTGACAAAGGAGAGGAAGAACATGCCTAAGATTTCACAAGTAGATTTCTTCCTGTCTGAACACTAGGATGGTTTCATGGCATGATATCACCTAGGTTTCTAAGGATGGGTAAGGTGTTGAAAGGTCAAGATTGGTAAAGAGATAATTAAATTTTTACAGTTTATAATATTTTATCTACTCTTTCCAATATTTAATGTATATTGTATCCTCTGCAGAAAATGAAAAAAAAAAAACTCTTTTATTTTCAGAAGGGTCAACATAATTTTTATAATAATAAATAAATGTAGGAAGACTGAATGCTCATTCCGGTTAGCATTTTTGAAATTGAACCTAAATACTCACTCAATGGTTAATTTCAGCCATTTAATAGAATTCATACAAAATGAAATAAGTTAGAAAACAATAAACCTGAGCAAGTGTAAACATATTCTGGAAAAAAAGCATACTTTCTGAATAAAAAAATAAGTTTATTTCTATTCATGTAAAGTCTGCCTGAAAACAAAAATAATGGTCTCAATTTAGAGAAAATGTTTAAAACTATGAATCATGTAGTTTAGTGAATATATATATGCCTGCCTGGGATTAGAGGTGGAAATTTGGTGGTGGATACAAGGGAATCTTAGCAAAATACCTGTAGTAATATAAAAATTCAAATATTTAGTAAACAATATGAAAAAAACAAATATTTCGTAGAGCTTGCTGAATTCAGCTAATTCACAAACACTTCTGATATGCTTCTGGTTTCAATTATCATCTTAAAAGTAAAGAACCTGTTATGCAGTCCCAGGTAATATTGGGAAATCAACAAAGTAAATTATTCCCAGTAATAAAGAATGCACATTCCTGTTTGCAAGCATATAAAGGAGAAAATGCAGGTGTCTTGAGAAAATATGAAGAGTTCAGGAAACAAAAATGATCATGTACAAACTAATACCTAACCTGGGTCCTATTCTGAGTGCCTGGAATGCGTCTCACTAATACAAGAATATGCAGTGGTTCTTTGAACTGTAACTGAGAAGCTTCTTTCACAGAACTCTAAGGAGCTTAGAATCACCTTTCTGACCATCTTTCCTGTCTCCTATATATCCTCATAAAATATTTACCGTTCTTCTGAATGACCACTCTGATTATCCTTAGACTCCTTTCAGATTCCCTGATGATGTCATGGAAATGTTAAACCCATTATGCTAAGTTAGGACCTCCATCTGCAGTGACCTCTTGGCACAAGCTTCGAGGACAGCATGATATTTTTACATAAAAGTTAGTCTTCATTCAAATCCTCGAGGTCTGATCCTGAAAAAACACTGACAGCTCAATCAACCCTAATAAATACTTAACAAGGTCCATGGAAAAAAATAATAATATAATTCCCTATCCCCCAAAAAATCCATTACACATTCACAATTGAGCCATAAACTGTCTATGAGGTGCACAATTATTTCATCATACTTTTATTGAAAAACAAGCATTTATCCTAATTTACAGGTTTAACCCAAAGGTGGTACATGACATTCCTTTTCATTAAGCCATTTGGAAAGTGAGGAGTGATGGTGCCCAGCTCTAATTATCTTTAATGTAGTGTTTCAAATTGATTGTGCCTAATGCAATTACAAATCATAATTAAATTAATGTGTATTGATTTAAGATGTTATAAGTTGTTCATAAATGCAGTGTAATGCATCTATTTCCACAAGCTAACAATATTTTTAAGCTGCCAAAGCACTCTCTTCATTTTACTCCTTTTGTTCTCATTTAAAACTTCACAGAATTGTAACTACTTTATGCACGTGAAGGCTAACTTCAAAACCCTACAGGTGGAAGTTTTAAGTATTTAAATGAGATTTCTCCAAGAAGTGATGTCTAATGCATTTGGATATTTATGAATCATCTAAGTTTAAAAATACATGTATCTCTGAAACACCCTGCCCTCCTCCATCTCCTAACTATCTCACCTGCCACAGCTGCCATCCTGGCTGCCTTGCACAGAACACCAGCTTCCAATTAAGCGACTGACTCCAGGAAACCAAAGGGAAGCCAAGTAAATGCAGCAGTCCTTTCCTCAACCTTAGATGGGGACGGAGGAATGAAGAAAAGTCTTGAAGCCAAGAAACCATCTGATCAAACTTCCAGGCAACCAAGTTCATAGAGTTGGGTCTCCCCAGACACTTCCTTTCTCTCTTCATCCACATTCAAGGAATAAAGTTCCCCCAGAGATCTCCACATCTGAAGTCAAAGTGGGCAATCAACTAGTAGAAAGTCCTGGAATCCCCTCTTTCCCTGCTTCTCTCAAGAGATAAAGGCAAAATTGGGAGGACAGGAGTGAGACGAGAGAACAGGATGGGTTAATGACCCAAAGCTCCATCTGTATGTTTTCGTTCGTAACAGGAACAAATGTTGGACTAATTTGCCAATTCAGTCTAACTAACTGGTTTTGTCACACAGTAAAGAATTGTACCTCTACCTCCTCATACTTGAACTGGAAATCCAGCCTGAGCCATGGCATAAACCACAAAGAGACATAATTGGTCCCTCCACGGGCCTTGGAACTAGATGTAACCTCGTGTGGGTTTTTGTTCTCACACAGAAAGGTGGGCCTAGAGTGGAGGGGTTTTGTTTTTGTTTTTCCAGTGCCTTTCCCTGAACGTATTAAATGCTTATTGAGGAGGAAATGCAGCAATCCGACTTGGAAGGGCCAGCTTGGAAGTGGACGTGAAATGTTCATGAAAAAAAGCTCAGAAACTAATTTTAGGGGTCGACTTTCCCAGATTCGGCAGTCAGTGACAAGCACTACATTTAGGGACTGCAGGCCCACAGGTGGAGGCAGGGACTCCGCCTACCCCTCCCGCGCCTTTGCAGCGCTGGACGCTTGCTGCTCACTAGCGACCCCTCCAGGTTTCAGGGGGAAACGAGCTTTGCAAGAGCGCACCCAAGACACACCCCGGAGGAGAAGGCGAGCTCTATTCAGAGAGTAGCCACACCGCGATGTTCCACCACCAAGCGCAGCAAGCCGCTCCTCAGTCCTACCCTGCCCCGACGCGACACCAGAGCCCTACTCAGGGGTCAAGCTCCCGGGTGGCCCAGGCAGTGGAGGGCGGAGGCAGCAGAGAACACCCCTCCCGTTACCACCGTAAAGAAGCCGAGCATCAACTAAGCGAGAGAGGAAAAACACACGGACAACAAACTTAGGTGGAATCCACGCGGGGATCCCAGAGAGTGAAACCCAGCACGGAGGGAGGGCGGGGCCAGCGGGGACTTGGGGACCCTCCTCCTATATTGGCCACCTTTGGCCAATCTCTTGGATATGAGGTCGAACCAACGCGATAGTTTCAGATACAAATAAGCTTGAGAAACATATACCCCAGTTACTGAATAGTGCGCGCGCGCACACACACACGCCACACCTCCAACAAGAAAGCAAAAGCAAAAACTAAGGGAAGGGGGTCCAAACTTGAGTGGACTGCCAGGGCCTGTTCCTTTCCCAGCCAAGGCGCTACCTGTCTACACCCCATGCACCCCGCCAAGCGACAGGGACTGCATCCATAGGACATACCTTGTAGATAAGTGCACGTGTTCAGTTTAGGTTTCGGAGGCCTCAGTTCGCCTAGCCTCATCACCAACTGACACAATTAGCCTTGCCTTCTGAAAATGTCTCTTTTTAGTTCAGCATTTGCCACAACAGAAGAAGGCCCTGGTGGTGTCTCATTCTCCCCCACACTACACGGAGAAACTTTCAAATGAACCGTTCCCTTAGCCAAAGATTTCAAAAAGACACTTGAATTGTGAAAGGGTATCTACGCTAAACAGTGCAAGATGTGGAGAACAAAGAGTTTCAAGTGATCTCCAAACACACTGCTACACTAGAGAATAAACTAGTTTATTCAAACATAACACCTTTTTTTTTTAAACTATGGAATACTCAGGATGGTGATATGGATGTCCTTGCACTTGACTTACAGTTTGTCAGTAGGCTCAACACTGCAGTCCTGAGACTGAAGTGCCAGCCATGATTTCTCCGGTGTGTGTTGTTCTTGGCATTGAGATAAAAAGCCCTTCTGTCCAGGAACTAGAACATTGGGGTGGGTAAACTTAAAAGGAACTCTTTTAAGATTTTTTAAAGAGTCATTTTAATAAAGTCTTACAATTGAGGCTGAATTTGAGTGTTTCAAAAGAGTGGATTTAGTATTTTGTGAGCTTTTTTTTTGTTTTTTAAATTCATGACTAGCAGTTCAGGTTGTTAAGTTTCCAAGCAGGAATCAGCTTAAAATGCATGAATTCTATTATATGTACGATTTAATCACAAGGTATTTAAAATAGACATTTCCATCTAAAATCCAATCAGAAATCAACACAGTTCCTCCAGGCATTAGATGATCATCTCGATTTTGCATTTGTAAACTGGGAGAAATAAATGTGACTTGTGGATACCAAGAGGTCAAGTGTGGCTGCTCAAATATTTTTCTTGCAAAATGACGGATTTATTAGACAAATAAGTTGCCCGGCTGATGCAAAACCCCCAGTGATTGAATTTTGACGTTAAGTCAACAACAACTCGAACTACATCAGTGCTTCAAGATTTAGTTATGATGGTAGAGATTACTGAACAAATAAGAGCCAGAAATGAATACAAATTTCTGAGGATCTGCCCCTGGCACCCTCTTCTTGACATTCTCTCCGTATGCTCCCTCTATTCTGACTGTATTATAATTAAAAGACTTGCCCATGCCTTGCAATTGGAAAAGAACTTCAAAATAATTAGGCGTAGTTTTTTCCTGTTTAAAAAAAATAGGACAGGCTCGGGGAGAAAGCCAATTGAGTTTCATTATAAATTCCTTCCTGGCCTGAAAGTCATCCACTCTCACAAGGCAGGGAGTGTACAATGGGTGTTTAGTTTACTTATGTAAAAGATCTTCTTTGCATTAAGAGTTTTTGGTAACCTATTCATCTATCCTTCCCTCCTTTTCCCTTAAAACACCGCTTTTTAAAAGATCTTAGGACTTTGACCAACTTAGAGTCTCACTCGGGATGATGCTTTTCTACTGCTAAATAATTAAACTGGCCGTAGAATTTCAGAAGTATTTAGATTTCACTTTTCCTGGGTCACCGATTCCCCTCCTCCCGAGGCCGCCAGCCCCACCCCACCGCCCCCTCCCCCGCCCTTTGTGGAGCTGGCCGTGGTGCTGAAAATCCTGCGTGAATCTTGTGGAAAGAGAGGACGTCCTTCAGGGGCTTTTGCACCTCATGAAAGGGGGCTTAAATAATTGAGATTACATTTAAGCAGAAAGCAGTTCGTTTTTCATCTTTTCATGCAGAAAGAGGCTAATCTGCTCCTAGAGTGTCTTTATTTATTCTATATGTGACTTTCTTACTGTGGTGGATTTGGTGACTCAATTTACATTTAAGTCTTGGTGAGCCAGCCAAGAAATCATTCCTTCCACCTTCTCTTATCCGCAATCCTCGGCTGTCGTTTAGTTCCCCTATTATCTATGAAAATGCTTATTTTGCAAGAACAAATCTATATTTGATTTTAAGTCTTCAGCAAATCAAGGGCTTGAGACAATTTATCTTTGTAGCCAGAAATTTGCTTTCTGCGCATCCAGGCACAGACCACTAGAGGCAATAAAATGGTACTGGATTTTTATCCCAGGTTTATTTAAGTGTAGTATTAATTCCACTTAGTAGTGCACTTGCCTATCTGAGCCTCTCTCCCAGTTTCTCATCTTCCCCTCTCCCACATGCATATACCCATAATTTCTATAGATGTTTTCATTATGCTGGTTTTTAAATCATTTATTGTATTAGTTGTTTTCCCAAGTAAATAAACCTGGAAATACAAAATTGCTCTCCCTAAAATAACCAGTTGAATTCACAAGTAGGAAAGGATGTTTCATAATTACTTTGCCACTCCCCAGGATTAAATAAGTTGTGCAATTGAAGCCCTTCTACCAAGGGGTGGGAGGGGGGTGTTCTCTGTTCTTCTTCCTTTTTAAATAATGAATAGTTCAACAATGCATCTGTTTACAGTTTGCCTAAATTTGTTCCTAGATTTATTTTTCAATATGCTTTTTAGGATGCAAAGTTCCTGTCAAATTAAAGAGTGTTCATGTCTTGCCCGCATCCAGCAAATCACTTGCAGCACCTAATAAATCCAGCTGGGGTTCCTTCCATAGCCCGATGCTGCCGAAATCATTATTGTCCTGCCTTGTTTCATGTCAGAGGCCTCTTCGCCTCATCTGTCATGAAACCAATTTCACTTTATTTACATCCATTTGCTAGTTTAATTACTGTGCTGATGAATTGCCTGAAGGAATTAAGTTACGAGTCTTTGGAAACCCAAAGCGACAGATATATGGGCTACCTTTTAACTACAGGGTAAGACGTGAAGGCTAGCATAGCATGCACCAAAATTTAAAGATAATAAGTGTTTCTCTCTACCCAGCCACTCTTGAAATTCAGGATGATCTTATCTTTGCATTCATCATCTCCTGGGTAAAATATAGTGCTTTAGGACCCCTCATACTTGCAGATTGACTGCAGTTCTCTACAATACAATTCTCTATTTTTAAAAACACTTTTTGTACTACTAAAAGAGTAACAGATGATTTTCTAACCAAACAAGTAATTTAATTAATGTACCAATGCTTTTAATTACAGGTACCTACTAAATATTAACCTTTCCTTGTAACAGGTACTTCTATAGAAACACAAATAGATGCCTTAGTGAAAACAAAGAATATTTAATATGCACAATTTAATATACAGCACAAAATACTCCACTTGTATACTATGTCAGTTACATAATTTTTGTTTATCACTGAGCACAGTTTCACAATTATCTTCTTTAATGTATTTCTAAATCACAAATAAGAACATTCTGCTGCCTCTCACTTTTTAAGTCCAACATAATAGAGTACTGTGAATCTATGCTAATGACAGAAGGTTTGTGATGTGGTTGAATAATCGGTGCTCTCAAATATATATAAATAGTCTTTTTAAAATCTAACACGAATAAATTTTCAGTCATTCCTTTATCCTATAAATTAACTACTGTGGTATAATCCTATTAATCATGACATTATTAAAATCAAGCCTACTAATCATGACATTAAATATCATTTTCAAATTTCCTAAATATTATTAGTTCTAGACTTTAAAACTGAACATTAATAATCCAGAAATTACATCTTTATATATAGGTCATCACTACTGACTACCAATTAAAACAACAATAAGTTGTAACTGACATTGATTTCATATTTTCTCTATCCTCAGGTAGTATCATACTTGAAAAGAATGCAACTTTTAAATCTAAGTGGTATGTTTTTCATTTCATTTATCTGTTTCTGAGAATTTCTGACATTTTAAGATGAGGACATTTATTTGATTTCCCCCAAAATGGTGAGTTTAAGGCACATAACAAACATATTCACCATTTCAAGAAAGAATCTAAATCATTTCTTAAAGACTTAATGTACTTATTTATACCATGTTGAGTACATAATTACTTCTAAGGTTGTGCAAACTTTCTAAACTATTAGCCAATGGAATATTTTTTAAACACTCAGGGAAGGGCAAGAAATATTCTAAACAAAACAGAAATTAGAAATATGGGGGTTTAAATGTTTTCTCATTTTCTTTCCTTCTAAAAGAATTAAATACCTTTTGCACCCTGTAGACTCTGCAGTTTCATTAATCATAAAGCCAGCTTAAAAAAAGGGATAGTAAATGTACTATCAGAAGAACTGAGGGTGCTGAAAACTCTACTGTCTACATAGATCTATATTAATAAATTATATATTCATTACAAATCCTCCAGGTGCCTCCCTCCATTCTGCCCCTATCTAAAATCACATTTGCTCCAATACCCCCCCACACACACACTACTTTTAATAAAGCTTATCTACAAAACAACCTACATTACAAAAATGAGGTTCTTTTTTTTTTTTGTATCAAAGAGTCTTGCTTATAAAAGTTTTGCAGTAAAGGAACCCTAAACAGAACCCTCCAGGTAAAATTTCCTTCAAATTTTAAGAGAGCCAGATATTATTCCAATTCTCTAGTAGAGATTTATGACTAGTCTTTAACTTGACAGAAAGGAAATCTGTATTGGCTAAGTCTCTCTAGCTATTTTTAATCATTTTTTAAATAAAGAAATGACAATGATGGGGGGTTAAAACTCCCTTCCTTTCTTTCCCTTCCTCCCCCATTGCTCTCATTCTCCCCCTTTCTAAGACTCTCTTCTCCCTCTCCAGCTCTTTTTGATTAATAGATCCATGTGGCTAACGGCCTGACATATGGTGTGCGAAGCAGCTTCAGATAGTACCTTAGGCATCCCCTACGGCCATTAACATATTAGGGGCTTATGTGCAGTCAGACAGTCAGACCTCATCCAGAGCCAGGCGTTTTCAGCACCCCAGAGTGTTTGATAGAGGGTTTCAATAATGCACCGCTCTTCAATTTTAAGGGAGTTGCTTCTGGTGCTGAAATACTGGAACAGAACCGGAATAAAGTTGAGCAACAGTCAGTTACATTCACCAACAACATTAAAAAATGTGCTTACATCAATTTATACACGGATCGGCACGTGGAGGCGCAGCTTCAAGCTCCCAAACATTCACCAGCTCCTGAGTATCATCTGTAAACAGCCCAGGTCAGCTGCCTGGATTTATATTGTTTAAAAATTTATTTTGTTTAAAGTCCTCTCTATACAGGGAATACTAACAGTACAATACAGGATCGTTACTGATAGATGATTTAAAAGCGAAAACAAAATATACGGTAACGTTTAAGAAAGAAACCACTCTGAATCACGTAGCTTGTTTCTTCCCTAGTAGAAGAAATTAGTGTATTTTTACATCCGTGGCCTTACAATAAGAACAAGAAGAAAAGAAGTTTAAAACATTTGACCATATTCTAGATACATTTGCAGATCAAATCCCTAGAGAGTTTTCTATTCTTGATCTACAAAACCTGAAAGTTTCCAAGCAAATGAAAGTCTTGATAAGAACTCAGAAAAAGTGAGGAAAGTATGTGCATGTACGCCTATATATGTAACATACACGTGTACGTGTGTGCATGTATAAACTTCGTCAGGGAGATGATCATTTAAAATCAAAGCAGACATCCCACTTGAAGCTTTTAATTCACTTTCAGTCGTGACTGAAGCTTCACATTCACTTTTCCCAACGTTCTTCTTCCTTCCAGCCTCCTGCTGATAAACCCCTGTACCCCCTTTTGAACTATACTCTGGTTGTTTGCTTGGCAAATAAATGCTGTTCCGCCCTATTAAACCTTTTAGGCAGTTTCATCTTCGGCTTTCTCAAATACAGAGCTAATAAGGAGGTGCTTTGATGCTGTTTTACTTTCACACCATAGCCTCGAGGCGTTAAAACGAGCAAAAGGTAAGCGAAAAAGTAAATTGCCACGAGCAAGGCGCACCCTCCCTTTCAAAATCGCGCCGACCCTCTGCAGCGCACTGCAAGGCAGCCGAAAAGCGCCTGTTCCCGGGCAGAACTACGTCCCGTTGGCAGCCCCTGGGGTTCTGAAGCGGTGCCACGTTACTAGGGGGATGAAGAGAGAGGAGGCGCTTTTAAGTTGAAAAGCCCTGGGATCCCCTGGGGGAGGGCAGAGACCGGAGGTAGACAAGGCACAACTTCCCAAAAGTTGATTCTAGGCAAATAAATATCGGATGGGATGTGAAGGTTAAGAAATGGCAACTTGTTTAAGCAGCCAGTAATAAAACTTTTTGCACAAGGCGTGGCGGCGGCGGTGCGGGACAGCCTGTTCCCAAACTCAAAGTTCAGTGCAAACCTCTGGCTCAGGTTACAATTTCGGAGGGAAGACCCTGGCGTGGCGCGCACTCCTGCCTGGCACACACTTGATCTCTCCTCCCGACAGCACCCCACCACCACTACCAGACCTGTCCTCCCTCCCCCACATACTCTTAGTTGAATATAAGCAATTGAAACATCTGTTTTCCTTAAAACTAGGATAAAAGAGTCTCCTGCTCAAAGGCGTCAAGGTTCCTCCCGTTTAGGTACATTTTCAGAAGCAATGCAAGCCCCCAGGAGATACCTCTGCCCGGCATCAAATGACTCCTACCTGCTTTAAAAAAAAAAAATTTTTTTTCATTGCTAACTCATAAAACATGTTTTAAGTAGGATAGTTGAGCTCCAACCTCAGCCTCAGAGCTCCTTTTTCACATTCTGCTTTTTCTTTCCCTTTCATCACAACGCTTAGGGAAAGTCGCATAAGTGATCAAAATTAACATAAATCATTATTAGTTATTAGGATTTGCTCTAAATTACACTGTGACTATCGCACCAGCCCCATCTGCCGCCCCTGCTCTCGCAGCAATAGATTGCAGATAAAATAAATGTCCTTACCCCATTAGAAGGTTCCTGTCTCTGTAGCCAAAAGCCAAACAAAAGCAATAAATACCGGGCTTTTCCTTTTCCACTATTCAGCTGTGACTCTTTTCATCAGCTCTTCCTCTAGAAAAGCTCGCTAGCTGCCTGAAAATATTGCATTTTATATCACCAAAGGGCGATTAATATTGCATTAACTGTATTTAACATTTTTAAGCGCGAGTAATCTACAATGAGTTTGTTTCCATTATTAAGTGCAGAGGGTATCGGAACTACTACAGACCACTTAAAATATCTGTATAATCACATTGTCTCACACTTTTCTATATTTTAAATATAATCTTAGAGTGTAGCGCGCCATGTTTGAAGTGGAAGAAGCCCTGCTAATGGTCTGTTTAAAGTATTCTGACACTGACTGGAGACAGCCAGGTCCCTGCCTTCATTAAATGTTTATTGTCAACACTGGGGCGGGAAGGGGGGGTTGTAAGTGAATTTCCACGGCTGGAAATTGTCAACACTTTGTTTAATTCTGATCCGTGCCCACAAAAGTTTGTTTACGTTATGCTGCACGAAAGTCAGCAGTCAGAGTTACCAAACTTTTGTTTGCAATTCATTTCACCTAATTCCTTCCTCCCCTACCTCCCAACCCCCCCTACCCCTCTCCCCACTTCTCTTTCCAAGCCCTCTTTCAGTTTCCCTTCTCTTGCTCTCCTCCGCTCGGGCTAAATTGGAGAAAAGTGACCTCCGGAGGCCTTCCGGCTTGGAGCAAGGGAGGGACGCGGGCGCGTTCCGCCCCACCCTGGCTTTGCAGGAGCAGAACGCGGGTCTCAGTATTGTGCTCTGCCAGCTTCTCGCCGACCGAGACATTCCATCTGCGCTTTGCGATCCAGGATTCTATTGAATTCTGAGGGGCCGAACCCCTGTGGTCAGCCCTCCTCCCGCCCCGGGTATAAATCCTTAACTAATAAATTCAAATCCATAGCGGGTCTTTCATGATAGGCACCTTAACAACAGGACAAAAGCCAAGATATGATTACTCCAAGTTCCTTTTTAAAAATGTAAACCAGTTTTGAAAGTTTGGCGGTGTTTAAGGCGTCTGTGGACTTGGGCGAACTCTTGGGAGGAGAGTATTTTTAACTTCCAAGCGACACGGTTCCCTTCCCTTTCCTCTCAGAGCTACTTAAGAGGGTGGGAGAGGACCCCCGGGGGAGCCTAATTACCGGCGGCGCAACTCGGGCTCACCCCCGGGGACTCGGCGCCCAGACGCGCATGTGCGGGCTCGGCGCGCGCCCCGCTCCCCGCGCGCGCCCCACCCGCCCCGCGCGCCCTGCGCTCCGCCGGCCGCACCTGCGCACGCGCGGGTCACCCGGCCCGGGGCTGTGGACCAGCTCAGGCCCTGGGTGTTGTGACCGAGTCCTGGCTGAAGCCCGCAGGCGGGTGGCTGTCTCGCCGACCTGGAGGAGCTGCTGCCTGCGGCCGCTGGAAGCCTCGGAGCCGGAAGCCTTGGGCTACCGGGCAGGGGCGCACACCGAGCACACTGCGGTCGCTTGGCCCGGGTGCTGGCTCCCAGGGCTCTGGAATTCCCGAGTGGACGGCCCCGAGTGGGTGGTGTCCCCGTGGCAGAACGAGCCCCCTGCTTGGATCGAGGGAGGGCGGGTCTCCGCCTGGCTGCAAATTCTGACCCAATCAGCTGTGCCTGTGGTTTGAAACGACACCCGCCAACCCACCCGCCCCAAAGTGCGGTCACGCTGGGGAGGCCAGCGACTTGAAGACGGCAGCGGCGGGAGGAAGCGGCCACCCCTCGAGGCTGCCTCCGAAATAACTCCCGGGGTCCGACGAGGGCTGGGCCGCTGGTTTCGAGGCCCTTCCCCCCGCCAGCGCCCAACCCTGTAGATCCACCAGGTTTCGGGAGGAGGTGAGGGAGAGCGCCTGCCCCCTATCAAGCTGACTTGGGAAACAATTAGGAAAGTTTTTAATTAGTTTCTTGTTATCATTCATTTTATTAATTTCCAGAAGTCTCCGGCCATGAATTATTCAAAGAGCAAACCAGCCCGAGCGGTGCGGCGGCGCGCCCCGCAGTTTTTTCCAGGCGGGCCGCAGGCCGCGCGGCTCGCCCACCGCCCCGGAGGGCGTGAACCAGCCGCCGCCAGCCTCGGTGGTGCAAAGGTTTGATCAAATATTAAATAACGTAATTATTGCAACAAGGCTTATCTCACAGGTGGAAAGAGTCGCGACCCCCCCATACGCACACCTTGAGAATTAGGATTTGACTATTTTTAAAAATCAATTAAGCTTGCGCCCTCTTTTGAAACCACCCACGAAAGACTGTGGCTCTCATCCTGGGCCTAAGACTATGGCTGCAGTAACACGGATAAGCAGAACTACGCCAGATACTTGTCGTCACCTTTATCATCCCGCTGGCCACCAAAGCAGTCTGAATGGGAAACGCTGCTTTTAGCCGGGGTCAGACAGAAGTCATAATTCCAATTCACGGTGTAGACTACGAAAGCCCATCCACGTGAGAGATGGAACAGAAATGCTTCTCGCAAGGTTGGCTGGAGAAGCAAGGGCGACAAGGCCTGGGGCCAAGGGCAGGAGCTGGTCAAGTGAGTCCTGAGGTGAGGGCGACCTGGCCTCTCTAGGCGCGGACACTTGGAGGAACAGGACCGAAGTAGTTTTTCACAGGAAAATAAAAATCGATACAATGACTGCAGTGGGTGCCTACGGTTTATTTATGACAGTGTGATTGAACTTAAGAGCAATTTCAGAACCAGCATTAAACAAAAATCTATCCAGAAGTTAGTTGATGTGTCTTGAGGACATCATTTCTTAGACATACAGAAGGAGCGGGACCCAGAATTAGAAGGAGAAAATTTTAAACTAAAGGATGGCACACACGTGGCAGGTGCATTTTATGCTTATCTTTCTTTTCGCTTCCCTACTCTATCACTACCTGGATGTCCTGACACGCTGAAATGCAACGGAAAACAATTTTCCCACTTTCTTCAACTTATTTTGAGATTATTGTTGAAAATAACCAGAGGCCCACATCTTAGTATATCCACCTACTGACTGGCACCAGAATCCGCTTAAGAGTAAAATTCCACTCTTCAGAACCTGAAACCTTTGAAAAGCAAACTACCCCTGAATGGCAAACCTTTGCATTTTCTTCAGGAGGACATTCGTTTGCTTGTTTTTTCTTCACGAATTGACAAAGTTATTAGAATAGTCTTACTCTTCCTGCCCAGGGTATACAAATTCACTCACCAGAGAGAAAAGCATTTCTTGTTTTGCAGTTTCCTACTATAGAAAATAGGAAACTCTGCAAAGCATGTATTCTGGTAATGTAATCTGTTTTATTAACCTAATATTGTCTTCCTTTCATTTGGTAATGGTTTTGCTTAATACAAAACAAATGCTCAAGTTCTTATTACATACACTGGCCATCATTATGTAATACAAATAAATGTATTTGCAACATATCATTTGGGGCAGATTATTTTAAAGCAGCCTTGGTAAATCTTTTCATCTGTTTATTCCTGGTTCTTCAACAATGAAACTGGTCATATTTTTCTATAAAATAACGTATTTTTTAAACAAATGCATTTTATTAAAATCTTTGATGACATTTCAAGTCAATAACAACAGAAAAATCAATTTTGATGGAAGAGATGGTTTTTAAAATACCTCTGCTTTAAAAAAAAAAAAAACATTGACAACTTTAAAATCACAGCTTTTTAAATGCACTATTCTTTTTCAAACATCAAATGTTTTGTTTCACAGATTTGCCGGTGAATTAAAAAGATTTGGCTAAAGTAGTATGACTTCAGCAGATATAACCCCAGTTAAGAAACTTTGTACATTTGGCATTTGATCTAGTCCCAGGTCACTGAAAAAAAAAAAAAATCTCTGGTCCCTCTGGAGCAGTAGGTGGCCCACTAAATGTCCCAAATCACCCAGGCATTTGTCATGGGGGTAGGACAGATTAGTGGATGGTTTTTATACTTAGTAATTTCCAAAGAAAAGTCATTTAGTTACATTTTTAAAAATGTCTTTAGGCTTAACAAAACATACAAACCTCCAAACGCCTCTGTATCTGAACCTCAATTTAAATATTTTGGGGATGCCTAATTATTTATTAGCACCCACCACTCTGAAGTGAAGGTTGTGGTTTCAGAGTTTCTGCAGTAACCAACAAACCAACCTTTGATAGACACAGGCAACTAATAGAGAATTCCTTTTATGCAGAGCACCACTTTTCATGAGTTGTCTGAAAGTGAATTCTGATTCAGCAGAAAAAAATACATCACTCTCGCCCTTTCTCCTCTTTTCATTCCCCTTTTACTATCCCCCACCCCCCTGTATTTTTGGTTGAAGGTTGAAGTGAGTCTCATTTGCTGACCGGCTCCACCAGGACTTGGCCTAACAGAGACACAAAAATGCACCCAAATCATAAAACTGCTCTTCTTTCAGTTATGGTTTATTTGTAAGTGTACTGGGACACATCCCCCTGTTGTATTTTGGCTCACAGAAATGGTTCTGATAGAAGTGGGAAGGGGGAAAGGTAATAGAGCAAAGACATGACCAAGGAGAAAGCTCAGCAGACATACATGGACAGGTAGATCAATCCATGAAACATTTCAGAAATAACACCGGTAGTCTGTAACACTGTGTGTTAAAGAAAATATTTACAATAATCTTTCTTTTTATTTTTCCTCTAAATACAAGAATATGACAAGAATGCTGTGTTTTCGGTGAAAACAGGCAGTAGACTGTGAAATCACACTATCCACAAAACGGTCTATCAGAAAGCTAGCCCAGTTTAGTGCTCAGGTTCAATGCATAGAATGTTTGCGCTGCAAACAATGATATACAACATAATTAAATAAATAATGCCTAACCAGAGTGAGATCTAATTGTGTTTCTTTCTGCACTATTCAGATCATGCATGATTTCAGTTTTGTTAAATGGCAGGGTTTTTTTTCCTTTTCTCATTTCTTCTGTTTTCAATTTTTTAATTCTTACTAAAGGATGGTAATGAACCATCCCACATGAAATTCAAAGAATATCTTGTGCACCAAGCAGGCATTTTACCTAGCCACCTTCAACTGTCTTTCTCAGTTTTTAATCTATCAGCAGTTCATAAAGTACCTTGATTATAACTATGAAATACTATACATGATTTTCTATTCGGGAGACTGGTAGTGCAAATTAAAGTTCTTGCTACCCAACATTTATTCCCAGCAATAAATTACTTTTGAATAATAATAATAATAATAATAATAAAAACACAGTTACTCTGCTTTCTCCCCCTCCCAACATGCAGACCCTTTTGAAACAATGAAGGACTTTAAATCTGTGTTTCTCTCATTTGGGATTTACCTAGTTGTCCTCACAGTGAAGTCCTACTCCAACTGAAAGCAGAAACTTCTTAATATGTCAACAATTTCATGTTCTCCAAGAGAGAAGGGGGGGGCCTAGAAGAGCTAGATGGGTCTTGTTCTGTGGACTAAAAGGGACAGAGTACCTTTCCTAATGTTTTCCACTCACTGGTGTATTTGAATCAATAGGAAATAAAATTTATTAGGTAGTTTAAAATAAACCACACTTAGAGAAATAAATGAAAGGGTAAGCAAGTTCTATGAATGGGGGCAGGTGAGCTGGTTTTGAAGTAATTTCTTAATCTTAATCATAAGGGCAAAACTGAAAAGAAAAAAAAAAAACTTGTTAAAATTCTTTTATTCTCCCAGAAGACAATTTTCCTTTCAAAGCTCCTAAATTCTGCCTTTTAATAAGCTCAAAGGTTTTACCTTCCTCTTCCTAATCACTCCACCCAACTGGGCTCAGGCCACGGGAATATAGGCCAGGCCCCTGGGAAACTTGGATTCCACCTAAACATAGTTAAACCCCCACCCCCTTTCAGCTGTCCCCCACTCACTTTCTGGCAACTGAGAACGGTCATCCAGTCCCTTTGGAACCCAGAAAAAAGAAAAAGAAAAAGAAAAGAGGATGTGGGTAGGGTAGAGGTGAGACTTAAAGGGCAAAATTAAACACAGAGAACAACTAAGTTCACTAACCAGAATCTCACCTTCCAGTTCGTTTGGTTTTCGTTTTTCAGTTCACGTGTGTAGGATTGGGTTAGTGGTAATAATGATGGTGCTGTTTTTTTCTCTTCCTTAGAGGGGAATGAAGCTGCAGAATACTGCTCCCTGGAGTTAAATTCTAAAGCATATTTTATTTGCTTTTGTTCTGTTTTAGTTTGTCTTATTTGTTTAGTTTTTGGTGGTTGGTAGGTTTGTTTTTGTACATAGTCCCTTGGTCCCCAGGAGATTTTGATGAATATCTCTGGTCCGAAACAGTCCATTTCCCTACCCTTTCCGAGTCTCCCCCCACCCTAATCCCCAGAACCATCCTGCTCCTCAAAATCCCTCCTCCAGTTGCCGCTTTCCTGCCCCCTGATCCCGGCTCACTCAAATGCTCCCTCTTCCCCCGGTGGGTGTCCACACCCAGCACCCCAGTCCTCCGTGCTGGAGAAGGACGAGAGTAGGGAGAGAATAAGAGAGCGCTGGAGGAGGGATTCTCCCAACGCAAGCAGGATAACACATATTCCAAATCCGGGGGAAAGCAGGCCCGGGAAAAGGCCCCCGCCCCGACCCCGCAAGGCCCCTTCAGCTCCCCGCTCTGCCCCGCCAGCACCTCCCACCCCCCTCAGTAAGTGGCGGAGAATTTCATTCGCTTTTGCTTCTGTCTCTGGTTGCAAAACCACACCCGCACCACGTTCTTTTTGAGGTCCAGTTTCTCGGCGATGGCCGCGATCTTCTCTGAAGACGGCCGCGGCTGTACGGCGAAGTAGGCCTCGAGGGAGCGCTTCTCGGGCGCTGCGATGGAAGTCCGCTTGCGCTTCTTCTCACCGCCGTTGAAGAGCTCGGGCTTGTTCATTTTCTCACGCTGCGCGCCCTCGGCCTCCTCGAGCCACGCCTGCAGGATGGGCTTGAGCGCAATCATGTTGTTGTGCGAGAGCGTGAGCGACTCGAACCTGCAGATGGTGCTCTGGCTGAGCGAGCCCACGCCCGGGATCTTGAGGTTGGCCAACGCCGAGCCCACGTCGGCCTGCGTCACGCCCAGCTTGATTCGCCGCTGCTTGAAGCGCTCGGCGAACGCCTCCAGCTCGCGCGGGTCCGTGTCTGAGTCGCAGATGGACGCCAGGCCCGCTGCGCCCACTACGGCGGCCGCTGCCGACGCCGCTGCCACCTGCCCGGCCGCCGCCGCCGCCGCCGCAGCAGCAGCGCCGTGGTGCGCCGCCGCCGCCACCAGCCCGGGGTGCGGCAGCCCCGACGGCATGTTCATGGCGGCTGCAGCCGCGGGATGCGACAGGTGACCCAGGCCGTGCATGTGCGGATGCGGGTGCGCGGAGCCACCCAGCAGCCCGCCACCCGGGCCGCCGCCTCCGCCCCCCGGGCCACCGCCGCCTCCGCCGCCACCCGGGCCGCCACCACCTGGGCCGCCGCCGCCTCCCGGGCCGCCGCCACCCCCCGGACCGTCGTGGGCGCCACCGCCGCCGCCCGCCGAGCCCGCGCCGCCCGCGCCAGCCATGAGCGCGAGCGAGGGGGACGAGATGTGGTCCAACAGATCGCCAGGCTCGAGGGCCTGGTGATGGTGGTGGTGGTGGTGGTGGTGCGCTAGCGGTACAGTGGATGTGGACGTGCATGGCACGCTGTTCATCGTGTGGTACGTGGCGTCCGGCTTGAACGGGTGGCTCTTGCCCTGGGACACAGCGATGTCCACAGCCGCCAGCGCCTCGGCCCGCGCCAGCAGCGTTTCGTCTAGGCTGGCGAAGAGGTTGCTCTGCAGCTGCAGGCGACACAAACCAAACCAAAGAAACAAACAAACCACAAAACCGAAAAGCAAAACACAAAACAAAACAAAACCACACACAAGCCGGAAAGCATAGTAAAGAACAAACACAAAGCAATCAAAATAACAACAACGGGGTGGGGATTGTTGAGACCAGGAAAGACGGAAGGGGGGCAAGTTGGGGACAAGGGGGACAGAGGAGAAGGGTTGGGAGCGCGGGGAGGAGAACAGATGTAGGGAGAGGGGCACAGACGTAGGAAGAGGGGAACACATTCCGGGAACGGGCGTGAGAGACGAAAAAGGAAGAGAAAGAAGAAATGGAGATGTAACTCATAGCTGGGACCCGTGTCGCTCACCGAACACGCAGAGATCGCCTCTCCGACGTATGAAATTAACAGAGAAAGTGGAACAAAGTCGAGAGTCATGGCCCCACCGATCCCCACTTTGATCGCAGGCGCCCAACACAGAGCGGGGGCGACAGGAACACGACATTAAGTGCCACTGTACAAAATGTGCCAAGCGGTGGGATTTCTCTAAAAACCCCAGCCTGCGAATCCCCGGCCCGGGACCTTTGCGCACACCAGCACCCGACATGCAGCGCCTCGGAGACGGGAGGGGGAGCCTGAGCGGGCCGGGACCAGGAGCGTGGGGCGCTTACCGGGGGCGTGGGCAGGCAGGCCCGCCGGATGGCCTCGGAGCTGGAGTGCAGCGATGGGTACTTGTGCTCAGGGAGGGTGGGATGCATGGCAAAGTGAGGCTGCTTGCTGTTCATGGACATCATCTTGATGGCTTGGCATGTAAATCCACAAACACTCCGAAAGTCCCCGGGAAAGTGCGCACACCGGCTCCCCCGGCCTCCCTTTGGAGGCTGCAGCAGCGGCGGCTGACGGCGCGGAGGCGGCGGCTCGGCGGGTGCTGCTGCTGCTCCTGCTGCCGCCGCTGCCTCCCGGCGCTTCCTTTGACCGCGCAGAGCGCCGCGCACCGGCCTTGCGATCCCACTTCTCCAAGAGCTCTAGCCCCGCGCGCGGACGGGATGCACTCCTCTTACACCTGAGCCCCACTTCTCGCGGCCGCTCCGGGGAGCTCTCGCGAGAGCTCGCGGCCCCGCCGCGCTGACAGGCATCAGTTGTCTGGGTCTCTGTGACGCGCGCTCTCCCTCTCGGCAGCGCCGGGCGACTGCGCGCGCGCGCGCTCTCGCCCAGCAGCGACCGGCGCGTGGGAGCCGCTCTTATAGTGACCACCAGCAAGGACAGCGCAGGTGATGCACCTGTAGCTGACCGAGCATGCGCGCTGCACGCCTCACCTTTCCCACCGCGGGTCTGAAAAGATCAAAAGGGCCATCTATTGTCTGAGGGGAGGCACCCTTTTAAGGAGAGAAAGGTTCCTGTGCAGCTCCGTGGTTTCCCCTCTTCCCCCAGCCCCCGCGCCAGCACAAGCCTGGAATATATGCGCATTACTTTGGCACACCTCTCCGGGATGTCTAACAAGCTGTTATATAATGTATACAGCTAGGCATTTGTATGTTAAATTATGCCTGCGCGTTCCTCTGTATACAGTATAAATAACAACACAGAAATGCAGAAGATGCTGTCTTTTGCTGCAAGAAGCTGCTTCTTTTAAGGTTTATAAATAATATGTTCCTGAAGAATAATCGCGGTGACAGACATTTGTTTGAAGCAGTCAGAAGCTATTGATTTCCATATAATTTAATTTCCGCCGCATACTTTGTTGCTGTTGTTCTTTGTGGATATAACGGTGTCAGGCACCGACAGTGACAGCCACTTAGGAGCCACAAGGAGCGTGTGCTTCCTACTCAGGAATGGCTGTTGAAATGCAATCGTGCATTTCTCTTATTGTTTGTCTCCTTTAACTGAGTACAAACCCACATTTCAAACGAACTCCGGGTGATCTGAGGCTTCTAGTAAACAAAAGGGAAAATAGTTAACAGGGTGTAGTAGTTCGGATCCTTTCCTCTCCTCAGCGCGCGCACGCACACACACACACACACACACACACACACACTTTATGCTGGAAACTCCAGGAAAAAGAAATCGCTTCAGAGAAAAGGGAATCAGATGTTGAAAAGAACTTTCTATCCCTTCCATCATGTTGGCTTCCTGGCCACATACATCTTCAATAGGAGACGACAGGCGTAAGCTAGTTGATAGAAAAGAGTGATTAAAATATTTGTTCAAACCAATTGGAAGCAACGGGCCCAAGCTCTGGTCCAGCTTCCACAGTATTTATTTTTGTTGTTGTAAAATCAAAAGCTGAAAAGAAGAATAAATCAATTACCCATCCTATTATATGGCCCTCATGTGGTGGGCAGATCAAGGGCGTCCCCGGGGACCACAGTTCAGATGCCTGAGTCCCCAGCGATGCAGCGCTAGCCCGGAGTGATAATAACAGCCCAGATGTTATCACATCTGGGGCGAGAGAGCCGGAGCGCGGCAAGGAGCTACTTATAGGAGGCCGAGATCAGATAAATATTTTTTCTGGTCTCTTCCACACCAAAAAGATCTGCATTTCCGCCACAGAGCCAGATCTTTCTATAAACCTAAATTTGCGTTCGCGTTGATTTTATCTTTTCTTTGGACAAACGCCTGTGTATTTAGCACACCCACTCACTACTCAAATTCCAAAAAGGGCCCACAGGCGTCACCATGCCTTTCCCTTCCTTTCTTTCCTTTCCTTTTTTCTTTTCTCTGCAGCCCCTACCCCACTCCACCCCCCGCAGCGGGAGAGGGGAGTAAGAGGGATGTTCCTTTGCTGGTGCGAGGAGGAGCCGAGTTGCCATCCATTACTAGGTCCCCTGGGAGTGCTAAATGCAACTTTATCTCTACGAGGAATGGACGAAGAGCAGGACACCGCTGGAAGGAGCGAGTGAGTCCTAAGCAGTTGTCGCTGCGGGTGCCCAGGCTTAATCTAATCCTTCCTGACACCCTTCGCGGCAGTTTCCTGAGCTCTCCCTCGGGAGAAAGGGCCCGGTGGAGAAAGAGCAAGCTCTTGGATACTGTGGACCGGCCCCCCGCGCCCCTGCCGGCCAGTAGAACGCTGGCCTTGGGGAACCCTGAAGAGTGCAGAGGGTCAGAAACGCAAAAAGCACAGATCTGGATTCCGATGGACCTCCAGAGAGCGAGGTGAATCCCAGAGTACCAGAAGCTCATCTTGGTTTACCTTTCACCGCTTGGAGGGCACCACTAAACCCTGCAGGAAGACAACTGGCTTTAAGGTCAACAATTTACTGCCTAGCAGAGACTCCACTTCTAGCCTGTTTGGACATGGTGGGATCCCTTCTTACCCTTAGGGCGGGGTCAGACTTTATTACCCAGAATATCTCGCTTTTTCCTGGGGCTAGAAACATGAAGGCTGTGGGTAAAGTGTTCAGCCACCCCTCCCCGCAACTAGTTGATTGGAAGTCCATTTAGGGCACATATCTGTGTTCATTGTGGCGATTAGCAAGGTACTTGTCACAGAGTAAAAATGCTCCATAAAACAATGCACGACTGTAGGAAGGAAGAGAGGGTTGATGGGGGAGGCCCAGGAGCAAAGCCAGAGATAGTTCAATAAACCAAAACTTATGGGGAGGAGCAAGCAGGAAAATCACCGAAGGGGTCTCCTTTTGCCCTAAAAAGGAGATGGAGACTGGGTCAGATGGGCATGCTGTCCTCACACAGAGCTGTAATATCTTAATTCCAGCCTGCTCGCTTTCCAAAGTCAATGATTTCATCCTTCCCTTGTGTATCTCCTACCTTATCTTTCTTCCTCAAATGCATGCTGAGCACCAGTCAGGGCCAAGGCTAGACACTGGGGATAAAATGAGGTGTAAAATGATGGACATCTGTCCTTTCAGAGGTGGCAGTTTCTGAGAGAGTGGCAGCTACAGGTCTGGTGTGGCAGGTGCAATAAGGGGGAGTTGTAGAGAAATATAGGGTGGGGGTGGGGGTGCTTGGAGAATTAGTCTGCCATATCCCTGCCCGGCCCTAACTCCAGGATGGAGAGTGGGGCACAGTGTGGAGTCCGCATGCAGTTCCTTACACCTCACCAAGCCTTTCCCTAATTAACCCAGGAGGGCAGTGAAAGGAAAGGGTGGTAGACCAGGGCTCAGCCCACCAATATGTCACAGATTTGTTTTCCCAGTTTGGCAAGTGCAGTAACCAGTTGGCCTCTGCCTGTACTAATGATGCCCGCATGGAGACTGAGAGCCTTGGCATAGATTCCTGGGCAGGTCCCCACCCCACCCCTTGCCTTCTTTTTCTTGTTTAATGACCAACACACGTCCCCTTGTTCCCCAACTCATAGCTTTGCATTTTATCAAGAGAGGGATAATGAATGCACAGCTATTGATTTCCGAGGAATTTCCACCCTCCCCCACCCCTCAGGGATAGGGAGTCTATCATCTGGATCAGAGACACATTTCTTTCCCTCATTAATTAATTTTCTCCTCCTTTGGCAGGCCCACTTAACATTTCCTCTGGCGGAGCCTCTTTCCCAAGCTTCGGGAGGAAGCAGACCTTGTTGGCCGGAACGAGGGCCAGCGAGAGGAACTGCAGGGCTGGCACAGTTGGGGGTGAAGCCTTCTAGCCTTTGACCCTCCTACCTCCCCACCGAACACACACACACACACACCATTCCTGACAACTACTGCCGGCTCGATCTGCCTTTTCCCTTTCCAAAGGGACTAGGGGGGAACTTGGCGTTGGACTCAGGAGCTGCTGCCTGCACGTCGCCGACCAGGGGCGCCAGGTTCCCCTTCGGCGGGTGCCCAGGTTGAAACTTAAACGTTCGACGCGGTCAGTGGGAGCCCCCGGAGTCCGAAGCCGGCCGGCTTCAGAGTGGCTTGGGCTGTGTTAGGCAGTGGGAAGGGGCGGGCAGGGAGGAGCGAGCCCTGTGGGGAAGGGGGCTCGATCTCGGAACAGGGGCCGCACTGGCGCGGCCTCGCGCGCACCTGCGGGCTCTGTCCCGGGAAGGGTTAGAGGAGCGGCTGGTGCGGAACTTTGGTTTCGGCTCTCGGCCTCCCGCGCTGTTTGGATTCTTGGTCTCCCTTAGCAACGCTACCCTCTGCGCATCCCGGGCCAGGCCCTCGCTCGGCCTGAAAGACTGGACCCCTCTCGGGCCTCCTTACACAGCCTGCAGGACGGCAGCGCGCGGCGTCTGGTCCTGGGCAGCGGCCCTGCCTTCTGCCACCCGCAGGGCCCAGCTCGGCCCAAGGCGCGCGTCCAGAGTCAGGCTCGTGCTGGCGGGGGCTTAGACATTTCCCGGAGGCCGCTGTCCTTCCTTTCGACCCCGCCCTTCCCGCCTCAGGGGCCCCTCGTCTCTGGCGGTCCCCTAGGTCGGCGGAGGGGGGAAATGAGCTCCTGGGGCAGGTGGAGATCTCCTGTAAGACTCAACCCCGCATTCAGACGGGGTTCCAGCAGGTGGAAATGAGAGTTTTCTTTCTTAGGTCCGTTTAATTCAAGTGCCCCTCCCAGACTGACACCCTGGCCACAGGAATGAGGTGTCCCAGTCGAGTTCACTGCGGGTCAGTATCAGTCTTGGCGCTACCTAAGTGCAGGGGTCGGCAAAAGTAGGTTTACCGTCGTTGGTATTGAAAATGCTACAATAATAATGACACAAGGATAAACTGTTCCACGTATTCACAACTGTACACCTATTTCCCACCCCTGCAAATGTCTCCAGTCTAAACTCTCTGTGTCCTTGAGACCCACCCACCTAGGGAACCCCCTTCGGGAGATAACCAGACAATTACATCTCTAGCCTAACAGGGCCACGCCTCCCCGGCCAGCTGGGTGCCAGAGCCAGGCTGGTGGTCCCAGGGAATACGGCTGTAGCACTGAGTGTGGCCACAGGCCCTCGGGATTCAGCTCCCAGGAGGAGCGGAGCCGCCCCTGCCCTAATCAGGCTCCTTCAAAACTGCGAGACTGGTGAGCGGACGGGTTTGGAGTTCCCCAGAATAAAAACAACGAGCAAACCAACTCTACAACAGACACTCCCACGTGACCCCGTGCGAGGAGATCGGAGTTCTGACGCCTTTGGTCTCCCCAGATAGCGGCTGGCCAGCTGCAGCGACCAGGACGCACGCACGCCCCGGCTGGAGCGAGTCCGCCTGCGCGAATAAACAGCAAGGGGACCCCCAGCCCCCCACCCCCCGGTCCCGGGAGTGCAGTTCCTGGGTCCAGGAGGCAGGTTTCGTCGCCCTCCGCAGGCGCAGCTTTGCCTGCCGGAGCAGGATCCCCCAAAGGGTCCAGAAGCCGCGGAGGAGAGCGCGGAGCCGCTGGTCCAAACGCCCGAGTGCGGGGCTGGTCCTGTCGCGCGGCCCCGACGCCCGCCCGCGCCGCCGCCAGCAGCCCCTCCTCGCTGCGCCCCCACAAATCAAAGCCCCTTGCGAGGGACTGGGAAATAGTTGCCTTGTCATGTAACACATTGCCCTGATTTATTATAAAATTTTAACGAAATCATGCATATTTTAACAGCCTTTAATCACTGCATGAAAATTTAATTCATGGACTGTAGCGCGTTTAAATAAATGAAGTGTTAATTCATTAGGATTAATTAATTTGTTAAAGGATTGTGTGCAAGGTTAAGGTGGAAAGAAAACTCTTTGTTGGTTTCGCGTCTTAATCGCCAGGTTCGTGAGCGGTAATGAAATGAAAAGAAACCGCAGAGTCAGTTGGTTCTTCCGGCGGGGACTGGGCGGGACCAACCCGGAGCCCCCCTAGGACGGCGGGAACTCCGGCGGGAGGGCCCCGGGGCGCGTCTCCCGGCGGCCGAGGGCACGGAGGTGGGGAGCGGCGCTGGCCGCCGGCATCCGGACGGGCTGGGTTCGCTGGAACGAGAAGGGGCAGCTCAGAGCCCCGGGCCGGCGGGGCAGACCTCACCCGTCCCCCCTACCCCGGCCCAGCCCCCACCCTAGCACGGAGATGACCCTCCCGGCCTCCTGAGCACCAGGCCTCGGCTTAATGGACAGATGATGGGCCAGTTCTGCCACCTCTCGATCCTGCCAGCGCCCAGGGAGTCACTGTCTCGCCAACGGGCCGCCGGCCCCAGCGGCGAGCAAGAGGTTGAAGTCCCAGTGGGGTTCAGAGAGAGGAGGCGGGGCGAAGGCGAACTTGCAAGCCCAGGCGGGAGCTTCTAGAAACCTTTCCCATGCTGGAGCCCTGACCTTAGGGAATGAATGGTTCCCTGTGCACCCCTTCTAAGAGTAGGATGAAGAGGCGCCCCCCCGCCCCCCCCCCCCCCATCCAGCATAGCGAACTCGCAGAAGAGATGTCCTCTTCCTGACCGAACTCGCCTTCATCCTTCAAGACCCAACACAAATAGAAGCCCAGGCTGCTTCTACACACTTGCTTAATCCAATCAGCATTTATTAGTGGAGTCTGCTGCCTGTTAAAACAGCGCAGACCCAGGAACCTACTGTCTTTCAAGGAGAGGAGCTTCAATGTCGATATTCTAGACCGCCAGGCATATTAAACCAAAAATCACCCTAGCTTGAGTTCCAGATGAATTCTGAAAAGAAATCTGCATTTAATAGATGCTTCCTCGCTCAGAGTGGGGTTCCGAGAATTAGGCAATAAATGTTCACTATGCACTCTGAGATCATTGCTTAAAAGGTTTTCTCTCTGCCAAGTATTATTAGAAGGATCAGGTTACATCATGATAGGCCAAGACTGGGTTTTAGAACTCCCACAAATAGGAATGAAAGACCTTCTTAAGGAGGCTTTGGGAAACCCTTCTAATCTAATAGGCCACATTCAACCAAGTTAAAACTGTTGATCTCAGTTTGATATTCTCTACAATATCATTAACATTGGACAAAAGCAAGGGACAAAAGTCAGGGAAAACATTCTAGTGCTTATATTACTGTGAAAAAACCGAAACCATTTAAGTGCATAGAAACAAGTTTCTGAAACATCTTAGGGTTCAAGATCAAAATTCTTCCCTTGTTCTTGTGATGCCTTTAATTGTTTCAAACTAAGGTAAATACAAGAGATTATAGGAAAACAAAGCAGACTTGAAAATATGGGGCTACACATCTTAAAAGTCTACCATTTTTAGTTTTGGTCTCCATCCATTGAAACAGGAAAGAGGCTTGTTTTGGATGGGATGGTGATTTTAAAAATTAAAAGATGTCATGTCAAACAAATTTAGCATGTCACATTGTCTTTAGCCATAGCATTTTAGAAAGATAAGTGGTTAACAGATGCTGTTTTTATTTATAAAGACATGAACTGGTGTCTGCTTCCGTTATCACTAGTGCATCTTTTTCTAACACAGCCTCAGTGCTATTTTTAAATCCATCTGAACGTCAGTTAATGGGAATGTCTAGGTAAAGTGGCACACACACAAACTCCCATCACTGAGCTTCCACTTAGTAATAAATGGTACTTGAAAGAGAAACATGCTAATATTTCCAAAATATGTTTAAAAGAATCCTTGGACATTTCATATCCATCTATCTACTCTTTGGCCTGAAAACATGAACTCTCATACATCAAGTAGGAAGAGGCGTAGGTCCAAAATAGCCTTATCCCTTTCCAGCTGCATGATGATGAATCCCCAGTTTGCTTATTGGTGAACTGAGGACAATAGTTGGCTTGCAGAATTTGAAGAGGATTATAAGATAGAGGTCAGCATAGTAATTGGTTTCAGTAAAATTTAGTTTTTTTTTAGTGTATGTAATAGATGTATTAAAAATGTGTGAATATATTAGTCATGATATAGATTATGGTAAAGAGGACAAATGAGAATGTGTGAGTAAATCCTGCACAGATTATTCTCTTCAACTGAGGAATTGACCGGTTTGGTTAATTTAATGTCTGAAATACTATTTGGGAGAGGATGCAGCAGTGTTTCCGAAGCAGTTGGGAAATGCTCTGGCCCCACACAGGGGCTCTCACCCCAGGTAGGCATTAGTAAATCGGGGTACACCCTGGATTCCATGGCAGAGTGTCAGTATGTTTGGATTAAAAACTGATACATTCATGGTACGGAAGAGTTACAGACAGAAAAGGAAAAAAATGCTTACCCCCAAATTTATTCTATTCAGAAAAAATTTCAAATGTATAATCACATTGTCAAAGATATTTCAACCGTTAATATCTCTGAAAATACCCATTAGCTTTTAACATACCTGAAAGATAAAATGACATACACGTACTTAAGGAAAAATATGTATAATGAAACAAAAAAATGATTTGTATTAGCTTTAAAAACTTTTTAATTTTTGGCTTATTACTTCTAAAAGGGGAGAGCCTGATTCTCCAAATCATAAAAATGATTTTGATCCACATTTATGGTTTTGTTGCCTCCTTCAAGCCTATTATAATAGGTTTGGCAAATTTTTCTGTATTTTAGGCTTTGTGAGGCACATGGTCTCTATCGAAACGATTCAACTCTGTCACTGCCTTGCAAAAGCAGCCACAGGTAGTATGTAAACAAATCAGTGTAGCTATGTTCCAGTATGACTTTATTCAGAAACAATGAAATCTGAATGATCATGTTCCTGTGTTATGAAATATTCCTAGCATTTAAAAAAAAATTAAAAGCGTATAAACTAGTTGTAGTTCATTGGCCTTTACACAAAAACAGGTGCCTGCCGGATTTGGTCCGTGTTACATAGTATGTCAACACTTGTAAGATTAATTAAAAATGGTAAGCTTGACTGTTGTTTATAGGCTAATTCAATATCTGAGACAACATCAAGAATTACAGTGCTTATGACATCCTTTATTCCATTCACACAGAAAAGCATGCAGTATTAATGTAAAACAGTATGGTATTAATGTAAAATGTTCCGTGCACATTAGCTAAACAAGTCATTAGCATACAAACCATTTTTAAAAGCCTTATAGACATACCAAACATGTTTAGACTATACTTTTTTCAGAGCCTAAATTATAAATTGTGCTTAGTTTACCTATTCTCTCACCTCAATATTCCTCATGGAAAAAAAAAAATTGTCCTATATAGAAGATATTCTATAGCCAACTGAAACTTCTTTTGTAAGAAAGACAGTGCAAGCAAGAATGCGATCATGCATAGAGTTTTTACAAAGAACAGTAACATGCAAACAAGGATTTGATCCCTCAATAAAAACCTTCCCTGGCAGATCCCCGTAAGTGGACCAAGAACTTGTTAGTGAGCACCGTTGCACACGAATATCTGGAAAAACAAAGCTACCATGTTTAGGCTCCTCCAAACCCAACTCTTCCATTCCTCCTTTCCTAAGTAGGCTCAATTTTTAAATTTTTCACTACACACAAAAAGATGAGCAAATGAAAGTTACCTGACACAAAACAAATATTTTCATATAGAAATGTATTCTTTCATAATAGCAAAAATGTTTTTTTTACAAAAATCAAACAAAACATAACATTAAGAATGCAAGCATACATGTAAAACGAAAAAAAGAAGTGAACACTGGCCAAAGTTTAGAGTGCTATTCCTCTGTGATAGTCTTGCATAAAAGTTAGGCCACTACTAGGCATAAATAAAAGGGGGCAGGCAGAATGTCCACCTTAGGAAAAGCTTTAAAGAAACTCAAGTGTCTTATGAGCAGTGTATAGACAAACAACACTTACAGTGTTATTTAAGAAATCCTCATTCTGAAGACAACAGAGGCTCATTAATAGGCCACTGTATCTAATAGTTATTGAATAAATCAAGATTCAAAAAATATATCAAAACCAGATACATATAATATTCATTAAAAAAAAAAAAAACTCTCTCCCTACCTTCTGGTCAAAAAGATTCCCAAATGAAATGCAAATGAACAGAAATATTCAGGGTTCAAGCTAATCCACCACATTCTGCCTTGGACCTTAACTCAAGATTATCAATTTAAAATTGTACAGAACTTTTTACAAGGGAGAAAAAAGTAACATATTTATGTTCTTCACAGGACAAAAACATAAGTGACACCTTTCTAATGAGTTAACTTTTAGTTGCTTTTGATGGGCTGGCATTGGAAAGGCTGCTCTGGATTTTTCTTTTCGTTGATTGATTCACATTTTTATTTCTCTTTTCAGGCACAAAAGAAGCAGACCAAGGAGACTGAAGGTGGTTATGAAGACCATGCATCTCTGAGGACATCTTAAACAAAGATGACCCAAACCTTTGATCTTCAAATAGCTGATGCGAACTGCTTAACAGAACACTTGGGGGAAACTCAGTCTGAAACAAAGAGCATGGGGGTTTGATGTCACTAGTTCCTGAGTTAGAACTGGGATGGAGTGAAAAATCTTCACTCATTTCTTGGTCAGGTGGAGAGAGGAGGAAGAAAGAAGAGGGTTTCCATTCATTTCCATTTTCTAACTGATCAGTAGTTACAGAACCTTTGGGAAGGTTTGGCTTAGTTCTTTCTTCCAACTTCTCTGGTTCCTCAAGAAATTCACTGCCTTGGGATGACTTTGATAACCCATCCAAATCCAGTGACTTAAACCCGTTATTATAGGGGCTCTTGCTGTTGTCTGACTCAGACATCATCGAGTCCAGCTCGGAGATTTTGTCAAGGTAAGCTGCATCCATGGAGGCTTCGCTGGATGTTCTTGTCCGATTCATTTCCAGAGAGCGAAGAGAGTTCAGCCTCTTGGATAAACATGAGCCTGATTTCTCACTCACTTTTGAAGACATGTCTCCAACAGAATGTGCTGTTGTGTTCCCCTCTGAACTTTCCAAGTTCAAGCTTTGGGCGTAGCTTGTGGAACAGCAGCCCCAAAACCCTGTCTTTGGGGAAGGAAAACATTCTGATTTCTTTTCATTTGCACTTTTATCATCTTCTGAAGAATCTTTACTGCAAACATTCGGAGAATCACAAAAGTCATCAAACACCAGTTTTCGGAGGTGGTTTGAGTGCTTTTTGGAACCTCCTACTTTGACCATAGAACTTTCTTTAGTTTCTGGAGTGTTGAGCTGAAGGCAACTAAGGGACAATGGAGTACAAGGAGCTGGAAGATCGTAAAGTTCATCTTTGTAAGGTGCACAGTCACTTGGCTTACTGCCCCATTCTCTTTCCAAGTAAGTATCCATATTTGTATCTGTCACACCTAGCATTATCTCCACCTGCTGTTGATAGAGGTCTTTGCTCTTAGAAGAGTTCAGGTCCGTTTTGCTGGTGTTAGAAGGCTGTGCCAGGTGGGAACTTGAGGTCGATGAGCCAAGCTGCTTCCTGGCACCGTCACCTTGAGTCTTTGACGGCACCTCCTCCTCACTGCCTTTGTCCCCCTTGCCATCTGCAGAAAGTGCTCTTTGGCAAAGGGAGTTTATAGCTTCCTTTTTCTCACTTGAACTTTTTAGCTGTGCAATGTGAGACTCTAGCTCTTCTATATACTTATCACTTCGTTCCAGGGCTTTCTTGAGGCGATTGGTTTCACGTTCGTACTGTTCTACTTTGGACTGAAGAGCAGCTACTGTGAACCTTCCAAACCTGCAAGGAATGGAAGGGCAGTTAATCTTACAGTTCAAGATTTTCTCTTTCCTTTTCAAAGTGAGAACAAGTGATATTTCAGATTACTCAATGAAGGAGACAAAAGCAATGCCAGATATAGCATCTTCAAAATAAAAGGGGGCGGGGTAGGTTCCGTTTATTTATTAATAAGCACATAGTAATAAAGGCAAAAGATCTAATAGAATACTTTTGTGGTCAAATCAGAATAGTGGTAGCAGAGAGGCAGAAACTCACTGAAGACTTCCCTTCCAAGAGCTGGCTCTATCAGTTCAGCTCATATATGCATGAAGAGTTATCCCCTAAAACAATGGCAAAGATTTATGATAACATTTGAACAGTGGTCTACATCTTGAAATATTTACATTCAATCATTTTCCTACCGTACAGCGGTGTTTTATAATACATTTCTTATACAATGTCACCTTGTCAAACATAAAATGACAATTTGAAATTCAGAAATCTTAGCAGTCGCAGCAGGGACAGTTTTAAATACTTATTTGGGCCCTTTCAATTATAGCCACTCTTGATCTGAAGCTTTTACTCGGCCTTTCTGAACATTGGGCTTTAATTCATTTCAGTTCTACTTATTTTTGGCATTTTACAATTATGTGAAACATCAATCTCACTTTCTCCAACTTTGAAATATAAAGTCAGTGCTTGTGGTTCCAATATATTACGCATAAAAACATTTTCACATTTTCTGAAAAGGAACATTTTGGAGAGTTATCGAAAAAGAACACATCAAAAATTCACCCCTTTTACTTGGGATTATCTTATTTTTGATCTTTCCTTAAGAATGAATATTAGGTTCAGCTCAGAAAGCAATTTTTTAGTACCTAGTATGGGTGGTAAAATATTTGAAGCTGGGGATACCAAGGCCAATAGATTCTTCCAGCTTTAAGGGACATTTGCTCCTGAAATCCCATCTGACCACAAGGACAATTTTATCTTTCAGAAAACTATTCTATGAGCCAATGAGCATAAGCCTTATTATATTCTATAAGCCCCCCAAAATAACTTCTCTCCACAAAAGTTCTTCTCTTAATCACTACTTTGATTAATTAAATATTGATCCATGAAGAATTCAGGGGTTGTCTCTTCAGAGAAAGGAACTTGAGAAGGTGAGAAGGTATTTAAAATTGTTTTTTGAGTTTATCTTTTTTCTTTCTTTTTCCAATAACAAAAATAATTACAATTAATAAAATATACTAAGTATTTAAAAAAACTATTGAAGAGAAGAAAGCAATAGTAACTGCCCCTCTTTGTCACCACTGTACCTTGTGACCCTCACTCAAGGCTTCTCACCTCCTCCTAAACTGTAGCGCAATTTGCCCTCCAGCGTTCCCTCAATGTGCTCCTGGCTCTTACTGCTAAAGGCAAAAAGCAGGGGCAAAAGTAAATATAGATTCATGAAATCTCAAGGTTATAAAGGGCCTTAAAAGACTTGTTGCTGGATATTGATCTATGCACTGCAATTAACTGAACTCTTGGAAAGAGCATACTTCCCTTCAGCCTCTAAAAAGTAAAGTAGAAAACCATAGGTATAACAAAAGCAAAACCAACTACTATACCATGCCTCCTTGTTTTAAAGACAAAATTTACTACTATGACTATGAGTATCAGGTTAAATGAAAGATGGAAGTGTTTCCTTCTTTATTAAAGAAAAACATTTTGGTTTATACATGTTGTATTAACAGCTGCAGTTTCTATAAAAAATTTTTAAACAGTGGACAGAGCTCTTCAGTACATTCGGGAAAAAATATGAGCTCTTGATTATAATTACTCTGGCATAATTAAGTAATCCACATATTTTTAAATGAAAAAACTGCGTAGCAGTTCACTTAATGCACACAGCAAAAGTGACAGCCTTGGGTTTGCTTACCAAAATTAAATGTGTTTTCTTACGTACAATTTTTATCCTCAGATGTAAAATATCAAACAATTCAAAATCAAATGTTACTAGATAGTAAGCCTGTTATCAAAGAGAACTCTGAATCTTACATAAGGAAACACTAGTGACAAATAAGGAACATTTCCAAAATATTAGCAGCTTCTTATTTCAGGTTTTAGCCTAGACTTTCAAATGTATTATCATTGTAAGATGCTGTATTTGTCCCTATGTGCTTTTAAAAGAAGGTTAAAAATGGTTCTGAGTTGAAGTCAACATGATAGCTCTAACCATAACTTTGTTTGCTTCTGAGAGAAAGCTGAAGTAACAACAAAGGCCCGCAACAGAGCACATGCAAGGACAAACAAGCAGAAGCCACCAGTGCTGACTGCTGCCTAAAAGGCCACTGCCCTCAATTCCCCGGAGCTCCCTTCCCATCCCTCCAAGTCCGCAGTACTTTGCGTGATCAGACAAACTCATACGGGACAAATGAACAGAAATGCATAGTGAGCGCCATGGAACCAACCAGTTAATTAATTAATCAGTCCATGTAATTTGTTTGCTATCTTTCTCTTCCCCATTAGAGTACAATTTCCAGGAAAGCAAGGAATTTGACCATCTTATATTTACTGCTAGCTCCCTAAAACAATTCCTAGTATACAGCAATCCTTCATTACATATTTTTTAATGAATGTTACTTTTTCCTTATTTTAAAATATATCAATGCTTTACATTAAGATAGAAAAAACCAGACAGGGCCAGCATCGCAGGATAAGGCAAAGACTCTTGGGGCTCTTTTGCATGTAAGTATAAGTCACTATATGACTAAACTAAATGTTTCAGACATTTGGTTTTTTTCCCCCATGGGCATCAAGGAAAACAACACACTTGCCACTCGACAATGCTCCATCCAAAAAAACCCTGCCATTTTCACCTTAGCAGAAGAATGCAAATAGATGACGCCCCTGACATGGGTAGATGGGATTTCTGGCTTACCCTAGCTATCTATGTTAAATTTAGCAAAGACCAACCTACGTAATCATATAGAAATAACAATTGGGAATACATATATAAGGCTAAACTTCCAAGGAAGAGGACAATGAGGAAAAGAGCTTATTTAACTTTGGATTTTAATACTCCCTTCTTCACACGAATTCCAGATACTATTTCCAGAATACATGTCATTAAATGAATCAATGCCAAGGCAAGCCGGAGGGATTTCTAACATCATTTACCATACTTCCTTTTCCTGAGCAAATTTCAAAATGGAGTATTTTCATAAACATTCCATTAGAGACCAAAAGGCTTTGATTTTCCAAGTAGCAGTGATGGCCAAAGGCTTCATTATGTGAGAGAAAACATCGTAGAGCAATACGGGAGTTGCAACTGATATCAGAATCCAGGAGAAGCTTAAAGCATTTTTCATCTTGCAGTGTTAACTGATGTGCACGTTCCGGATGAAGTCTCCTTCGTCCAGTAAGTTGCAGAAGCACAAGGTTGCTCCTGTCCCTACTAGACAGCAGAAAAATGGAAGTCCTACTGATTTCACCTTTGAGGTGCTGTATTTTTAGGGCATCTCCAACAGAGAAGAGTTCCCAAGACCATATTTACTTATAGCCCATCACACAGGAGAGGCAGAACCATGTGCGAAGGGGTCAGAAGAGAGCAAATGTTGTAAAAGAATAAATGCCAGAACCAAGTGTCAGAGGAACTAAAATCTCATGCCATGCTGCCATTGACCAGTTATGATACCGAGTCATTTATTTTGTCTCTCTCATACTCGAAAGTGTCCACAACAAAAGGGAAAATGCAGCAAGCACAGCAGGTTGCTGAGACCACCAAACTTAAGAAACATCTCCTTGAGGAAAAAGGGTGACATCCCTCCCATGCATCTTTGATCTTTGATTCTATATCTTTTCCCACTTGTTAGTTAAAGTAATTGTGAAACCAAGTGAACCAATCTTCAGATCTGGACCAGCTTTTACAATCTAGCCTGTGAGATTTTCAGTATTGATATCCTTGCTATCCGTGGTTCCCATATGGGCAAATTTCAGTTAGCACAGTTCAATTAAATAGCATCAGTCACTTAACAACATGGTTAAGTGACTACTAGTTTTTCAGTTCACAAAATACTATATAAATAACAGATGTGTATTATGATCAGTGACCAATCAGATCATTTCTTTCAAAGTCTGAAAGTGGCTGGTTGCTGGCATCTGTTATTCAGTTGACACACAAACAGTAGAACATGTAGTTGTCCCACCATTTGACATTTTACAAAAATGGATAATCAAAAGACAGAATTCACCTACAAAGTTGAAGGTGCAGCAAGAAAAGTGATTAGTGCCAGAAGTGAAATTAGAATAAAATGTGTAATGTAGTTATAGAAGAACAGCTGATCATGAGAATGTTTGAGAGCCCTTGGATATGCTAGAGGAACTTGGGAGGACACAAATTTACTGACATAAATGAGAAAAGTGGTTGTGATGAGAAGGATGAAGATATTTAGAGGAGGTGACAAGCTGGCATGAAACTTCACATTAAAGCAATATGGGCATACTTCAGGATACTGAAAGCACAAAGGATGCAATGCTGGAAGCTATGCAAACGTGGGAGTATGACAGTTCATTAAGGCGAGAGAGAAGATTCTAGCTTCATATATACGTTATATAATAATGCGACAAACACTATTCAGATTATTCTCATGTTTTTTTTTTGTTTTTTTGTTTTTTTTTTTTTTACAAAGAAATAAAACATGGCCTTGACAGGTAGCACAGCTGGTTAGAGCATCATCCTGATTCACCAAGGTTGTGGGTTCAATCCCTGGTCAGGCAGGGTGCACATAAGGATCAACCAATGAATGCATAAATAAGTGGAACAACAAATCTATGTTTCTCTCTCTCCCTTCTTCCCTCTCTAAAATCAATCAATATATTTTTAAAGGTTTCTTTAAAAGAAAAATTATTTATTTTTAGAGAGGGGAAGGAAGGGAGAAAGAGAGGGGGTAAAACATCAATGGGTGGTTGCCTCTTGCACACTCCCAACTGGGGATGTGGCCCACAACCCAGGCATGTGCCCTGACCAGGAACCAAACTGACAATTTTCTGGTTCACAGGCTCGCACTCAGTCCACTGAGCCATACCAGCCAGGGCAACAATTTTTTTAAAAATTTTTTTAAAGAGAAAATAAAAAAATTTTAATTCTCAATGTTTCTGTTTTGTTTATTATTATTATTTGTTTACTTTCTGAAGATTTTATTTATTATTTTTAGAGAGAGGGGAGGGAAGAGAGGCAGAGAGGGAGAGAGAGACATCAATGTATGACTGCCTCTCATCTGCCTCCAGCTGGCTGGAGACCTGGCTTGCAACCTGGTTATGTGTCCTGGCTGGGAACTGAACCAGTGACCTTTCGGTTCACAGGCCAGTTCCTATCCACTGAGCCACCAGCCAGGGCTTCCATGTTTCTAATGTTTTAAACTGTACTATATAAACTTTTAGCTTACTAAATAAATATTAGTCTTACAATTCCATTTCCATATACATTCATAACTGACAGAAGATTTAATGTTTCAACAAAAATCATTAAAGCTTATAGAACAATTAATTTTTCCCATTGACTATTAAGATTGCTTTGCATAGTTTTAGCTTAAATATTTTTACGTCCTATATAATCATGCAAAGTGAGATTACCAATGCTAACATACGTGCTGTCAGAGCAAGCACAGGATGACTTATACTAAAGTAACGGCTGGCATGTGAGAAAACCAGGTAAGCTCAGATGAGTCTCCAATATTTTTTTAAAGAATTGCCACTTACCCTAAAAAACAATGGCCCATTTACAGAATGGGTTTTATGGTAGAGTGGCCTGTCTACCTAGCTGCAGTTGCCTAGCTGTTCATTCCTTGGCTTGAAGGGATATCCGAAAAGGACCTTCTTTATTTTAGACATGAAAGGAAGTAGAATTTCAGAGGGAAGAGCTTTCCATTGTTCCTTTCCCTTTCCTAAGAATTGTCCCCTACAGCATTATCCACTAGTTAAATATTCCTGGTTTGCAAGCCCCTCTTTTTTGATTACACCTACCTAAGTGAGTAGCTTGTAAAATGAGCATTTCAGGACCTTGGTTTTTGATAGGAGTGGGAACAAAAGGGGGAGGTCCCAGTGCTGTGCTCTACCTTGTGCCTGGTACGCAGGTGGGCAGGGGGCAGGTTAGGGAAAGAGAAGGGGGAGGACCAGGACTGTAAGGAGCTCAAAACTGTATCTGGGGAGCAGGCCACTCTCCCTCGCCCGCTTCCAAAGAGCTGCTTGCAATTACCCGCATCTACGTCATCCTTGTGCCAGGAGGGCGGGGTGAGAAGGAATCTGCCTTTGAACTACTGGGGACCTTGAAGAAGTGGCCTACACGTTTTTATCCATTGCTGGACTTGCAGGAGTTTCCTCAAGAGAGTTTTCTCTTTTTAAAATGAAATACTCAGCTATAAAAATGGTATATTCCTAGAGGATTTTTTATTCATAAATGTACCTTCTATGACCAATCTTAGTCATCATATAAAGTTGGTTCCACAAAATCATATGAAATAATATGAGGCATACAAAGAGAGAAGAGAAAGACATAGCTTTATTCTCTAGCCTATAATGAAAAAAAAAAGAAAAAAAAGGTGAACCTTTGGGATGAAACTTAACAAGTGTATGTGTAAGTAACGGCAGTGGGATGACTACTGACAATGATGATGGCAGTAATAATAGCAACAGCTACACTTTACTGAATGTTTACTGCTATATGCTGGATGTATACATTTTATTTAAACTAATTGTCTTGTCAACTGTATAGAGCAAAATCTGTTATTCTTATCTTGAAGATGAGAAGAGAGAAGCTTTAAAAGGTTGTCTCTTGTTCAAGTTATGCAGAAAGTAAGCAGCAGGAAAAGGATTTGCATTCAACTCCGTATGAATCCAAACACCACGTTTGAGCCCAATTGAAGTATATGAACACAAGACCCCTTCTTAAGTAAATCAGCACTCCTTACACTATGAAACAGTATAACATGTGAACTAGGTTTACTAAGAATAAAGTCTGTATACATAATCAAGGGACTGGCGTACTGTAATATTTATTAATACATACATTTGCTAATAGAAATAAGAGAAGAAAAAATTGTGAGGAGACAATATTTAATACAGAAAGTGAACATTTATCAATCGCCAACTATGCTTTAGACACAAGCTCAAGAATATTCTGACATTTCCAAAGATTATTTTCCAAAGTAGCCTTGTAGGAAACTATAGCCCAAACAGGTCATCCTGGCAAATGCCAACCCAAAACGAGTATCTATTTCAACCAGAGACAGGAGGACTACATTTGCACCAGAACTGTGAACTGAAATCTCCATCTTCAATGTGCTAAATATAGAAAGTATATGTGATCATCTTGTCTACCTCATGTGCAACCAGCAGGCATCTTCAATTACAAAGAAGGAGTGCTACTTATGTGAAATAAGCAGATTTAAACACAAAATTTTAGGGCCTAAATAGCACATAACTACTTGTTTCAAGGCCTAATATTGAGGAATAAAAAAATACAAACTATGCTACATTGCATCTAAGCTTAACAAAATATAAAGTGCTTCAATATTTGTAAGAAAAAAAAATGCCACAATTTCCCCCTTATAGACAAAGTTCACATGCATAGTGAAACTATAGACAAAGAAAGCCTTCAAGGGCCTCTAGTTACCAAAAGTTGTATTTAAAAATCAAGGTAAAAGTTGCTTTTGCAAATTTTCAAATGGACAGCAGAGTTTAAAAATAATAATTTATATTATTAACATTTTAAGGAAAGATTTGTGTGTATGTTTATTAAACTAATTAGGCATTTGTAGTAAAAAATTATAGTGCTGAAAATCCTTGCTAAGATACCTAGAAATTCTTAATGGAAACAATTGAAACATTGGGCAGTATATGTAAATTGAAGGGGAACAGATTCTCTTTTGTGATCAGTCTCTAAAAAGGGCTGACCCATGTATACATACTTTTACTATGGAATAAATTCCATTCTATTTAATAAATGTATTTCATTACAATTCCATGCAGAAATGCCCTATTTTTCTGCCCCAAAAGATCAGCCTTGATGTTTACATGACATTAATGAGGATCCTTATCTTTCATAGAAAGAGAAAACCTTAGACATGCTATTTCATCTTTGTTACAGTTCTAAGAGTAATAAAGGACTTACACCTTTCCCCAAAATACAGTATTCTTTACAACAACAAAATCTCAGTAGTGTAAAAGAGTGCAACTAATGTTGAATGAAAAAAGCAAACTTTAAAATCTCTAGACTAGTATCTATCTATAGATACATTTTTCATTACAGTTAAACCAATCTCTCTCAGCATGAGGAACAATCTGAAACAAAAGAAATCAAAACAAATAAAAAACTATGATCCAGCCATTCCGTAATTATTACTGAGATGACAGTTACTGAGTACTAACTATGCTGAGGGGCTATAGGAAGGAAAACAAAAGGAGTAGAAGACATATTTTTCTCAAGCAGTTCATACTCTTTCTGACAACCTTATTGCTTAGTCATTAGCATGCACTGCAGGCTCCTAAAATATCCTATCAATACAATAAAGACAAGTTTACAGAAAACTGCAGAAACTATCCATCCCCAATTAGCTGAATATCCAGAGACGGGTCCCTCAGGCTGCGGAGGGACCTGAGCGCCACACTGTCACAGTCTGGCCCCAGGGTATCATCAGGCTCCCCTGACAGTCTACAAGTTCCCCTTCTGGGAAAACCAAAGGGCAGGACAGAATCACTCACTGGATCAGGCTGGGGTCAAACACCAGGAATCATGGCATTTGTCAGAGCAGAATATGAGAAACAAAAAAAGGCCATCATGGGTCAAGAAGGGACAACAGCCAAGGCCAGCCAAGACTAGAGTAGAGGTGCTGCTGCAAAAGCCAAACGCCAGGAGTAGTGACAGCAGTACAGGCTGTGTCAGAACACAGTATAGGAAGGGCAGACGTGTGAACAGAAGGGGCGCAGATCCGAGACAGCACGCAGACAGACGAGGGCAGGAGACTCGGATGAGAAACTCTGTCCAGGAGCCAGGCCAGCCCTCACCCTGCCTCCTCTTTTCCCTTTCTAACTCCCAATCTCTAGCACAGCTTAGGAGAACTTCAGGAAATCCCTCTGCTCTCCTCACTGGGAGAAATTGCTAGGAATCTGATTTCCTGCCCTGGTACGTTTCCGTTTCAAGAAAGCTCAAAACCTTAATGTCTGGATCAGCTCTGTCCGAGTGGCTGTATACAGTACTCAAATATAAGGGCTCCTTCCTTCTGCCAGGGCCCAGAGAAGGCACACGTGTGCACACACATTTATTTTATATATATTTTAAGTGTACACATATGGATGCATTTAAAAAATATCTTAGGTCCAAGGAGCTGATAGATTAACTAACTGGTCAGTATACAATGTATTCCTTAAAACAATACTACAGAATAACAATGGGAAGAATAAGAGGAAGGGTTTCTTCTGTCCAGGGAAACCATGGAGGTCCTCACAGATGATGCGACCACTGCTAGACCTCAAAGGATGGGTAGGAAGTCACCAGGCAGAATAAAAGGGAGAGGCCAATGGGGAGGCCAAGAAAAAGGCTTGAGCACACACACAGACACGTGACGGCAGGGCAAACCTGGGCACAGAGACAGATTCAGGTCGGCCAAAGCAGAGTAAAGAAGGGGGAGCCTAGAGAGGTTAAACTTAAGTCACGTTAGTAAGGAGACCCACATACTAGACTATGAAATTTGCGTTTTAATTTGCAGGCAACGTGGAATCACCGAAGCTTATTAAGTAGGGGAGTGAGATCAATTTTATATTCTAGACTTCAGGCAACAGTAAAGCAGATGCTTGAGGGTTGAGAGTGGAAAAGAGCAAGTGGTTGGTAAGTTGCTCAAACAGGCAAACCAAGAAATCATGTGGATCCAAACTAGCTGAATGAGAAGATGGCTCGCAAAGGCAATTAAGAGGTGGGATACATAGAAATTACATAACAGTTGGCTATGGGACAAGGGGAGGGGTGAGGAGATGGGGGAAGACTGCAGTTTTTATCTTAGGCAGCCAGAAGAGTAGTAAGTCCTTAAAGAGAATAGGAACAAAGTAAGAGGATAAACAATACTGCATGGGGATGGATAATTACTTACACACACACCTCCACCAGTTCTCCGGGCTACATGTTGTGCCCAAGATATAAATTATTTCCTTTAATCCTCACAATACCAAATTATCCACATTTTACATAAAGAAAATGGCTCCAAGAGGTTAATTTATCAAATGTTATTTTTTAAAAAAGATTTTATTTATTATTTTCAGAGAGAGGGAAGGGAGAGAGGCAGAGAGGAAGAGAAACTTCATTGTATGGCTGCCTTTCACCTGCCTCCAGCTGGGGACGGGGCTGGAGACCTGGCTTGCAACCTGGTCATGTGCCCTGGCTGAGAATCGAACCAGCAACCTTTGGGTTCGCAGGCTGGTGCCTATCCACTGAGCCACCAGCCAGGGCTTTCAAATGTCATTTTTCTATTCATTTGGTTATTCAACAAGTATTTATCAGGTGCCTTTCAGGTGCTGGGGCTTTCCAAGTGAAGGCGACAGCAGCTAGGCCCTTCCGTTGTGCAGCTTAAAGCTAGAATGAAGGAGGCAGACAATGCTCTAAGTGCAATTTGAATTCATTCAACCTGTTCTACAACTAGGGAGGTTCGACTGTCCCCACCTCACAGAAGACAAAAACTGAAATACAGAAAGGTTAAACATCTTCCACCAAGTCACAGGGTCTCAGTAAATGGACCCGGGGCTGAGCTTAGGAAGCGGCTTCCGAGCGCAGCGTCACACACCACGCTGCTTCCCCCCACCATGATTTCACTGCCACTCCGGCACTCCAGGACTGAGGACGTGTGGGTGCTGATGCAGAGGGCTACTTTCCATCGAATGATCGGGAAAGGCCTCTCCGAACCTGATGACAGAGGAGAGAGCCACGTAAAGCCCTGGACATAGAATGTTCTCAGCAGAGGGAAAAAGTCCAGCATGCTTTAGAAACAGAAGAGAGCTATTGTGGCGGATGCAGACAGAGTTGGGCCAGTGAGAATGAGATGAAGTGAGACAGGTAAGTGTGGACAAGCTTGGAAAGGTTCTGAATTTTACTTCAGAAAAGCATTGGCTAATTCTCAGTGGGGCTTCAAATAATTTGGTTTAGACTTTATAAAAAGACAATGTTGAGTATGGCGAAACGAAAGGGAAAGCAGGGAAACTGCAATCCAGGTATGCTGCCTCTGGAGCCACGCATTTACAGCAATTCCCTGGGGGAAGTGTTCCAAGACCTCCAGTGGATGACGGAAACCACGGATGGTACCAAACCCAGTGCATGTGGTCTGTCCCGAAAGGAATGGCCATGCATACTGTTTTAATTGTATTGACACTGGTTCGACACTTTCGGGGCAGTCCTTTTATATATGTATATGTATAAATACTGCATATATACACACACATACATACATACAAATACACACATAAACATATATACATACACATACATACATACTATGTTTTTCCTATACACACACACTTATGATAAAGTTTAATTGATAAATTAGGCACAGCAAGAGATGAACAATAACTACTAATAAAATGGAACAATTATTATAACAACATATTATAAGAAAATATGTGAATGGCTTTGGGGCCATTACCAAGAAAAGTAAGGATTCCCTGAATGCAAGCACTGCTACGCTGCCACAGTTACCTGGTAACTGAGGGCTAAGTGACTAAGGGGCAGGTGGCATACAGCTCAGATAAACAGGCCAGCACGGAAGTCCATCGTGCTCCTAAGAACAGTGCATAATTTAAAACTTATGAATTGCTTATTTCTGGAACTTTCCATTAATACTTTTGGACCACTACTGACCGTGGTGGGTAACTAAAACTGTGGAAAGGGAAACAAAATAGAATGTTTATTTGCTTACATGTACTTTTAAAGCCTTGAATTTTCATATTATTTTCAATACAAATAGAAGCTCTTCTCCGGTGAACCAGTCTGGAAGCTTCTCTCTGAAGCCCACTAGGGTTTGGTGGTGCAGAGGGTGAACGGGGCTATGAATCAAATGCAATGCATTTAATACTTCGATGTACCACAAACTGATCTGAAACAGGGGTCAGCTCCAATCGGTTTTTAAAGTGAAACTGCCCCCTTACCGGGAAGGGAGGAATGGAAGTTAAAGAGAGCAAACCCAAAGTTACATGGGATTCAGCCGTGTGGTTGCTGGTTAGAATAGAATAGAAGCCAGCTTTCCTCAGGTGAGGTTCTTCTGTGACTTTGCAGGCTGGAACCATGGGTGTTTAAAAGCATACATCCTGGTGGCCGCCATTAAATCTGAAACCGGGTGGGCAACCTTTCAAGAAATAAAAGCTACAAATAAAATAGCCTTGGTTCCATTCAGCATGCTGTGGGAAATGGCTAATGGACAAGCATTACTATGACTGGCAAGGCGAGCTGCCAATAAATAAGAGGAGCAGAGATTCAAAACCACTACATAGCAGCAACACTTCCTAGGCTTATTTCCCTAATTTGTCAAAGTAGGACATTAGCCGATGTGAAAGCAAAATGAGGTTGGCGAGCGCAGGGGAAGGAGCTATTTAAACGTAAAAGCTATGTTTCTTTCTCTATTGGTTAGTTATCTCTTTTTAAGCAATTATGGTCTACTGCTACCATTTCCTAACACTACACTTTATTTTACCAAAGGCAACATTTTCTCCTTTTCAAATGACAAGCAGAGAGCTATTCCTGGTAGGAAAAAATTCCACTCAGTCTTGTGTCCTTCCACCAGGAAGAAAGAAGGTATCGCTGTTGGTGGGAAGAAAGTGTGGAGCTGTGATATGCACCCATCAGAGAGGAGTGGGGGGGTCATATTGTTTTCACTTTTCGTTTTTCCCCTGGAAAAAGTGCTGTCTCCCCTGTCTTCTCTCCATCTTCAACTTTTAAGTCTCAGCTCTTTCTTATCATTTTAAACAAACAAACCATTAAGTAGGTCAGTACTTGCAATCTCTGACATTCTGTAACAGAATGAAAACCATCCCATCATAAAGGAAGAATGCAAATGCTTAATAGTTCAAATCAGTCCAAAATCCAACAATTAATGTCTTAAATTCTATTTCATAGGCTCTTTTGTGTCATGAGTAGTGTAAAACCATAGTGGTTTTCAGTGTAATGGAATACAGCATGGACTCTGGGGCTGGACCACCTGAGTTCAAATCCTATTTACACAATATACTAGCTGTGCAGATTTAGGTAAATTGATTTAATCTCTCTAGGCCTCCATACCTGACGAACAGAAAGCACTGTATGAATTTTAACTAATATTATTTCAGAAAACTTCTAAAGGACATTATATTCCTCTCCTTACTCTTTGTTAGTACTACTAAGCAGTTTTATATAAAACCAAATGAAAGTTCATCAGTTTTAGGTCACACAACAATCCTCTTGCTAATTAGATAAGGAAATGAGCCTTAACCGAAACTAAGATTTTACCAGTAATAGAACTATACATTTGACTTTCAGAGGCAAGGCATTCTACTTGAACCTACATGCTTCAAGAGTCAAATAAAAAATATGTAGGAGAATAACAGCTTATTCTAAAACATTTACATAATCTGAACCACGGCGCTATGAACAAAATACATACTTCTGGGGGGATCTGTTATCAGCTTCGGCCTTTAGTCGTAAATTCTCCCTCAGCAGGCCACCATTTTCCAATTTCAGCTTTTTGTTTGCCTTAAAAAAAGAATTAAAAATAATTAAGCACAAGTTAAAAGTGCCTTACAAAATGTATAACATGAGTCATCAGTATCTTTTAGAGGGATAATATCAGAAAACTGAATGCTGAAACATGGCCTTCAGAAACTTAAAATCACCGCTGGGAATGACTTGTGAAACTGTGAATACAACCAGGCATTTTAAACCCATATTCCCCAAGCACTTTGCAAATCTCCTATCCAGGGAAATAAACGGGGCTATGTTAGTTAGTCATTAAGGGACTATACTAATGGCAATTTTTTTCCTTTTTCACATAACTGAATATTCTAAGCATGGTACCATTATGCCTTATGCAATTATTTGCAAAACGAATGCTAAGAGTTCATTCTTGAGCTATAAGTTTGACTTTTGGTTGCTACTTAAAAAGGCTTTTTAGTAAAAACAAATCTGATATGATTAAACCACTTGCATTTTTTTTTTCCCTTGAAAAAAGCTTTCTGAAAGACCCTGGCTTACAACTTCTGGGACCCTCAAAACTGTGTTAATATTTTCTAATAAATCCTATGGACTCACTTTTGATTAAAAAGGAACCTAAGTATGATTCTCTTTTATGAATTCTATGATAACTAAAAATTGCTTAATAAAACATTAATTACAAGAAAATCTAGAGGCTCAATACTGATTCTGGACAGCCTGAAAAAGAACATGCCTAGATTTTTAAGTTTCTTAAAAGTTACTCCCTTTAACTTCCCTAGTTGTTGCAAACAACTTTGAGTTCCAAAGGAAAATAAGGTTTCCTAGAGTAGAAACCAACCTCAATCATCTGGCAGGAGAAATTCTGTTAGACTAGTACATTCTCATTCAAAATGAACAGGTCACAGAACTGCTGTCAACAAATGGGTTTAAACCAAGACTTAAAAACAGATTTCAAAACTGTGACCAATGTTTTTGACTAAATTCCAGGACTTCTGACTATGCCACTTGTCCACCCACATTACAAGAGAGTGCTTGTTTCGGCAGCACATGTACAAATGCTCCAAGAGAATGATAACAAAAGTAAGGCAGAGAACATTCTATTGGGTACAATTCCCAACTCTCTTAGATTCATCCAGAACTGTGGAGGGTTAATGCTTTAAGTGACTGGAAAACACCATTACTCCTCTCTGAAGATGTAAGGGAAGTCACGTACTTCCTCATAGATAAAGATAATGAATTAAGTTCTCAAGGACAGCACCATAAGAGGAGGAGGCACTTAGTGAATGCTTTTTGATGAGGATAAGCTTAAATTAGAAACTCATTTGAGATTTCTCTTCCCCATCCTTTCTGTTTCGGAATCATTATACTCCCAGGCCTCTCACCAGTCCCATAGCTCTCTAATATTCTCTTTACTGGCTGGCTAGTTACTCAACTATCAGGAGATATTTTCATGTTCATGAAGGTTAGGATGGTAAAGATTACAAAGGGCAGAGTTCTGCCTATTTGTTGTGTCTAAAAAAGAAAATGAAGTCTTCAGCTAACTATTTTGCATTCTTAACACTGACTGGGTAATGTAACCCCATAATGGTTCAACATTATAAAACCGTCAGGAAAAAAGTACATTTCACTCATGCTAAGTAGTCCTGTATTCTGAATCTTTTATACTCCTGTATTTGATTTATAATATGTTATTATATTGTACGTCTCTGTGGTCCATGATTTTAAATTCATTTATGCCTTGGTATACTGCCTCATACCACCTAATACCATCATTGGGCATCCAAAATGGGTTTATTAAATATCCCAAATAATTCTGAGGTCTCAGGGTAGCTTTGAGTATTAAATTTAACATGTGGTCTTTAAAAAAATCAAACACCCCTGGCTGGTGGCACAGTGGATAAGACGCCAGTCTGCGAACACAAAGGTCGCTGGTTCGATTCCCAGCCAGGACACATAACTGGTTGCAAGCCAGGTCTCCAGCCAGGTCCATGGCTGGAGGCAGGTGAAAGGCAACCATACATTGATGTCTCTCTCCCTCTCTGCCTCTCTCCCTTCCCCTGTCTCTGAAAATAATAAATAAAATCTTAAAAAAAATTCAAACAAAGACTGAAAATCATGTTTTATATACTTACATCCCCTACCCCACTCTTAGGAGAGAGACCAGAGTAAAATTTTCATCCTGAATTTCATGTTCTAAGAAATATTCACTGCCAAAGTTAAATCAAGTTTAATAATTATAAAGAAGACCACAGAAAACTTACTGATGGCTTAAGAAGAAGGAATATTAAACAGGACATCATAGATTGATATATCCTATAATTTCCCAGATGCCTTCTCTTTTTTTGTGCCCTCTTGTCTTCTTAGACAAAGGTGCTAATTAATGTTGGCCATTAATGTTGAAACAACTACATACTTCCCTAAACTTGTAATAAACTCAGTGCAATTATGTCTGCAGTTTCCTTTATTCTCTAAAAGCATCAAGTGCCCTTCTTTCTCTTCTCCGGGCCTTTTCTAAGCCCAAACAAGCACTTTTTTGTTGGTGTATCTGTTTGTTTTTTGGTGGGAGTGTAAAAATAGCTTAGTATTTACAGTATGTTACAAACATTTCTTTGCTACTTAACTCAAGGATTTGAGAGAGAGTATGTGGTAGTACTTCTTTAAAATATCGTATGGAGCTCATTAATGATTTCAGGCGGCAAGATTTAGTAATTCAGCATAGTAACAGTATTTTAAGGAAATGCAGATACACTGAATGGGTGTCTGTGGACCATAAAATCTCTTCATTTGGCACAACAGAACTCTGCTGTGGATACAACTTGAAGTCAGGCTCAAGGAAGAACCCTTTGGCCAACAAAGCTCTATAGCACTTGATTATAATCTCTAGGACTGAATGTATATATCTTATCTCTTTTCCTACATGGGAAAATCCTAGAGGTTTGGCTTTCTCACCTATGCTTTCTCTATCTTGTTGAATGGATGAAAAAATAATTTTAAAAAATGAATCTGCTTCATAAGGCACAATATCCTTTTGCTACAACCAGCTATCTTGGCATTAGCTATTAAATCTTTAACTATTTACAATCTGAAATATCAGAGAATGGCAGTGCTAGAAAGTATATGGTCCAAGTCTTTCATTTTATATGTAGGGAAATATGTTTTTATGTATACAGAGCAGTTACTGACATAAACTTAAAAAAAGTTAAGGTAAACCACAAAGAGGGGAAATAGAAACACATCCTTTATATTGATGTCACTCTCCTACAAGAAGATGCAAACTCACATAAAAGCATTACAATCTCCAATTATAGTCACAAATGGAACCACCTGCTATTTCTTGGAAGCTAATGCATTTAAGGAGAAAAGTTTCCCTATTGCTTATAAATGCTCATTCAGGGATTTTTGTCCTTTCCCCACAAATCATCTAACATCTAACGAATGAGTCAAGATAATATGCTATTTATACTTTTGAAGATACTTACAATATTACAGAATTTGAAAAGTATAATATTTTAAAACTACATATGGTAGAATTTTAAAAACAATCACCGCTTACCTCCTTTAGCTTATCCACATCATCTTTCACTTTTTCATAGATTTCGTTAGCTGTTCTAAGTTTCTTCTTCCACTCTGCTACAGTTGCTGGGTCAATTTTACCTGGGTTATCTGCAACTGGAAGTTTGTCTTCATTTTGGTTGCCCTGAATCAAGGCTAAAGGATCTAGAATAGTCTTGATCTGTGACTCCAAGCTGAGATTTTTACTCTTAAGCTCTTCCACCTCTTTCTGAAGACAATCTATTTCATCCTGAAAAAGCATTGCATAACTGTTAGAACACTAGGCACATACATATGCTAACCTGAGGCAAATGTACTTTTAAATTTTATACTCAAAGTAGAATCAGAATAGTTCTACAGGCAAAAGTCACAAATAGTTGAAATTCTCCAAATGTATTTTGACTCAGATAAAAACTGGCATTCCCATGGCTTTCATTTAAATTCAGCGATATCCCAGGCCAGGTGGTTCAGTTGGATGGAATAGTGTCCATATACCGAAAGGCTGGGGTTCAGTCCCTGGTCAGCGCACATATGGAAGGCAACTGATCGATATTCCTCTCTCACATCAATATCTGTCTGTCTTTCTCTCTCTTTCTGCAAGTCCAGGAAACACAAATAGTCCCAACCAAAATGGACACAAAGAGGCCTACTCCAAGATACATCATAATTAAAATGCAAAAGGTTAAAGAGAGACTCTTGAAGTTAGTTACCTACAGGAGAGTTCCCATAAGACTGTCATCTGATTTCTCAAAAGAAACTTTGCAAGCTAGAAGGAATTGGCAAGAAATATTCAAAGTCATGAAAAGCAAGGACCTATAGCCAAGATTGCTCTACCCAGCAAAGCTATCATTTAGAATCAAGGGGCAGATAAAGAGCCTCCCAGACAAAAAAAGTCAAAAGAAGTTTATCATCACCAAACCATTATATACGAAACGTTAAAGGGATTTATTTAAGAAAAAGGTCAAAACTACGAATAAAATGGCAAAAAAATACAAATCAACAATTGAATCAAAAAAACAAACAAGAACAATATAAACAGAATCATGGCTATGGACAGTGTTGTTTTGATGGTTGCCAGACGGGAAGGGAGTGTGGGGGAATGGTGAAGAGGCAAGAGGATTAGGAAGAAACACAAACAGGTAGTCACAGAACAGCCATGGGGATGTAAAGGACAGTATAGGAGACGGGGCAGCCAAAGCACTTACATGCATGACCCCTGGACAGAAACAATGGTGGGAGAATTGCCTGAAGGACTGGGGGTGCAAGTGTAGGAGGCAGAGGGGGAACAATCAGAACAGCTGTAAAAGCATAATTAATAAAACATAATTAAAAGAAAAAGAAAGGCTCTTATCTGTTCCTTCTATTTGAAATAGGAAAAAGAATTTCTCAAATAAGGTAATTTAAAATCGGCATTTAATAAGATTTCATTAGACATTTACTCTAAGAAGTTCAGGGCCTGAGGTAATTAATTCAGTTTTATCTTGAATTCAATGCTCTCATCATTTTAAGTTGTAATTATTATTTACCTCGTATTCTTTGTGGAGCAACTCAAGCCTAGTTTTCCGAAGGTGCTTCCGGACTGTGTGGCTTAGCACAGGTTCACTTTCACTTGTCCCTCCTATGGAAAAAAAGTGTAACTTTTCACTCCAATTTGAGCACAATGAAAAGGACAATGAGCCTTTATCTTACTCTTTTATAGTCTCCTAGCTTAATTTCTACTTATCTACATACTTAGGGCTGCCATCTTTATCTTTTCTCTATCTCAACCCTAAGAAAAGATCAATATCAAATAATACCATAAGGAAACCTTCAGTAAAATATCATATTGCGTTTACTTATCTATGGATACTATTACAGTAAACTCGTTAAAGGTAAATGCTGTATTTTCTGAATTGTCACATTTGAACTATTGTAAATTTTGAATACCAGATAATTCTTAAATAATGATAAAACCAATGATTATATTTATATTTAACTGATAAATTATATGGTTTATAGTTTCATACATAATTATCAAATCTACAATAGATAATATATACACATTATGATATATTATTATAATTAATTTATTCATCTGAACATACCTAATTAGTGGTTAACACAGTGGAAAGATTAATGTGTCATTTCACTGATTCTATGAACCATGCTCCAATGGATTATAAATCACAGCATTACTGTATGTCAATAATGAATTCTTCCCAAGAGCTTTCACTTATGCTGTGGTTACCTTCTTAGCATCATGACAGCAAAGACATTTTACAGATATTCTTTTTCAAGATGTTCTCTCTAAATACAAAGAGAAGCCCTGGCTGGTGGCTAAGTGGCTAAGGGGCAGGCCTGTGAACCCAAAGGTTGCTGGTTCAAATCCCAGCCAGGGCACATAACCAGGTTGCAAGCCAGGTCCCAGCCAGGTCCGTAGCTGGAGGCAGGTGAAAGGCAACCATACATGGATGTTTCTCTCCCTCTCTCTAAAATAATAAATAAAATCTTTAAATTTTTTTTTTTAATAATAAATAAATACAAAGAGAGATGAACTATTTTGTACTTGCAAGGATTTATGAATTATCACTTAGGTATGAATGAAATGAAGGCAGGAGAAATAATACAAAGAGAAGCTTCCAAAAAAAAAATTCAAACTCTAACCTAGTGATTGTCAACCTTTTTCATTTCATGGCATATATAAATTAATTACTAAAATTCTGTAGCAGACCAAAAATCATATTTTATACCCATCTGACAAAAAAATAGGTATAGTTTTGATTCATTCACACTGGACAGCAATTGTTGTATTGACTATTGTCAGTTTTAAAATTTGACAATCTAAGGGAAAAGGGGTCAGTGCTGCTGACTAAACAGTCAGAGACCATGTGTTTAAAAATGCTTGTGGCACGCCAGTATGCCGAGGCACACCGGTTGAAAATCACTGATCTAACCTCCAATTTCACAAGAAAGGACCTGACTCCTTGGTGAAGTTTAGTACAGGAAAAACTAAAGGCAGGGAGGTTAGCCCCACAGCAAACAGCACAGTGGAGAAATAGTCCTCTACCCGGTACTCAAGGAAGAAACCTTGGAGCCATCTGCTTCTTCCTTCAGATCTTATTTCTAAAGCCCCACTAGTTCTTTTATTCTAGCATGTATCTTCCGTTTCACTTTCATTGTGAAAATCTTATTTAAGTCCATTTGACTAATTTGGGACTCAAACAGTAACTTCTTAAGGTTTCTGAAAAGTGTTTCCTGTACATAGCTAAAGATAGATTCACTTTCCATTTTTCCTAAAAACAAAAACAAATTAAAAAATCATTTTAATTTTTGCAATTGAAGAGAAATAACCTTATAGGAGCAGAATAAAAATCCAACATGAAAAAAGCTCTTTAAATGTTTTACTTTTCAAGGATCTTCTAGTTTAAGTTTTATTCCCCTTCTTACCTACATACATTAGTATGGCACTAAATGTTCTTTTTTTACCCTTAATCCAGACTTACTTCCTCCCTCATCTGGGCAAGAACCTCCTTCTCACATCCCATCTCTCCACTAGAGCCCAACCTACGTATGTTCACCTGAGTAATCCCTTCAAGCACATTTTAGATCATGCTTCTCCCTTGCTCAAAACCATCATGCCCGCCTCACCCTTTTCACCCACAGATCATGTCTCTGATTTGTCACCAGTCTCTGCACTGAATTCTCAAGTTACCATTTCAGTCTTAGTTCAGTATTCAAAACCAAACTAGAAAACAAATTACTGATAATTTCCAAAATCATGCTTTTTGTTTTCCTACCTCTAAACTTCAGTTTTTTCTACTCATATTCCCTCTGCCTAAAATGCCCTCCCTATTCTCTACCAGTTGAAATTTTATCCATCCTTAAATCTCCAACTTAAAGTCCACGTGCTTCATGAACCCTTTCTCGATGTTGCTAGGTGAACTTTCTTACCTGAACACTCTGGGCCTCTTCTTGGCCTTTAACATCTGTTGCTTTAAACTATTAATATTTTGTCCACATGCACAACCCCTACCAGAATGTAACTTCCATGAAGCTCTAAGGTTTCTCATAATGCCTTGAGCTCCTCAGCTGCTCCACTTAGAGATGATACAAATGACCAAATCCATCCAGTAAGATGTTGGCAAAATGTCACCACTGAAAGTTGTCTATTTCAGTCTTCCTCCAAAGACACACTATTCAGAGATGGTTTCAAATCTATTTCTATGTGTTTATAAAATAGGCTCTTACCAATAATCTCTTTGCAAGGATTTTCAGAAGTGATGGGGACTCTGCAAGCTGGACACTGGCTGTTATTCTTCAACCACAAATCGATACAAATTGAACAAAATACATGGTTGTTGATGCATATGACAGGCTGGCGTACCTTTAAAAAAATTACTTTTAGTACAGGGCAACAGTTATAACTAGAATCCCAACAGGTTCAGTTCATAGAGACTGAAACTTTCGACATACATGGTGGGGCAAAAGTAGGTTTACGGTCGTTCATATAGAAAATGCAATAATAAATAATAATATAAGAACAAACGATGTTTTGCGTACTCACAATTGTAAACCTACTTTACCCCACCCTGTATCATGAAATAGTTTTATTTTGTTCCAAACCACATGCATGTCCAAAAAGAAAACACATTTTGTTTCATTCAGGCTGGGACAACATTTCTTCAACTAGCCTATCTCAGAACTATGAAACGAGAAATGCATGGTTCTTTAAAGATCATTTAGTCCAAGCGCCCATCTGATACTTGAATCCTTCCCTCAGTTGATTCTACTGTATCACAAAGAACAGCAACCAACAATTACTGGAAAGCCCCTCAAACCAAAGAGGCATGAAACAACCCTGAAAGCCATGAGTATCACTCTCAAGTGGTATATAGTCTAAACTATGCACAATGCTCAAAGATACTGTCATACACGAATCTGATTCCATTTAAATAAGTACACATAATAATAATATTTAACATTTATATAGTCATATATTTTACAAAGGGCTTTCACATGCCTCTTCTCTGTTTTGTTTTAAATAAAGGGGAGGGGAGGGAAAGAAACTGCAAAGTGTGAGAAATAGTCAGTTGGTTGCCTGTCACATGCCCTTAATTGGGGACTTGGCCCACAACCCCAGCTATGTGCCCTAACTGATGGGAATCAAACTGGGATTTTGTGGTTCTCAGGCCAGCACTCAATCCACTGAGGCACACCAGCCATGGCAACCAAACCTCTACGAATTTTTAAGTGAAGAAAGCAATAATGCTGTCTTATTATGTTAGTGAAGTGACTTTTTTCAGGGACAGAGAGGAAGTTGGGGGTGGGGAAAGGAAAGAGACTAAGAAACATAGAGTTGTAGTTCCACATATTTAAGCATTCATTGGTAGATTCTAGTAAGTGCCCTTACTGGGGATCCAACCCTGCAACCTTGGCATAGGGACAATGCTTTAACCAATTGAGCTACCTGGCTAGGGCAATGAGGTGAGATTTTTTAAACTTTATTTTTATTGGTTACACTATGACACTAGCCCCACCTTTTCCCCCTTTGCCCACCTCCACCCAGCCCCTGGCCCCTGAGCTTCGTCAGGCTATCAGCACACTGTCTGAATCCATTGGTGATGCTTACTATGTGTTCTTTGGCTAAACCTGTCAGCCTCTTTCATCCAGTTCCCCTCTCGCCCTGACAGCTGTCTGTCTCCTGTACGTATCAAGTCAGGGGCTGGTTGCCAGTAAAAGCCAACTCTGAGGTCAGGGGACATTCAGTCCTACCTCCCAATTTCCAAAGAGGGGAAAATGGCTTGAGATTGATTAGTCAACAGCAGCCAATGACTCAATCATTACTAATAAAGAAAGAAACCTCCATAAAAACCCAAAAGAACAAATGGAAGGAGACTTTACTTAGGGTGGTGAACATACAATACGATATACAGATGATATGTTATAGAACTGTACATATGAAACCTATATACCTTTATAATTTCATTAACCAGTATCAGCTCCAATAAATTGAAAATAAACAAACAAACAAACAAAAAAAACCAAAACCAAAGGACAGCTTGTCAGCCCTTTTTCAGAGCACCAGACTGCTTCCACATGCCACGACAGGCCCCATACTCCAAGAGGACAGACGTTGCTTTGTTTGAGACTTCACCCTATTCTCTCTTCATTTGGCTATTCACTCGTATCCTTTAATATTCCTTGTAATAAATAGATAATCTAGTGGGCAAATGGGTTTTCTTGAGTTCTATGAGCTGTTCTAGCAAATTAATCAAACCCACGAAGGGGGTTGTTGGAACCTCTGATTTACCTTCAGTCAGAAGTACTGGTAACAACCTGCATGGGTGCCTGACTAGCTTCTGAAGTGAAGGGAGGTCTTTGTGGGACTAAGCCCTTCTTTACTGGTGAGGGAGGGGTGTGAGCCACAGATAGCCAAATTCCTAAGAGTGAAGAAAATGAGATCTGAAGCACAAAGGGAAGACTTCTGTTTACACAGGACTGTGAGAACCAAAGGGTTTAGAAGATCTATTGATAGAAAGGTTAGAGAACTCACTGTTGCAACTATTCTAATTGCTTAAATTTTGTCATGAATAGGAGGTGAAGTTACTGACTGAAAGTGAGAAGTGGTGAAGGATATCAACTTGAGAAAATGGGAGAACAAAGCAGTTATTTTAAACAGTGAGAAAGTACACTTACTTAGAAACATGGAGCAAGACTGCCCAATGCTGTTGAGGTCTGTGGGTTTTGACTGTAAAGACCCATGAACATTCAGTGTGTATTTTTCTTACCAACTTTTAGCCACTCGGGTTCAGCAGAAAGTAAATGAGCTGAAATTTTGCCAAGGAAGAAGACAGAGACAAGGGACTGATGATAATAAATGACCATGGTTAATAAGGGAAATGAGTACTTGAATAGTAATGACAATGGAAGACTCAGAGAGTCAGAGTCAATGGACAGCTCTGTGTACAGCTGAAGTATTGCTAGAGAGGAGGTATGGTGGCAAGAGGATCACAGACTGAAATGCTTCTAGTACAAAAATTGGAGGTGGTACAGCTGCTTTCTCTAGTGTTTTTTCTTGGGCCAGCTTATCTGACATCGTTCTATTTCTCTTAATGCCATATATCACGTGGTGTTAACATATTTTCTGTGGGGAGAGCTGGACCTCAGCAAGTGGCAGAGCTTAGGCATGGAGACATGAAGTAGGGCGAAGTCCAGCTCTGCCGCTTATTGAGGTGTTAGATCTGGTTAAGCCCTTTAGATATAAGGGACATGAGTTTCTGCCTCGGAAAACTGTAGTTTAACCTACTACACTTTTCTTTCAGTGTACTTAAGATTTAATAGTGTAAAGGCCTAAATATAAAGAGGAGGAGAGAAGGATATGAAAGTGGGCCCTTGTACTGGAATGGGCCAGGCGGGGGGTGAAGGGAGGCAGCCCTATGTGCAGAATGATTAACCCTACAAATCTGTAACTTTTCAACTTTTAATAAAACTAATTGTGGGTCACATTAAGTTGTCACTCATGGCAAAACTTGGAGATGACCAATAAAAGTACTGCACGCAACAACAATTTGGTTTCACAGCTTGAATTCTAATTGAAGAGATAAACACCTGGAATTATTTGAGATAAACCATTTTATAGCATTCTAGTGACAGTACCCAAATGTCACGTAACAGATATTTTGGGCTAGATCATTCCTATATTTCTGCTGGCTCACTAGTCCAAGGTATGGGAAAAAATTAAGAAGAAATAGCATGAAAATGATATACATAAATTATTCCACAGGATGTGTACTTAACTTCTTCAAGCTACACAGAGCTCTTACTTACAATACTGGGAACATCAGTAAACACTTTGGGCACAGAGAATCTACCTTTAAAATTGTGGTAGAGCCCTGGCTAGTAGCACAGTGGATAAGGCACCGGCCTGAGAACCCAAAGGTGGCTGGTTCAATTCCCCAGCCAGGGCAACATAACCAGGTTGCAAGCCAGGTCTCCAGCCAGGTCCATGGCTGGAGAGAGGTGAAAGGCAACCATACATTGACATTTCTCTCCTTTTCTTTCTCTCTCCCTTCCTCTTACTCTGGAAATAATAAATAAAATCTTTAATAAATAAATAAAACTGTGGTAGAAGTCCTGGCTGGTGGAGCTCAATGGATTGGCGCCCGCCTGCAAACCCAAAGGTCGCTGGTTCGATTTCCAACCAGGGCACAGAACCAGGTTGCAAGCCAGGTCTCCAGCCAGGTCCTTGGCTAAAGGCAGGTGAAAGGCAACCATACATTGATGCTCCTCTCCCTTTCTTCTTCCCTTCCTGCCCTTCTCTCTGAAAAATAATAAAACCTTAAAAAAAAACACACACACAAAACTGAGGTAGAGACAGATAGTAAATGCAAACTGTCTAAACTTTCCTATTTTGAATGCTACATTTATATTACAAAAACAAAGCATTAACCCTCTGCACACTTAGGCTATCCCCTCTACTCCTTTTCTCTCCACTGTTCCACACCACCATCCCAATGAGATTTAAAATTTACTACACCCCTATCTCCTTTAAGGTAATATGCAACCCCCCACCTTAATTCTGTAGAACAATAAAAGAGAAAATTGCTCTTGGTGAGGAGTTGGGGCAAATGGTGAGGGCAGCACAAGAATGATTATCTGGAAGAGGGCCAGGTAAGAGGCACCTGAAGGCACATCTCAGAGGCAGCCAGAGATGCCGTGTCATGGAAGGTAAGTGACACTGAGAACATGGTGCTACTCCAGGCCATGCCATCTCCAGTACATTGCAAACAGAGGTGTGTGGGGGAGGCTGAGGAGCAAAAGCAGATCAGAATTGCTTCAGCTTTTCAAAGGGCAATATTCATAAGGAACCAGTTAAAACCCCTGAATGTACTGTGGCAATTTCCAAAACAATCAGGTCCAACGCTGGCCTCACACAACAACGGAGACGAACAGTTACTAAAAAAGGCTAGTTTTCTCAGTATGATGGCCCACCTCCATTCCCATAGTAGAGATTAACATTTATTGAATATTATTATATGCCAGATTTTATGCTAAGCACCGCATATGAGTTATTACATTTAATGCTCTAGTAACCACAAGGATATGTGTTGATAACATTACCACTCTTATTCATAGATAAGGCAACTGCTCTGAAAGAGATTAAGTAACTTATTCTATAACTAGTAAGTGGAAGAGGTAGATCAGAACTCAAGCAGTCTGACCACAGAGCTCAGGCCCCAAACCACCATACTTTTCTGCCTCCATAGTATACAGAAAAAAGATGTCTGTGTACAAATCATTCATCTTTTATCATCAGATTTAATTTTGGAATAAATTATAACTAACGCAGGAAAATGAAAGAGGTACCAAAGAGTCTGCTGTCACTTATGAGCTAGAGTGAGTTTTTTAGGAAGTAGTCTACTCAAGACAGTGGCAGAAACACAAGTTCAAATGCCAAAGACTCTAAGCCTTAGTTTTCTTATTAACAGGAAGCCAGCCTCCTCTGTCTCACAGTCCTGGTGAGAGGAATAAACGAAATGACTAAACACATGCGAAAGTGTCCCGTAATTTGAAAACCTCTATACTCTATTAGGTATACTTTTTGTTCAACACAAAAAGCCTAGGTATGGAAAAATCAGCCAGATAGAACACTTTCAACACAACTGCAAAAGACAGCCTAGTAACTAATGGAAATGAGGCACCGAAGGCCACTCAGAATTTCGCATCTATTCGTGGGAACTTCGTGTTGAGGGCAAAATGCAGACTGTATCAGACAGAAACTTCATCCCCTGGTCGTCGCCACCAGGGACTAGTCAGTGGCAGCAAATGCCAGTTAAATGCCACCCTCCAAGGCAGCACCCTGCACCCTTGGTCTCCCCAGGCAGAACTGACCAAGCCATCCCTTATACACTCCCCAGCACACCTGCTACTTCGTTGGCATCTCATTCACACTGGCATCAAGCGTCATCAGTTGCTCCCAACCAAGTCTTACTTCTTACTATTCCTTGAATTCACTAAATTCCCACAGAACCGCAAAGATCTGAAGCAGTTAAACCAATCGTTCACAGTATCGTCTGACTTCTGGATCTACCCGGTGAAGGGATGCTCTTTGCAAAACTGAATGAGAGGCACAAACGGAAAAGACAGCGGAGCCAAACGCATCGGAACCTTAACTCCGGATCGAATTCGGAACTACTTTCCCCACCCGAACTCACCCCACCGAGGCATCTCTCGCACCACCCAGAGAAGGGGGTTCTATCTCGCGACTGACCCTTCTCGGAATTCAAGACCGAGCCTCTCCTTCTAAACGCCCTTCAGCAGCACGTGCAATTTCCTTTCCAAAGGCTGAACTCGGAGCAAAGGGCGCTCAAGGCAAAGGAGAAGGATCCTGGAAATGGAGACGACTCGCAACCCGCCTGCAGGCCCGCGAACGCGAACACGCGAGCCGTGCAGGGGTGGCGAGGATCGCGAGCGGAGCCCCCAGGGGCAGCCTTCCCCGCTCGCCCCCGGGGCCCGCGGCCGTCCCTGCGGCACCCGGCCCCGCTCCACGCCGCCGGGCCGGGCAGCTGGGGAGGCAGGGCCGCCTCGCTGCCCAGGCCGCTGTCACCCGCTCGGGAAGGCGCACGGCTGAACCCATTCATCACCGCGCGCTCCCCAGGTCCCCCAGGACGCGGCCTCCCGTCTCCAGAGAACCCGGGGTGGCGCCTTCACCCGTCTCGCCGCCCCGCGCCCGGTCCCCGCGACACACGCAGAGACCTCGTACCCGATCCCGTTCGCCCGAAATCACCCGTACCTTCCCCAAGCAAATGTGGCACGTGATGGGCAGGGTGAGCGACAATGTAACGTTCTGCACCGTCTGAGCCATGGCAGCGTTCAGAAGCCCGCCAACGCGGAAGTCCCGCCGACCACGGGTCGGGGCCGCGACTCGGGCCGCCCGGCCGGCTACGGCAGCCCGGCAGGGCCACAGCCCGCCGCCGAGCCGCGGAGACGGAAACGCGCTTTGGAAACGCGTGTGGCTCAAGGCTTTCCCCTCGCTCCCTTCCTTCCTCCCTCCAGGCCTGTCATTAATAAAAGAGAAAGGGAAAAACAAAAAAACGACAACAATAAAGCCCCCACAACCAAAACACACGTCCCCCTGATTCAGAAGCTTCAAGGTTCCTGAGCATGGAAGGGAAAAGCATTCGCCACAGGCATCAAGAATCTTGAAAGTTTGAATGAAAGTAACGGTGCCGAGAGGAGAAGATGAGGCAATTTTGAAGACCCCCATTTTTCCCGGAGGGTGGGGTCGGGGAGAGTTTTGGAAAGTTTTCAGTCCAAAGATAAAACCCAACTCAAGTCCCCCAAACACAAGGAGCAGTCAAAACAGGAAAATGCGACAATCTTTCCATTTTAATGGTTCAAAAAGAGCGTTCTGCCACTCTCAGCTCTCTTTGAACTCTTAAATGGTGTCAATGATGTCACTTAAATGATGTCACTTAAAAACAACAATGATTGTCTCATATACCCTTTCAGAACCATCCCCCCTGCCCCAAAGCGCTCGAGTTCAAAGCCTTTAAAAAGACTTTATTTCAGGTGCAAGTCTGGAAAAACGTAACGCACCACTGTGCCTTTGAACTCCGAAGGAGATTAGGTTCATTTCCTCCCAAAAATAATGAAAAACTCTCCAAGCTCCTAAGTGAATCTTGACTATAACACATGGGGGATTTAACGGCAACTTTTAAGTGAGAAGGGCCAATTTCTGCGAACAGACAATCAATGAGTTAAGGAGGTTTAGAAGCTGCAGCAATGGAATGACTGCCACGAATCTTTCGGAAAAAGACGCAGTTTAAGTCTCAAGAAGCAGCCTGGTGCTTAAAAGAAAGAAGCTATGGATCTGAAGGGTGAGGGTACAAATCCTATTGGAAGCAATTTCCTGGTTCTCTCTCTTAGCTTCCTCATTGTGGATGAGGGATGGGGTATGTATTACATCATGTCAGTATATGCCTACTATTAGGTTTATAAAAGGAACAGACTATCTATAATATTGGAGCAGCTAGTAAGTAGTTCGCTTGAAGAAGCCCAAGTCCAGGTCAAAATAAGCTCGAGAGTGATGGTGAGAATTCTTCCAGAGAGCTCAAGAACTTCACTTTCTAGACACTGGGCACTAGCATGTGCTTGAAGTTGGATAACTGGACAATAGAGTCACATTGATTGTCTGTTTAACAGTCACTTTTTCAGAGTGCCTGAATAGAAGCCATCTGGTTTGGCTATTTCCTGGCTGTTTGAAGTCATACTCACATGGAGACTAGGATTCTCATGTTTGCTAATGCATCGTTCATATTCCGGAGTATGGAGGCCAGGCTTGTGTAGAGAAAGCTCCAGATCATTACCCAAAGCCATTCAAGTTTCCCCATCTTACTGGGTTCCTTTTCCCGTATTATTGTGCTATCTATTCTCATCTTGCCCATTCCCATTCCCGGTTCCCACCTATCTGATACCTAAGATTGTACTTCAGGACCTGTTGTTCCCATTCTCTGAGAGGGATGCAGGACAGAGAAGGTTCTGCCTCTGGTATTCAGTCCTGGAACAGTACAGAAAAAGATGCCTTTAAGACAAAAGAAAACAAAATATTTTTTTTCACTGCTACGGCGACAAGTTCATTTCTTGTTAATTATCCTGCTAAGTGGTGTTAACAGTCACAAACATAAATTTTTAAAACAACCTGCATTTTAAATAGAATGTTAGAATGTAGAATATTTGCAACATCTCTTTCCACAGTGCCTATCATTGCTACAGCTTCTTCGTACTGTTTAATGCTTTGTCTGTATATCTACGTATTTCTGTGCTGATCACATTTGCATGATTGTTGGTTGTTTATGGGTTTGCCCCCATAACAAACTGTTTCTTGAGGTCAGGGATCTATCTGATTTATCTAGTATCTTGTGTTAAGTAACTATTTCACAAACCAAGTTTCCTTTTGCTACAAACTACTTTTCTTTAATAGACCAGGCAGTTTTTACATATTTCCCTTACTTGTTTATCACTTCAGAATGGAAGACTATTTCTTCCATTCTAAATATTAAAATAATAAGACTCACCTTAAGGAAATTAAGCCACCTAAACATGTATAAAATAATAAGCAGAAGTTCCTCATCTCTCTGTCCTGGGTGGTAATCACTATTAACATTCTAGAGCATATCCTTACAAACATTTTAATTTATATATTACCATGTCCATAAGCACAAGTAGGGTCATACATCTATTGCTCACTAATGCTTTGTGGGTATCACACACATACATGCACATCTAAATAATATTGTTAGAAATACCAGCTGCTTGGAACTCTCTCTAGACCCAGATGGATTCCAAGCCAATTCCCAGGTTTTGCTTTTAATAATGTAGATGGTTTATGGCCATGAACTACTTGTATGTATTTCCTCTGCTCTATGAAGGGAATTTATTTTTACTTTTATTTTATTTTTTTCACAAATAATGTTAGAAATGGTTATTATTGGACCAAAATTGTTAAATAATGTTGCCAATACTCTTCCAGGAAAACAAAGATTACATTTCTCATTGGCTTTCTGCTTCATTTCTTTTCTCCACGTCTTAGTAGCCTGAAGGCAAGTCCTGAGATCTGAGGAGTTCTGTAAGATACTGCACCTGGGATGGGCTAAAACCTCCTCACTTCTTAGAGTCATAACTTTAAGAACTAGAAATGATCTTAGGGATTTTTAATGTAGGTCTTTCCTTTCACAGATAAGGAAATTGAGGCACACACACACACAGGTAAGGTAAACCACCAGGTAACAGTAGAATTAGAACTAAATCCTAGATCTTACTTGGACACTCTGAGATTGTTGGCCCAATGCCTTTATGTAAGTGCAAGATGTATTATTATTAATAAAGTAATTCGGTAATAAAAAGTCAGTCATAATTGAATTTCTTTCCTAAGAAAACCATCAAATAGCTATGGAACACCTTTTACTCCTTGTTTAAATCAGAATCATTTTTATGATAAATTATTTAAAAGCAAGTTAAAAAAATATAAAATCTTAAGTGCTATTAAAAATTGATTAGGAATGCATTATTCTTTCATTGACCCAGTTCAGATTGTTTTTTAATTTTTTTTGATCAAAGCTAATAAATTTGAGTAGATGTTTAGACAGACGTTTTGTAATCATTTGGTCATCAGTCAATTAATCACAACTTCATAAATATTGATTTCAGATTACATTTATTTTTCATTCCTGAAAGACAATCTTTTTGTTTTGTTTTGCTTTAAATTTATACACCCCCTCTTGGATTGTGGTTAACACTGAGAAAACTCATAAAAGTTGGATTAAAAATTAATCAGAGGTGCTGGCCCAGTTGCATGGATATCTTCTTCACATGGTACCACTCTCTCACAGGCTGGAAATGAGCTAAAACGTCTAAAGATGTGTTTGTTATTACAGCATAGGAACTTGGCTTTTCCTTGCACTTGTTTTCTGTATTTAGAATAGGCTGCTGAAAATTAGCATTCATTTATTTAATGTATTTTTATTCAAGGCATTAAGGAACAACTAACTCAAATTTCTGTCTCATGAGGGGTACATTCCAGGAGAAAAGTTATGCTACATTGTCTTGGAACCAAATCCCAATCTCTTAGTAGTTGAGGTTTTAATATTGCATCCATATATCAAGTTTGTATGTACTGGTAATCCCCACGTAACATGGTTGTTAGGTTCCTTAAAAATGTTGTGTTACTTGTGAACCCAAAAGTCGCTGGTTCGATTCCCAGCCAGGGCACATAACCAGGTTGCAAGCCAGGTCCCCAGACAGGTCTGTAGCTGGAGGCAGGTGAAAGGCAACCATACGTTGATATCTCTCTGCTTCTCTGCCTCTATCCCTTCCCTGCTCTCTAAAAATAATAAATGAAATCTTTTTAAAAATGCTGTATTATGTGAATCTGTGTTATACAAAACAAAGAACTAGTACAAAAAAGAGGGTTAGGTTCCAAAACATTTAAAAATACTATTACATTTTTATAATTAAGAGAAATATCTTTATTAAAACAACTTTCTCCAAAAGTATAATATATTAATATGTATTACATAATGTTTTCACTACTAAGCACCATTAACCGAGGGCATTTTATTTTTGACAAGGTATCTTCATCCTCTGAACTTTCTTCAGCATTATCTTGATTTCTATCCTGTAATTTTTGCAAAAAATATGTTATTTTAGGCTGTTTGCTTTTAGCTGAGAGAGCTTTATAAATTTTGTTACTTTCAAATGAGATATCTTTTGCTCTTAAAAGCTTTTATGATGTTCTGTGTTGTTCGGGGATTTCCCTATTTTGGAATGAGATCTTTTTTGCTTTTAAACGCTCTAATTATGCTCCATGTTATTCAGGAATTTCTCTAATTCTCAAACCAAGTTAGAGCAAAACCGTGTTCTAAGATGCTGTGTTGTACGAGGGTTCCCCCAGTCCTCAGACCGTGTTAGAGAGAACCTGTGTCATAGAAGTGCTGTGTTATACGGGGGCTACCTGTAATCACAATGTAAGGATTGTAGAAGAAATAAACACATGTAATTAGTTATATGTTAAAAAAATATATGTACATATTTTTTTAATGTGTTAGGCACTGGTCTAAGGGTTGAGGATACTGCTCTAAATCAAACAAGGTCCCTACCTGCATTTATTCTTTCAACACATGCATTTTTTAAAGATTTTATTTATTTATTTTTTAGAGAGAGGGGAAAGGAGGGAGAAAGAGAGGGGAAGAAACATTGTGATGTGAAACATTGATCACTTGCCTCTGGCTTGTTGCCAGCTGGGACCTAGCCCAAAGCCTAGGCATGTACCCCACCCCTCCCTTATTTATGTCCACCTGTCCTGGCTGCGACCAACATGCTAAGAAATTTTCAATTGAACACAAATAAACAATACCTCACTGTGGAAATGCTAAATATTTTTTTTGTTGTTCTGGGTTGTAATGTGAAATAGATTTTTTTACTGAGATTTTTAGGAAACAGTTTGAGAATTAGTATATCCTCATATAGATATTTAGACTGAACGTCTCCTTTTAATATCATCAGTGTGTCAATGATGCAGTATTTACATATTTTTGAGACAATGTTAAGACAAAATTTGAGTCATGTGATAAAGGCAAAACTTGGACCAAACAAATCTTCTAGTTCTCCCCTCCCCACCCACACTAAGCAAGAAGGTTTGTTACCAAACAAAGAGGTTTTGATGAATACTTTCTCTGAACTTATTTCCTCCTCTATATAATGTGTCTAGTTAGACATTTTTGTTTTCAAGAAATAATCTCCACCTTATTGCTCTGGCTTTGCAAAAACTGAGGGGACACAAAAGGAAAGGTTCTGGCTATTATGATCATTTCTTTCTCAGGCACGTGACTCTGGGAACTCTAGCAGAGCTGTAAAAGGTAATCCAAAGAGGACAGTGGTTCAGCCCAGCAAACATTTGCAGAGTGTGAACTGTGTTTCTTATAACAACCCTGATAGCCTTCCATTCTTCCAGTTTTTATGGTTAGAAAATTGAGGTGCAGAGAGGGAGCAAAACGACACAGCTATTAAATGCCATAAATGGATTTTCTAACTCATGTTGCTGTGGCTGTTCATTCAACAATCATTTGTCAAGAATACAGTATGTTTTTTAAAAATGTGTATTATGCCTGGAGGATATTAAACTGGGCAAGGCATGTTGTCTGTCCTTAAGGGGCTTGAATCACTCGGGGGCTAGAGATCCATTTAAAATTTGATCAAATATAGTAAGATAATATAGCCATAACCGCCACCACTTACAGGGTATTTATTCTGGGCTAGTTGTGAGACCTACACAGTGCTGTAGATCCGACCCTCAGGAGAAAGTCTTTCAGGGTAAGAATCAGCTAAGTTTCTCCATCACCCGGGAAAGGATAGCTAGAATACCCAGCAGCCAAAGGGACAGGAAGGCCCCTCAGAGCTGTGGGAACTATATGTGTAAAGTGGAACTGGCTGGGTGTGTGACAGCCTTCTGTCATTAAGATGGGTGTACGAATTTGGATCTGTGATGGAAGAATGGGAGTCAGGAAAATTCCAGAGTTTCTAGCTTGGGCAGCAAGAAGGAGGTAGAGGTGGTGGGGGTGAAATACATAGGCAATTACTGAATTTTATAAGTCCACTCAAGATTCCATATTGTGGCTTTAACACAGATACTTTCTGCCTGGAAGAATGAACACTATCTAATCTGCTAAGTTTATATTAGTCTCGCATAACTAAGTTGTAGGTAAAGCTAATAATATCAGTTGGTTTTGTTATTGTTGTTGTAGCAGGAATTTATTTTTGAAAACAAAAATATAACTTGGTATACATTAATTTGCAAAACTTTCCATGAAGGACTCTTCTCTCCCTCCCTCTCTCTCTCTCTCTCTCTCTTTTCAAAACCAGGATTCACGTTTTTATTTTTTAAATCATTTTGTACTGTTATTCAGGACTCTTATCTCTTGATTTAAAATCTATATCCAAACAATTAAAGAAATAGGAAAGTTCAGGTTTAGCATGTTTGTGTATTAATAGACACAAGAAACTAATGCAGTCGGTGGTTAATGGACAGGGAATCACCAATAGATGAAACCTTTTCGAATGATAACAGGATGCTGTTAAAACTGAATTTTGAATTCATTGATGTTTGAGCAGCTCTGTCATTATTTTGTCATCTTAGCCATTATTCAGATGGATCTGTGAGGGATAAAACATGACTGTTTTAAAATAAACTTTTAAAAGTACAAAAGCACAAGTTTGCTAAATGGAAAATTTTAAAGTATTGCCTAAAGCCCTTTTTTAAACTGTTGAAAATGTTTTGTTTAGAATATGCTCTACTTTTTATGGAAACATTGAGCAATGTTCTAGAAAAGCAAGGCCTTAAGGAAATGCATATATTCTGTATTCATACTGTATTTATACTACATGTGTATATATCCCTCCCATTCATTCCTATTTTATATACTTATTAACAAATAGCTATTATACAGAACTCAAATAATTAGGAAACTTGGATAACAATTATCAATGCTACACAATTATAATTGAAAATTTTAATGATGATTCTATGACACTAAAGGATCTTGAGATGCCTCTGGAATCCTCAAGGGTATATTAAATTATGTCAAGTTCAATATTATTCTTAATTAGATTTTATTACATTATTTGAGTATTGGTTATCCCTCTGTGTGATGTATTGTTGCTGTCATTTGACCTAAATAGTTAATTGACTATGTTTTAATTTTCTATGTGTGAATATTTGTGAAAAAGTGAGTAAATGTGCACCTTTAGTCATCACTTATGGGTATAAATGTGGCGTTTAGTAAAATATTTCTTTAACACTTTAAACCTACATGCTCTACTACTGCTTCTACATTTAATTTTTGAGGTATTTGGGAGGAAAAAAATGTATTTCTTTGGTTTATGAAAATAGTCGTGTAGTGTAAGTGTATGGAGTCAGTGAGCCCTCTTGATTCCTCAGTTGAGTGTTTTTGTTCCTTAGCTCTGTTTGTCTCTAGTTGTTCTAAGTTCTGATCTTCAGTGATAATAATTGGCTTGGTGGAAGCATATCTGGAAAATCAACATTTGACAGAATATGCTTTTTAATTCTTGCTAGGTTTGCAATCCCCAGTAACCAAGACTGGCATTCAGGTTACAGAATCCATTCTTTTGGAGCTTTCTCCTTTCCCCCATCCCCAGTTGAAAGGAGTGATGAGAAATTTGTTTTCAGGATGGTAATAATGATCAGTTTACTGGATTTCACTTATTGGACTCCAGTCACCGTTGAGAGCTTTTGAGCTTCCTTATGTCCAATTAACTCACAATAGTACAACCCTATGAGATTGTTGCAGAAAACTGGAGTTCATTCATTCATTTAACACACATTGGACATACACTAGGTGCCAAGCACTGATCTAGGTTTGGTGACACAGCAATGAATAAAATAGTCACAAAGTCCCCACCCATGAAGGTTTACATTTTGTCATAGGTTCAGAGATTTCGAGACCTTGCTCAAGATAGGACAGCTACTGTGTAGTAGGACATAGAACATGTAAGTTCTAAGAGGACCCTCAATCTGTTGTGCCTTGTGAACTTTAAGTCAAAATGCCACAGAATCTATTTTGTTCCACAAGTATTTCTGGGTGCTTACTATATACATGGCTCAGTGGGAATGACACAAAACTAAGAGTTAGGCTCCCTTATGGCTATGTCCCTGACACTATTTAGGGGCAAATTCCCAAGCTTCTCTGGCCTCACAGGTATTAGATATGATATCACTAGGTTATTCCAATTTTGTAATGGTCCTATGTGCCTAAAATTTTAGATGCACCGTATAAAAATGTACGTACCTCAAATGCATATAACAGAGGCTGGCTCTGGGGAATGCAGGCCTCGTGTCAAATCTTGCAGTTTTCAAGGCTTCAGCAACACATTATCTTATTGCTCATCATTATGACCCAGTGAGAAGACAGAAAAGATGATATCAGGGACTTCCAGCCAAGATGGAGGCATAGATAGACATGCTGCATCTCCCTCCACAACTAAGAAGGACTACATCTACCTCAAAACTAGAGACAGCCAAAAATTACAGAAAATCGAGCTGCATGGAAGTCCAACAAACAAAGATATAAAGAAGAAATACTAGTCCCGACAGGTAGGAGGGGTGGAGCCGGGACAGAGAGGATGAAGAGTGGCAGCACAGCAGTTGTGGTACTGCGGCAGCTGCAGTTGGCCAGCAGAAAGTGCACTCACACATTAGAAAACAGTAGGGACAACTGGGGAGCTTTCCTGGCACCAGACCAGACTGCAAGGCTCATAGTTCCAGCACCAGGGGTAAAATAAAGCCTCATTGCTTCTGACTGTGAAAACCAGTGGGGGTTGGGGTAGAGGAAGAAACTGCTGGTCTCTCAGCAAAGTCCATTTGTTTAGAGGACCCCATGGTCCTAGAGCATCCACAGACCCACTCACTCTGGGAACCACAGACAGGGCAACAGCTAGAGAGGTGCCAATCCCATATGGGAAGTGGGAAAAGTGCCTGGAAAAGGGACAAGTGCTGAGAATCACCATTGTTCCCTCTCAGACCACTCTCCCACATACAGTGTGACAACATGGTGAAACAGGTCACCCAGGACTGACAAATATTTAAGGCTCTGCCCCTTACAATATAACAGATACTATGGCTCTACCTAAGAAACAGTGCCAAATACAGGAGCCTATCAAGTGGAGGAAACAGAGAAGTACAGCCCAAAAGAGAGAATAGATCAAGGTTCCAAAGGGATAACTAAGCCACAAGGAGATAGCCAACCTAACAGATGCACAACTTGAAAATGCTGGTGATAACGATGCTCACAGGTTTGACAGATATGTTTGAGCATGGCAAATGCAGAAGGGAAGAAATTAAGGCTATGCTAAGTGAAACAAAAGAAAATCCACATGGAATCAATGATGAAGGGAAGCAAATTGGGGTTCGAATCAATGATTTGGAACATGAGGAAAAAACAGTCAACCAGTATAGAATGAAGAAACAAGAATTGCAAAAATGAGAAGAGGTTTAGGAACCTCTAGGAAGACTTTAAACATGCCAACATCTGAATTATAGGGTGCCAGAAGGAGAAGAGGAAGAACAAGATATTGAAAACTTTTATGAAAAAGTAATGAAGGAAACTCCCCTAATTTGGAGAAGGAAATAGACATATAAGTCCTAAAAGCACAGAGTCCCAAACAAGTTAGACCAAAGGAGGACCACACCAAGGCACGTCATAATTAAAATGCTAACGGTTAAAGATAGAGAGAATCTTAAAAGTGGCAAGAGAAAAGCAGAGAGTTACCTACAGAGGGATTCTTATAAGAGTATCAAGTGATTTCTTAAAAGAAACTATGCAGACAGGAAGGAATTGGCAAGAAGTATTCAAAGTGATTAAAAGCGAGGATCTATAACCAAGATTTGTCTCTCCAGCAAAGCTATCATTTAGAATGGAGGGGCTGATAAAGTGCTTCCCAGACAAGCTAAAGCTAAAGGAGTTCATCAACACCAAGCCATTATTGTATGAAATGTTAAAGGAACGTACTTAAGAAAAAGAAGATCAAAACTATGAACATTAAACTGATAACAAACTCACAACTATCAACAACAGACTCTAAAAAAATAAAAACAAAAACAAACTAAACAACCAACCAGAAAAGGATCAGAAACATAGGTATGGAGATCATTGGGAGGGCTATCAGCTGGAGGGGGAAAGGGAGAGAAATGGGGAAATGGTATAGGGATTAGAAAACATAATCGGTGGGTACAAGATAGGAGGAAGATAAGAATAATATAGGAAATGGGGAAATCAGGGAACTTATATGTATGACCCATGGGCATTAACTAAGGGGGTGGGAGTTTTGGGGGAGGGAGGGAGGTCCTGGGTGGAGGGGAGCAAAGGGAAAAGAAATTGGGACAAATGTAACAGCATAATCAATAAATATCCTTTAAAAAAAGTAGGTATCATCTTACTTTCACACTTGGGAAAACAGGCTAAATGGCTGTCTTAGGACATATAACTAGCAAACATTGGGATACAAATTCTTACAAATCCTGGCCCAGCTGTCTCTGTGTGGAGGCCTAGACAGAGCTTGTCTTGGAAACAATTGTTTGTTCAAGACCTTGTAAACAAAAATAAATGCACCTTTATCCCTTCTTAAAAACACTTGTAGTTCCATGGAGGAGAAAGGGAGGAGAATACTTATACAGAAATAACTCCTAAAAAGAAATAATATAGCAAGAGTATTAAGAGAGATTCAAATAAGTGGCAATGGGAATTGGATAGTGTAAAGGATTTTTTTATGGGCATAAAAGAAAAGACGTCATAGAGAAACACCACTTGACCCTGTCATGTATAGATATAAGGAGTAGGGACAAGGACATTCCAGGTGGAGGGGACAGCATACGTTAAGTTATGGACATAGGAAAGCATTAAGGAACAGCCCACAGGTAAGTTTAGCTGGCACATAATCTGGGAAAGGGCAGCAGCAGAGAGGTCAGTCACATGGACGGAGGCCAGTGATACAGTCCCTACGACTTTGGACTTGGTTTTATAAGCTTTTGGGAGCTAATGGACAATTCTGACCAGCAGGATATGTGATCAGAGTTATGCTTCAGAAAATCCGACTTATTGACAGTGTGTAAAATGGATTGGATTGTGGAATAAAAGGGCAGAATATTCTACATGTTGCATGAAGCCAGGAATACAACAAGCTAGAATATGGAAAGATTTCCCAGAATGACTTGCTATGAGCTTAGAAGAATGGTCGGGCTTGCTAAGGACAGGTTTTAGTAAAGATGAGGACCAATGAGATTATAGCATTTGTTCTCATCAGGGCTCTGGTCATTTTAGAAGTAAAGTGGGGTGCTTTTTGAGCAGTAAGTGAATTAACCCAGGAGTGTCCTTCAGAGTGAACCCAAGGGTTCAATTCGGTAAGCTCTGGATTCAACTCAGAATGCAGATTTAGGGGCCACCTATGTCCCCTGGGTTGAATGACCTCAACTTAAGGCCATTGGAGGCCAAGAGGGAGGGATGCCTCACACCGACTGCTCTGAGGGCCACAGAGCTAAGTCAACATAAGGAGAATGTCAGACCTGATGGTGTTTCCAATAGCATCACAACATAAACAATCATGATTAGATTGATGGAAGAGAGGGGAAGAAATCCGACCAGATGTCTGGACAAGGCGCAGAAACCCAGCCTGAAGCAATGTAACTCTGCTGTAAACAGCTGGAAAGCAGCAGCAGCTGACAGTCTCCGCTGGCCTGCTGCTGCCAGTGACAGGCGTGTTCAGTGCCAGAAGTGACATGAAATCTGCAAGGCTAAGCAGTGGGGCTTTGAACCTTGCAGGCCCATCCTCCGACACACATCGGAAGGCAGCCCTCTCTGCTGGTTGACTTCACTGAGTTTCACTTGCCAAGAAGGAAAAAATACCAGTAGATTCTCCTTGTTTCAAAGGGAGAGAAAGAGGCTTCATTTGGGGTTTCATAGATCTTACATGCTATTTGTATTTGTATCCATGTAGCAAACTTCCTGCAACTGATGGACTTTAATGTGTCAATAGTATGTTTAAGAAATTGTCGAAGTGTTGTCCACAGTGTTTGTCATTTTATAGTCCCACCAGCCGTGGATGGGAACTCCAGTTGCTCCATCTCTTTTCCAATTGTTGGTAAGATTAGGCTTCTATACATTTAGTCATTCCAATGGGTGTGCAGAGGTATCCATTGTGACATGAATTTGCATTTTCCTAAAGGATACTTTCGCGTACTGTTTGCCATCATATATCTTATTTGGTGAAGTGTCTGCTCAAATATTTTGCCTGTTTTAAAAACTGGATGCTTGTCTTCTTTTTTTTTTTTTTTATTTTTTTTTGTCTTCTTTTTTAGCTGTAATATTCTAGATATGTCTGTGGTCAGATTTAGGCTTGGCAAATATTCCCCCTCCCACGTGATTCTCTTTCTATTTTCTTAACAGGGTTTTTTAAGAGCAAAAGTTTTTGATTTTAATAAAGTTTTTGCTTTCAAGTCAAGGAGTGAGGCAGATTTTCTTAGCCCACGGCAGCTAATTTTTTAGCAGGTTTTATGGGAACTGTCATCAGATCTTGAGGCCACCTACCACTGGCACTCAGCCCATTTTGAAGAAGTTTCAGGATTTTCTATTCAGTGAAAGCAGATACCTTGAAAACCATCTTTTTTGAATTGCTTGTATTTCTTGAAAAATGTGACTAACGTAGGAATGGAAGATCTAATTCTGAGCCTCGTGATTTGTGGTAGCAGATTTCCTTGAAGGACATCTCAACTGACTTAAAAGTATTGACCACCCTGAGACATTGGTGCCATCATCCAAGCACTTTAGAGGCAATTAGGTTTCCTTTTGTCTGATAATTTTCTTTTGTTTATTTAAAGAGGATTAAAATATCAAAGCTAAGAATGGCCATAAGTTCCAGAAATATACCTGAAATATTCTTTAAAAATGAAAATGGCCCTGGCTAGTATAGCTCAGTGGATTGAGTGCTGACCTGTGAACCAAATGATCACAGGTTCGATTCCCAGTCAGGGCACATGCCTGGATTGTGGGCCAGGTCCCTTGCTGGGGCTGTGCAGGAGGCAACCACACAGTGATGTTTTTCTCCCTCTTTCTCCCTCTGTTCTCCTCTCTCTAAAAACAAATAAAATCTTTAACAAAAGTAACTAAATTGTTTTTCCAAAAATATTTTTCTATATCAGAACCACCTAGGTAAAAGCAGATATTTGTTTCCAATCCCACATTATTGAATCACAATTTCCAGGCAGCAGGACTCCATGGGATTCTTACATACACCCACATTTGAGAACCGTATCTGCCTCTGGGAGAGAAGAAGTTAAACTGCAGGCTGCTAACTACCTGGCTGGAGTATTACCTGCTCTAGGCAGGAATGTACCCAAGTCTATTGGCTGCAGGCAACACAGTCCCTAAGGGGCGAGGCAGAGACTTCTGTGGTTGGGAGGCATTGTTTACTGCCTATTCGGTGGGGCTGGGAAAAGTGGATGTCATTTTATTGAAGTCAGAACGAGTGGAGGAGAATGACAGAAGTTGTTTCCTACAGGTTTAACATGCGGTGGCAGAGGTATAACACATATCGAAACATGGCTTTACAATCGTTTTTAACAAAATACAAACCTTGTCATTTTTATGGCAATTAGTATGTTAGCACAATGATGTTTATCGTGAAATGCAAAACAATCTGTGAGCAAGTAGGACATTCCCTTCGTCTGGCACCTGAGACTATCTAAAGCCAATAGAAATTTGTAACCATGTGGGATGTACACTGTATGTAATTTCCCACCTCCTCACCATTGTGCATGTATTTTCCCCTAATTCTTAACATTCTATCCATCTTTCAATGACAGACACAGATACCAAGTACTGTCTAACTTCATCCTCATCCTGCACCCCATGCCTCCAGCTTGAAGGTTCTCCACTTCTTGCTACTGTCCACTTGTGACCCTTTCTTCCTGCGAAAACCATGTAGGTCTCCTCACTGTCCTCACAATACCAACATCTGTGTCATTATAGTTGCCATTTCCCCCCGTTTTCTAAAATGTCCCCTTTCTACTATTTTAATGCTAACCATATTTTATTTTATTTAAAACAATTTTTAAAATATTTTATTTATCATTTCCAAAGAGAGAGGAAGGGAGAGAGGCAGAGAGGGAGAGAAACATCAATGTATGGTTGCCTTTCACCTGCCTCCAGCTATGGACCTGGCTGGAGACCTGGCTTGCAACCTGGTTATGTGCCCTGGCTGGGGAATCGAACCAGCGACCTTCAGGTTCATAGGCCGGCGCCTTACCCACTGTGCCACCAACCAGGGGTTAATGCTAACCATATTTTAAGATCACAATAAATCCCATGTCTTTCTCAATAAATCCCAAGTTCTTTCCTGACCATGGAAGTCCACCCTTATTCCTGCCCTTTTGCCTGCTCTAACAGTCTGTACCAGTCTTTGGCATTTTTCATAATTTGCATGACTGGTGATCTTTTCTATGAGTTTTATCTTCCCGATCAAATTAAGTTCCTTGTAGGCTGTCTTCAGTGTCTCTGGATTCCCCTGAAAAGCTATCATAAAAACTTAGCAACTCTAATGTTTCCTAGTGAAATTCAATATATGAAAGGAAGATTCTAAAGGCTGGATGGAGTAACAGACTTACAGTCTAATCTGGAGTTTAGAATCTGAGTTATGCCTGTACTTCTCCTACCTCACCAGATGTGAGCATCTGGGTGGTAGGGAGTCGCGTGTATACCTTTTACATTTCTAGTTCACAGTTAATTAATGTTTATCAAATTAGTGATTAAAAAGTACTTTTTTTTTTGTAACATCAAGAAACATGATATATTGGGCTCTTACCTCTCGATGTCCTCCTCCATCATGTGCTTTTAAAACTAGTATCAGTGACTAGAACCGCTTCGACCTGGATGTAGGTACCTCACACTGTTCACATTTCTGTATTTACACACTGCTGTGCACACTTCCGTATACTCCCTCAAGCAGGGCCCCCAAAGTGCTCTGTCTTTCCCTACCTGGCCAGCTTGGACTCATTCTTTAAGCCCCAGCTCACAGTTTCCTCTAGGAATTCTTATCAGGTCATCAGGAGTTAAATCGCTTCTCCCCTGTATTTCCAGAGCCCCTTACACACCTGTTTTAGCCTTTATCATATATTGTTGAAATGTTCTGTTTACATGCTTGTCTTTTGTTTCCCTTGTTAAACTACGCTCTCCTCCAGGTCACAACTACCTCTCATGGTTTGACGTAGGTTGTTTCTCATCCTAATTCTTATCCAGTCCCCATCCCTCACCTCACGGAGCTTTGTATATCATAAGCGTTCAATACATATTTGTGAAACTGTGGGCCAGTGAGTCTCAACAAGGGGATGATTTTGTTGTCCAGGGATCATTTGGCAATGCCGGAAAATAGTTTTGACTGCCCCAACTTGGGAAAGAGGGTTGCTACTGACATCCAGTAGGTAGATGTTGGGGATGTTTATCCACATCTAAAAAATAGCCCTGGCTGGTGGCACAGTGGATAGGTGCTGGCCTGTGAAACCAAAGATTGTAGGTTCAATTCCCAGCCAGGGCACATAACCAGGTTGCAAGCCAGGTCTCCAGCCAGGTCCGCAGTTGGAGGCAGTTGAAAGGCAACCATACATTGATGTTTCTCTCCCTCTCTCCCTCCTCTTCTCTCTAAAAATGATAAACAAAATTTACAAAAAGTCTTCTCCACCCCGTCCCCTGCCTCACCAGAAACAAACAATTATCCAGTCCCAAATGTTGATAGTGCTAAAGCTGAATCAACTTTGCTTACATTGTAGTATGGAAAAGTATTCTTTGAAAAACCAATGCTTTGGAAAATTTTGAGAATATGCTCTCATCTCTGATTAATTTTTTTGGGAAGACTTAGATATTATTAACAGTTGGGAATAAACTTACAACAACAGCAACTTCTGATAGGATAGTGAAAAGGTTTGGTTTCTAAGTGTGATCAATGTTGGAAATTAGGAGTTAAAAGCCTTTGCTCCTGCAGGGTTCTGTAAGTTTACTAAAAACCGCTCTATGTATCTGTTTAAATTAGTTTCAGGTACATTTAAAAAGATCAGACCTTTGTGTGTTGAAAATCAAGCCCACAGGGATTCAGAATAGCTTCTCCTGGTCATTTATGAGTTGAACTGGGGCACCTTTCGAGTTTTATGTAGTAAACGTAGCCATACTCCCACATAAAACTGCAGGGGGAACTGTACTTAGGCAGGAGAGACTGGTATAGAACTGCACACAAGCCCGGCTTTCAAATGACTTCAACTCACCTACTTATACCAAAGAGGCTGTCAGTTAATTTAACAAACCATCCCTGTTCCCTGATCTTTGGGCCATAAAAATTGTTCATCTGTTCAGTCACAGGCCATTTCATTTTGGCTGCATCATTGCCAGTTGGTTACAGTAATTAGCATTCCCTATATTGTGGCCTTCCCCGAAGCTATGGTAAGCGGGGTTGCACTTTTGTGTGGAAACATAAGCTGGGTTGTACAAATGAGCCTGGCCACCCATCTCAGAGGCAGAAGCCCTAACTATCATCTTCCTGGCTCGGGTGCCTTCTAGGCCCACCTGCAGATCTTATTTACTGATTATTAATGACTAGAGCTGTAGGCAGCTGTGAAAGGCACAGCATGGCAACTCAAAGCTGCAACTCAAAACTATCCTCCGTGGGACTGTAATTTTCTTGAATGACACCTGACTTCATTTTAATTTCTTTCTTTGCTCCAAATGCACTTGTGCTGGGGGAAATGCAATAGAAATTCAATGAGTTCCAGGTTTAATCGGCAGACTTGCAACATTTGTTGGTGCATCTGTTGGTTTCCTGGCAGAAATGGGGCATTTAGAGAGGAAATACACGTTTGCGTGTTTGTTCCAGAGTTGGCATACAACCTGTAAGGTGATGATTCATCTGGGCGCCTGGTGAGGTACCAAAGAGCAAGGTTACCTAGTGGTTCACTAGTGGCCAGTCTGTGGCGATCCTCTGTTATATAAGTTTAAACATCAAATTGATTGAATAAATAAATGTCAATCTTCAAATAGTATTCAGCATCCATGCTTACAAGATTAGATTTTTACTCCATTTTGGAAGGACATGGTATCCTGTGTAAAAGTCTTTAACGTGAATTGGTTATTCTAGGAATGAAAACTGGATTTAGTTGTTTGTAATGGACACATCTGCATTTTAGTTTGTACATCTGCAGGCTTCTGGTTTCCCAGGAAACCACCAGACAAGAGTTTGCGAGAAGGGCTCATCACCCATTGCTTTATATCCAAAGTAATTTTATTTCTTTTTCCAATATGCCGGGAAGTAATATGTCATTATTGCAATTCACTTTTGCATGCTTAATTTTCAAATTAATAGGACAAACACCTTGAATGTAATTAAAATAGGTTATTTTCTCCTTTTGAGTCATGCTAATGGAAGTATGGGACTGTAGTCCAGGTCAGTTGCATTCTGGTCTTTTACTGCAAGACTGAGTGGTTCAAACGAATAAAACCATCTCCAGTTGAAATTTTTGGGAGGGGGGGTGTGAGGAATGCATTTTATGATGGATTAAACATTTTTGCTATCCTATTTAATCACCATATTCTCTAAGCACAGTGAACTGTGCTAACAAAAAAATGATCTATATAGTCTGGGTACAATGAATATTTGCATCAGTTGTGAGGTAAAATAAACTAAATATTATAAGTAGAGAAAGGAGCTATTTTTGTATCTGGTGACAGATCATGCAGTGAGAGATGGTGATAATGACCAACAAGGCAAAAACAAGAGATGTGCTTGTTAGTGTAGCTGTTTTGTTTTACTTTTTTTTTCTTTTTTCCCCCAGTGTTTACAAATGTAAACACAAGCACAGAAACACAATAAGAACAATGGAAGTTTGGGGGGCGGAAACTGGACCCTAATACAGTAATTTCTCATTTTCATTTGTTACCAAAATAAATAAATAAAAATAAAAAGAAGATAAAAAGCACCATGGAATACTCAACAGAATAGTCACAGCAGGACCAGCAAGGAGCAAAAGAACTTTAGGACTCCATTGCAGAAATTCCTTTAGAGCACATTACAAGAGCTACAGTTGGCAGAAAAAGTGGGACAAGGTCTTATTGTCCAAGGTGTATTTCTGTTCGAGTGGGAATCCTTTAAAACCATACCAGGATAGTAAAGCTAAGCTCTGCACCCAATTGCCTTCTACTCCCATTCAATTTTTTTATAAGCTAGCAAAAATAGTCTTGCTTTTGATAGGGGAGGAGGAAAGAATGTAAATACTTGTGGTGAATGGCCTTTGGAAAGCTTTATTGACAAGCTCAACTCAATTATAAATGAAGGGAAAAGCAAAGTGTTTGTGAAGGCAGTCTTTTTGCTGGGGTCTCCCAGCAGGTTATTCTTGTCAGTGCTCAGAATGAATCAAGAAAGTGAGGAATTCAGAGCCACTGAAATTCTGTGCTCCATTTTGCCATTCTCAATAGCTATGGAGACTGAGGGATTGTCTCTCTGGAGAGTGAGCAATTTCTTAGGTGAAACAAACAGAAAACACCCACCAACAGCAAAGATAAAAAGATCAACCAAGAGTTGTCAGCATTTTAATTTCGCAAAGCAAGACCATTTAAGAAGTGGGACAATGTAATTATAGTATTCTAACAAAAGGAAGAACATTTGCAAAAGGAAAAAACAAAACAGAAGAAAGATGTAATCTCAGATCACAAGGCAACTATTTCTGTGGACACAAATGTAGGTTTTTTATGAAGACTCACTATAGTGCCCTCATTTTCGTTCCACTGTGGATGGTTTCAGGTGGGCCAGGTCTGGGACTATTGCAGGGCAACACGACAGTACTGAGAAGTGATGGCAGGCCCTGGCACCTTCTGGCTCAGCTCGGGATCAAGTGTTGGGAGGCTATCCCTCAGTGTTGCAAACAGAGACACCAGGCTGCTAGAGTGGCAGATGAGGGCTACACAGCTCTTTCTAGAACCACCCTTGTCTGATGCCCAGAACAAGTTGAACAAAGGATGCAAGGGAGTTAAGGCAAACACAAAAAGAGGAGATGGATTTGGCATCTTGCTTGAATGCAAGGTAACAGGAAAAATGGTTTGCTCACAAAATAAAACTGAGCAAAGCTGCTGAAGACAAACTTGAGGGATGATTGAATAAGGACATGAGAACTTTTTGCCAAGATAACTGGTGACCAAATGTTCTATATCCTCATTAAGGAGGAAAAGGGCACAAGGGCTAAAATAGCAGCAGGAAGGCAATAAATCAGACCTGCAGAGGACATGATGACTTCAAGGTTCCCGAAATATTGAAATGAAAAGAAGCCCTGTTCTGACTCCTTTGTCTCATTAATTCTTTGCTGTTGACCAATATGAAGGATGGAATTCATTTTTCTGATCTTCTCGTTGCTATTTAGAGCTACAGCAAGTCCTAGAACAGGTCTTTTCCACTTGCCACATTACATATTTTTTTTGTCTGATTACATAATTTTACATTTCCTTTCAGAGCTCTATTGTGGGATGAGGTCATCCGGAGGACTTGACCGCTGGTTGATGAATGGGCTAGTTGGACCTGGGAAAACTGGAAGCTCTGCACCCCATCCCCTGTCCTTGAAGGAAAAAGGTGTTTCTGAGACCATAGGGATTGTGTACATGACTAAATTCTCTTAAGGCCCCTATATAAACTTTTTGGGTTCTGGTGGCCATGGTTGGATGACAACCCTTGTAAGATAAGTTCCTTCTCTTTTTTGAACTGTCATCTATGGATTTGGGGTGGTTTGCCTCTTTCTCCAGCCTCTTCTTGCCTTCTGTGTATGGGGGCCAATTTGCAAGCCAACAGGCTATAGGAATGAAATAAGGAAAATTTCTTTTTTTCAGTTTAGAAAAACGAATAAGGTAGACTGAGAAGGGAGATGTCCCATGTAGGTCTCTATTTGGCCTATGGAAGTGACAATAGTGCTATGTTTATGCACACATAGACTAGTATTACCCCTGACTGTGATATTATGTCCAGAAATATATACCTCAGCAATTCAGGAAACAGATTGGGGTGGGGGAAGTGTGAGCTTTGTGACAGGAGCCCAGTGAAGTCAAACACAGTGTGTGGTAGTCTGGCACTCAGGACACCTGAGTTCTTGATTTTGCTTCTATTCTATCGATTAGGGGAATGTTAGCTTTCTCTTTGTGCATTCACACCTTTGCCCTTATACTCACTAGCAAGCTATGGATGTTATCAAGGGAATAACAGATATGTCTCAGGCTTCTTAAATGGATATTCTCAATTACCCTGGCACATTTTAGAGCATGATGCCACCAGGTCCATTATTATTGCCCTAAGGCACCTTGGCAGGGGAGTCTTTACATTTAAGAGGAAGATTCTGAAACCCAAAAAGGTTTGGTGATCTGCCCACAGTGACACACTGGTGAAGATGAGATTGAAACCCAAGGCTGTCTAGCTCCAAGCTGTGTTCTAGTATGCTACCCAAGGTCTTCTCTGACTATATTGTGCAGAAGGATTGCCGGGGCCCTGTAGACCCTGGGCCAATAGGTGGAGGACCTAGCCTGAAATTTGGCACTTCTAACATGCACCCAGGTACTGCCCATACTGTTGCTTTCAGGACCACACTTGGAGTAACAAGGTATCATACTGCTTCTCCTTAACAAATATGCTAGAAATCTTAAGTTGTTTTTTCCCCTGAACTTAGGGAGAATATGAAGTATGATGTTAGATGCCGTTATTTTGAAAATAATTTCTTAAATTAAAGTTGTTCCCTTTTACTCACAGTTTGCTGAGAGTTTTTATAATGAAGAGATGTTAAATTTTGTCAAATACATTTTTTTGGTGAATTAATATAAGCATGGGGTTATTTATTTTTTTAAAGACTGCTAATATCATATTCAGATCGATTGACTTTCAAATATTGAGTTAGGCTTGGGTAATAATTTTTAAAATGAGATTTGTTTTACCTTTAAATTTTGTATGTAATATGTTTACTAAAGAATATTCAGGAAAAATAAGTAAATAAAAATCATAATATCTTACCAGCCAGAGATAATATTATTAATATATTTATAAACTTCTATACAGTTTTTTTCTTTTTCTTTCTTTCTTTTTTTTTTAATGGCACCTCACCAGGACTCTTTATCACCCTATCCTCCCAGTTTTATTGAGAAATAATTAACATACATCACTGGAAAGGTTTAGAGGATGCAGAGGACGGTTTGATTTACAGATATTGTGAAATGATGACCGCAATAGGTTCAGCTAACACCCATCTTCATATAGATACAATTAAAAGAAAAGAAGAAGAATACGGGAGAAATTCTTAGGATTTACTGTCTTAACAACTTTCCTGTGAAGCGGTGTTAGCTAGTCAGCACCAGCTTGTACATTTCATCCCTGGTGCTTCTTTCTCTTACAACTACAGGTCTGTAACTTCTGACCATTTTCCTCCTCTTCCACCGCTCCTCACCCCTGGTATTCACAAGTCTGATCTCCTTCTCTCTATATTTTTGAAGATTCCATATAAGTGAAATCATATAGTGCTTGTCTTTCTTTGTGTGACTTATTTCACTTAACAGTAATAACTTCAAGGTCCTCCATGCTGTTGCAAGTGGTAGGGTAGCCTCATATTTTTCAGGGCTGAATAATATACATCCTTTATCCATTCATTTGTTGATGGACACAATTAGATCTCTTTTTGTCTTGGCTATTATAAATAATGCTGCTATGAGATGAATGTGCAGATATCTTTTTGAATTAATATTTTTGTGCCCTTTGGATGTATTCTCAGAAGTGAAATTACTAGATCATGTGGACATAGCAATTCTATTTTTAATATTTTGAGGATCCTATACCCAAAAAGTTTTTTAAAAGCTTTTATGTTTTATAGAGTTAAGATTAAAACCATATACATATACAATATACAACTTCCTTTTGTTTATGTAGTGTTGTATCTTCGGCATTTAAATGTTTAAAATATTCCAGGCATGGTTTTACCTCAGTGACTTTGCACTTCCATTAGTCTGCAATGATCATTGGCGATTAGGTTCTGTTCTGTTTTGCTGGTTGTTTGTTTTCATCATGATAAAGTCATACATGCTCATGCATAAATCTGTGTGAATTTTTAATAACTTAAATTCATTTCTAGAGGTGACATTTTAGGCTCTGTTAAATTACTTCTGAATAGCACTGTGCAAGAGTGTTCTTGTCAAACTTCTTTGCCTTTAATTAATAGACTTCTTTGGAGTAATTTTAGGTTCACACCAGAATTGAATGGAGAGCATGAAAAGCACAGAGTCCCTCCACATTCCCAATATCCTCCATTGTTGACATGCTGCACTACAGTGGTACATTTATTATAATCAATGAACATATATTGCCCTGGCTGGTGGCACAGTGGATACAGCCCCAGCCTGCGAACCTACGGGTCGCTGGTTTGATTCCCCAGTCAGGGCACATGGCAGGGTTTCGGGCCAGGTCTCCAGCCAGGTCTATAGCTGGAGGCAGGTGAAAGGCAACCATGCATTGATGTCTTTCCCTCTCTGCCTCTCTCCCTTCTCCTCTCTCTAAAAATAATAAATAAAGTCTTGAAAAAAATTCTCAAAAAATACAAAAAAAAAACAACACATATATATATTGACTCAAAATTATCACACATAGTTTAAAGTCTACATTAGGGTGTCCTCTTGACATTGTACATTCTGCGGGTTTTGACAAATGTTATATCTTTTAAAACATTGTTATCAAATTGGTATTATTGTCTCCTATTTTAATATTTACATTTTTTACTTCTATTTAAGAGATTCTTTCATGTTCAATGGTATTTATTTGCCTATGTTATTAACAGCCATTATTCATTTCTGAAAGCTTTTTATATTTTAAGACTAATACATTTTTGTCTTTATTAACTGTTTTCCCCTAATTTGTCATTTAATTTTATAGTTTGCAGCATACACAGACTTAAAAGTTTTCTTTAGTAAATATATTAATTTACTGAACTCTCTTAATGGTTTCAATAGTTTTTTTATTGATTTATATTCTTTCTGATCATCTTCTCATCTTCAAATGAAGACAGTTTTCTCTTTCCCTGTTTCTTTCCTTAGCCATGTGTATACGCATGGTTTCTTATTTTTTATGTGTTGGCTAAGGTTGCCAGGTAGCCCTGGCTGGCATGGCTCTGTTGGTTGAGCGTCATCCAGAGGTCACCGGTTGGATTCCCAGTCAGGGCACGTGCATGGGTTATGAGCCTGGTCCCTGGTCAGAGTGCACATAAGGCAAACTATAAATGCTTCTCTCACACGTCAATGTTTTTCTCATCTCTTTCTCCCTATTTTCCCCTCTTTCTAAAATAAATAAACTCTTTTAAAAATAGCCACAGTAGTGAGAATTTCTCTTGTTTCTGTGGTTAATTACCAAGGGTCTAGTGTTTTATCATTTAGAATTATTTTTATCATCAGCTCCAAAAATAAACTCTTGATGAAACGGTTGCTTTCTAGTTCTAGGTTATAATGTGTTATGATTAGCAATGGCTGATTCCTGATTTCAGTAGGAATTTCATTAATTTTTTACTCTGATAACTCTCAGCACCCAGATACCAGGATAGGGAATCGAACCATTAAGTTTAATTGTCTAAGCACATCTTAGAAGTCTTTCTGGCTTCAGCCATTGCCTTGGCATCTGCCTCTGGTATTTTCGTACTCTTAAAGCAGCAGTACGATCAGGCCATAAAAATCAATTGAGACTTCAGCTGTTGAAGTTCTGCCGTCACTGGAGGCTCCAGAGAAAACAAAAGTCCCTCAATTATCAGACACTTGTACTATTCTCATCACTTGGCAGAGCTTCTGAGAAACAGTACTTCTGTTTTGACTGCCTTCCCTTGGGTTAGTAATCCCTCAGAGCAAACATCCACTGTTTTTCAGGGCCCAAGGGCCACTTCTCTTGCCACTTCCAGTCCTGAAAGTCATTATATCTGGATCTTGAAAATATGGATTTGAATTGTGACTTAACACTTTCTAAGTCTTTGATCTTGTGTAAGTTACTTCTCTGTATCTCAGTATTTTTGCTCCAAGTGTGGTCCTGAAAGAAACAGTATGGGCAGTACCTGGGTGCATGTTAGAAGCAACTGATTTAGAAATCCTGTGGGCAGCTACAACCTCTTCATTCCCACCCACTTGGAGCTGAAATGTTCTAAAGGAATTAGAACAACTGGAGGGAGGGCATCCAGTAAACCATTTGATTGTCTCCAAAAACATTGCTGGTACCTGGAGGGATGACTCCTCAGAATTTGGAAAACAATAGAGCCTGCTTTCCTGAGCAAGGGGCAGACAGTGAAGGAAAGATCAAGGTAGCTCTCAGACTTCTTTCAGATGTGAAGGGGTCTGTTCTCTTTGAAAGTCATTATACCTGGATCTCGAAAATATGGATTTGAATTGGACTTAACACTTTTTAAGTCTTTGATCTTGTGTAAGTTACTTCTCTGTCTCTCAGTATTTTTGCAGATACAAAATCGGGATAGAAAAGTATACCTTCTAGGATAAAATGAGAACATAGATATAGCTATAGATAAAGGCATAGATACAGATATTATACAAGCACACATACCTTATCTATCTATCTAGATAAATAGATATTTAGATAAAGAGATACAGGGCAGAACAAAAGTAGGTTTACAATTCTGAGTATGTGCAACACAGAATTTATTCTTGTATTATTATTTATTAATTTTTGTTTATTTTCATATGAACAATTGTAAACCTACTTTTGCTCCACCCTATAGTATTAAAACAAGTGCATGGCCCATAGTAGTGAGAATTTCTCTTGTTTCTGTGTTTAATTACCAAGGGTCTAGTGTGTTATCATTTAGAATTATTTTTATCATCAGCTCCAAAAATAAACTCTTGAAACGGTTGCTTTCTAGTTCTAGGTTATAATGTGTTATGATTAGCATTATTATTGAAGTGAAACACGGTGGTCCTCTATTTTTGTTTTTGATATAATACCTTTGACCTTTTAATTAGCAAAAAATTCTTCCTAACTACTAGCATAGACTGTCACTTTTAGATTTTAGTAGTGTATGAATTTTTATGTTTTAGAAAATAATTTATATATGTATTTTAGTATTACGGTAGGAGACCTGTTAGCATCTGGTAGGCAGATGCCACTGAAAATCCTGCTTCCAACCTTGTAATGTGGGTAAAAAAATAAAATGAGTTGGACAATTCCATTGAAATTGTCCTTCCTATAAACATAAAAATTCAAAAGGTACTATGATAGATATACCTCATTAATACCTTAATACCTTTACATTTATGGCTGCTCTCAATAGCTTTTTTTTTGTAAGGTTTAGCCTACATATTTCCAGTGCCTGATTAGTAACTGGCAATGATAATCCAGTATCATTTTCAACTGTATGCAAATATAAATACATGCTATTTGCATACATTATTACTCTTCATTCAGCAGAATGGGTTGCTACTGTAATTAAAGGCAAGGTTTCAGGTGACTGATAAAGGGGATTTATGATCTCATCGCCTGCATTATCAGTGGGTCTAAAGCCTTGCTATTGAAAGCTTGTCTGCAGATGAAGAACACTGGCATTACTGGGGCTTGTCAACAGCATGGAGTCTCAGACCACCGTCAAGACTTAGGAATCCAGCTTGCATTTTAACAAGAGCCTGGGTGAGTTACATGCATGTTACTTTTTTTGTTTTTGTTTTGTTTTGTTTTGTCACCCATATTACAGTTTGAGAAACAAAATGGTATATATAGTGCAGTGGCTCCTGAACTTTTCTGAGCAACCAAATTGTCTAGTAAGTCTCTGTCCAAGCACCCCAGAGCCAGTAAACCAGAATCTCTGCATGTGGAATCCAAGGCCTTTGCATTTTTGAAAACTGCCCATGTGATTCCAAGTGTGCAGCCAGGTTTGAGAAGCCGTGCCCTTGAGCCACTGAAAAACCATCAAAGAGGATCCCCTTCACTTTTTCTTTTTAGCCTCCAATTTCAAGCTGGAATTTGTGAGCAAGAGCAGACTCTTTGTCTTAGCTGGAAGCCACCAAGACTAGAGAAAGGAGGTTACAATCTGTACGGAACTAAAGAGCCAGGTTCCCTGGAGATTCAGGCATTTGACTCTATTTTCATGACTTGAGAGTGCTCATAAGATAGGGGTGGTACCTCCTTTAATACGACTTGTGTTTGACAGTTTCTAGTGAATGTTACTCCCAGGGAGAAGAGTGACCAGTGATGTAGTTACTGCATTTCACAGCGTACCCTGTGTCTCTCACTGTAACCCTTGTTATTTCCATTTACAATGATGGCATCCCAGAGTCACTGAGCAGTGTACTTACTGGGACAGCCTTTGCTCAGCATCTGGCTGATGGGGTTACATCCTAAACAGCATTACTGGCGCTACCTTGAAAGACGTATGCTCATGAAGTGCTGTAAGTTAAATTTTTTCCCTGCGAGGGAACTGCCTTCACTTGCATGGACTCTCAATGACCTCCCTTCCGGCAAACCCCCAGCTGCAGTCCAAGGTGTGGTTTAAAATAGAGCCGTGTAGGTGCTGAATAGCAAGGCCCACAGATGGATTTTGGTGCTACCCCATGCTAGCAGCATCTATCCGCCTGTGTTCCTGGCTCTCCCAGATTGCAGGCAGGAGCATGGTAAGGAGCAGAAGAGGCAGGTAAATGCTCATAGGGCTACTATGCAAAGCCTTGAAGACGTCTCTCTAAAACCTGCCTTGTTCATTTCAGTAATGTGATTATGGCCTTTTCAGTTTTCTCTTTTTATATTCTCACATGTGCCTTAGACCATTAGCACATGCCCTTTGCAGCAGGGGAGGCTGACTGGGGGTGAAGGGGAAGCAGCAGGAGAATGCAAACTTGGCAAGGTTCTGCTTTCATGACAGCCTTGCAGCTTGAAAACCAACATACAAAAATAGGGACAATATCACAAATAAAGCAAAGGTATCATTGGTGGTTCAAGTTTTTGCGAATCATTGCCTGGATTAAGGTAATTTTTAATGTAGAAAAATGCCCTTCGGGGCTTGGGGAATATAAGTGAACCACCTGAGATATTTAAGTTGAAGCAAAACACTCTTTAGCATGCACAGCGGCACCTTTGTCTGCTGTATTTTAATGTATGCAAATATAGTTCATATTGTAACAATAATCTCATGGCAGGTCTGAATGAAGCCAATGTACATGGCACTTTGATGCAAGTTTGATTTGAAACTACTGTTAGGCAATTATGAGTGCGTCATGCGGTGGTTGCAGACCGATAGTGCAGGGAGAGAATATTGATTTTACACTCATTTTAAAATAGAGAAAGTGTTATATTCCAAGTGATGTGATTAGGCAAACTATTAACAGCACAAAGCTCCCCGTAAGATTTTCTTTTTATGTGTTTTGGACAAACAAATCAATATAGAATTCTATTGTTAGTCTACTGTATGCTTATGTATTTGGGCATTATTTAACTTAGATATAATTTTGACCAGCTGCGTTAACTTAGATATGTTAACTAATGGGGGAAGAGGGAGAGTGCTTGATCTATTATAACCAATTCAGAGATTTTCTTCCTAGAACCATTAACATTTATTTCAATTTAAGCCATACATATCTAGTGCTCTCTAATTTAATCATTAATCCTTTGGGTAGATCAATAGTTGCAATCATGCTGTAGAAATCCAGTTCACATGAAAGTAGTAGTGATTAAAACCTGCATATTCACAGTTTTGCTAAGATGTTTTGATGTCATCACTCAGAAATTATTGAGTGTCCGTTGTCCACAGAATTATCTAATTTGTGGAGGAATCAGACAAGTTTTAGAAACCTTGATCCCTAGCCTGAGGGGAAAAGAGGGAACAACCATTTATGGAGGAGTGTCTTTTAGATACCAAAAGCTAACTTCTTTTCATGCTGTCTCGAGCAGCCTCTGAAGCAGGTGTTATTATCTGTGTTTCCAAGTGGGAAAACTGAACTTCAGGAAACTCAGCTGTTCAAAGTTGCTCAGCTTAGTAGAGGGAAGTCAGGATTCAAACTCAGATCTCTCATATCAAAACCTTGCCTTTTCCATGAGAATGAACTAGAATATACATTTAGACATTTTGCCATGGTCAGGACTTTTGTAGACTAATACAGAATGTTGATGGGATGTTAGAAAAATTGATCTGAGTCAGTGTTAGTGTTCTAAGCATCTTACTGTTGCCCTCCTCTACTCAACAATGTTGTAATTCTACTACTATCTTCTGCCTTGTAGAGTATTTGTGCTAATTTACTACAAAGCTGAAGTTTGTGTCCATTACTCTGAAATTACACATGTCAAAAAGCGGTTTCTATTTCTGACCATTCTTATGTAACCATATCATTCAATTATTATTAAAATGTATAAAAGATGGACTTTAAAAGTAGAAAACTACTAAGAAATGGATTATTTCCCAATAATCAATAGAAATAGATTATTCACTATGAAAGCAAAATAGGATAGTGCTGAACTGACTCATATATATGAGTGATACCCTTGTATTATTACAGCTCCTTTCTTTTTTTTTAAATTACCCACATCAACAATTTTGATGGATTTATGTACTTTGTTGACCCTATGTTGGTATCTCTCACAAGTGCTAGTAAATCAATTTCTGGATGATAATTCTTAATACTTTCTGTGTTTGCAGATAAGAGAGAAAAATAAGAACCCTTAGGGAACAGATGAAATTAACCTGGGTCTTCCATGGTATATCAGTTTCAAAATTATGCCACCATTGTTACAGGCTGGCACTGTTTGGCGTGGGCTAGAATTCTGTCCAGTAACTTGAGTGGTAACATTCTCAATATCTCAGGTTGTGTTACCTTCCTATATCATCACAACGTGTGTTTCCTGTTAAATTAAATAATCCCATCTTTGGTGTGTATGAAATACTGAGTTTATTAAGGCAAGCTTTCTGTCCCTATGTAGGGCATGATCTCCTGCTGGGCACGAAAGAGTGGATTCTAAAGAAACAGACAGTTTGCCTCCTACAGAATGATTTGAGGGTCTCTGAGCTCTTTGGATGATTATATACAACAACTAATCCATAAATCAATACTGATATTACGATCCAAGAGTGGCTTTATTGTCTTCTACATATTAAAGCAAAAGCTTCTGATTTTTTCTTTAAAAATAATATGCTGATTTATCTTTTCTGAATTCATGGCATGGATCCTAACAGCACAAAATTATTTAAAAAATCCAATATTAAGTGACCTTTGAGTCAAATGAAAAATAAGCAACAAAGATTCAGCATGTATGGCTGAGAAAGGCTGCTAGTTTGACATAATGGGAAGTGATATTTAAGCTGCTGTTAGCTGGAGGTGATCCATGAAATAATTCAGAGAACTGTTAAATGCAAGTTATCTTTTAAAACACAAAATATATGGAGATTGTATGGAGGGTTATCAGGAGGGAGGAAGAAGGGGAAGAATAGGGGAAAATGTGCAGGTATTGAGAAGTATAATTTGTAGGTACAAAATAGATGGGGTGCGAGGGGATGTTAGAAATAGTAAAGAAAATGAAAAAGCCAAAGAACTTATATGCACAATCCATGGACATGAACTAAGGCGGTGGTGGGGATTGCTGGAGGGGAGGGGCATCAGACAGAGAGGACTGAATGAAAACCTTGAGACAACTATAACAGCATAATCAATAAAATATACTTTTAAATTTTCTTATGCTTTAAAATTTTTAAACTTACATTAATTTCTGACAACTTAAACTATATCTAAGTACACGGAGTGAAAAATCTAAATAACTGTTTCTACATAAAAAGTTAGATTTATCAGGGACACAATTTGAATATTTCAATTCTTCTCCACTATTTTACGATGCTTGTTTCATCACATACTAAACCATTACATTCATTAAGGTTTACATGGGCTATCTATATTTATTTATTTATTTGTTTATTCTGTAAGTGGTAGCTATAGTTTTTAATATAATTTAAAAGAATTAATTTTAAATTACATTTAAAAATTTAAATATAAAAAAGAATAATAGAATAATCATTCATATTTCCACTACTCAGAATTAATACTGATTACCATATTTCACATTTCTACTGGTACAAAATTATTTTAGTGATTTTAGTTTTATAGTATTTTATCATAACTGGTAGGGCAAATTCTTCATAACTTTTCCCCAAAAGTTTCTTACCTATTTTTACTTATTTATTCTTTAAATGAACTTTAAAATTATTTTACTACATTATAAAAATTTATTGAGTTTTTTAAAGAATTTTTTTAAAAGATTTTATTCATTATTTTCAGAGAGAAGGGCAGAGAGGGAGAAAGAAAGGGAGAGAAACATCATATGGTTGCCTTTCACTTTCCTCCAGCTACTGATCTGGCCGGAGACCTGGCTTGCAACCTGGTTATGTGCCTTGACTGGGAATTGAACCAGCGACCTATGGGTTCACAGGCCACCACCAATCCACTGAGCCACCAGCCAGGGCAAGATATTTTTAATTTGCAAAATAACTTCCAAAGAATTGATATTCCCAACCAGAAAAAGCATTCTTATTTTCTTTATCGTTCTCAAGAGATGCTCATTGTTTTATCTACACAAATTGCATATATTTTGAATTGGCTGATTTTTTGGTAACTAATGATTATTTAAAATTGTGATATCTTTTTCTCCTTGTATATTCAATTTGGTTATTGCTGGTGTACTTTTGCATATTTATTCTTCTACTGGATTTGAGGAACTTAGTTTGGAATGGTGAGGTACTGACCCAAGTTATACAATGTAGTAAAATAACAATATCTGCACCCATGTCTTTTTACTTAAGGTACAGTACTCTCATTTTGTCACATTCTGACATTGGCCAAGACCTAAAAAAAAAACCAAAACTGGTAATAGAATACCAAGCGCTGCGTCAAGTGCTGTCACAGGGAAACAACATTGTGAAAACTGGTCTTTGTATTTAAAACACAGTTTTTGAAAAGCAGAATCCAAGGGGAAGCCACAGCCAAAGAGATCAGCACAATTGTTCCACAATAGTGATTGCTCAGTGGACTTCTGTGAACTGAATGACAACTCAAAACACGCTTTTGCTAGGTTGTCAGCCCCTTTTTGGCTGCTGAATTTTTTCTAACTGCTCAGCTTCGTTTTGGCTTCTAGCCTCCTATGGCTGTGTTTTCACCAACATTAAATAAACGGTTTGTATCCTCCAGCGGGATGCCTTGCTGCTGGAGAAATGTTCGTCATTTTATTGCAACAAGTCCTAATGAAACTTGGTCCAATTACATAAACTTATTAAATATTATATGAATAACGTTGTCACCACCGCTGGTGTATGTTGCGGTTCGTGCCTGACTCGACTGACAGTAAATAGCCCCCAGACGGATCAGCTTTTGCAGATGGCTACCTCAGTTGCTCATCTGGCTGCTGGTCCCTCAGAAAGCTGGCCCAGCCCCACAGCCTTGTGAAGAGCCAGCCGAGGGCTGAGCAGGAAGGGAACATCTGTCACAGAATAAACTTTCTTCCTACCTTCAGGTGTGGGAAGGAGATGCAGACTAACATCAGGAACAAAGTTTATCTGCCGGTTTTATGTTTTTTTAAACACATACCCTAAGGGTTGTGCTCTTAAAGGTAGTCCATCACAAAGGTAGAATTCACATGACTTACTTTCTAATTTTTCCTGAGAGAGTTCTTTCAGAACATGCCTTCATTGTATGTTTTCCCTTATCTTCAGTGGAATCTCACCTTGTTATTTTTCAGGATGGCGTTGATTTCTGGAAATCAACCTATTGAGTAATCTTGGTAAATACCTAGTTTTTATTTTTAATAATTTTAAAAAAAGATTTTATTCATTATTCCCAGAAAGAGGGGAAAGGAGAGAGGCAGAGGGAGAGAGAGACATCAATGTATGGTTGCCTTTCACCTGCCTCCAGCTACGGACCTGGCTGGAGACCTGGCTTGCAACCTGGTCATGTGCCCTGACTGGGAATCAAATCAGCGACCTTTGGATTCACAGGCCAGCACCTTATCCACTGTGCCACCAGCCAGGGCTAATACCTAATTTTTTTTGTGATGATTGAGATGTGACTATGATGTGACAAAATTAGTTTTTTATTTGGATTTTGAACTGGCTTTAATGACTATAAAAACATAGTGATGTTAAAACATAATGGCAGCCTTGTTGGTTTAGTCTATACATTGACAGGTTTATAATTCCTGCTTTTTCTTTTTAAAGATTTTATTTATTATTTTTAGAGAGAGGGGAAGGGGGGCAGGTAGAGAGGGAAAGAAACATCAATGTATGGTTGCCTTTCACCCGACACCAGCTATGGACCTGGCTGGAGACTTAAGGCTTGCAACCTGGTTATGTGCCCTGGCTGGGAATTGAACCAGCAACCTGTGGGTTCACAGGCCAGCACCTATCCTCTGAGCCACCAGCCAGGGCCCTGCTCTTTTTTAAGGTCAAAACTCACTTGTAGAAATATACATATTCTAGGTTGCTTAGTTAAATGCCAATTGTATTATCTGAATACTTCCTGTGTGTGTTGTCAGGAAATTGTGGGATTAACCAAAACCTCACTATATCCTTCTACTGCCAAATTCAGATTGCTTCTCATTTAGTTTGTTACCTGTCCAGGGTCTTGATAAAAACCGATTTATAACATGGCCTCACACAGTCCCTGATGGAAGGGATAGTCTCTGACTTAGAATAATTGACTGATTGATTGTTGGGCCTCTTGGTCATTTTAATGGCTTGCTTTTCTGGAAAATTTCAGCCATTTTAATTTCTTACTTTGCTATAAAATTTAAACGTATTCTTCTAGGGTATAGTCTCTTAACCTTATTTATAAAGAACTTAGATCATTTAAAATAATTTTGATAAAGGTTAAAGGACTTAGCTCAACCTAAAATATTTTTAAAAACTATAGTTTAGATTTAGTATTATTTTATATTAGTTTCAGGTTTAGTATGGTGGTTTGATAATCATATATACTTTATGAAGTATCCCTCCTGATATTATCAGTACCCAACTGTCACCATAAATAGTTATTACAATATCATTGGCTATGTTTCCTATGCTTTGCATCCCCATGACTATTTTGTAACTGCCAACCTATACTTCTCAATTCCTTTGTCTTTGTCACCCAGTCCCTCAACCCTCTTGCACCTGACAAACCATCCATCTGTTGTCTGTATCTATGAGTCTATTTCTGTTTTGTTTGTTTGTTTATATATTTTTAGAATCCACAGGCAAGTGAAGTCATATGGTATTTGTCTTTCTTTGAGTGACTTTTTAAACTTAGCATAATGCCCTCTAGGTCCATTCATGCTGTTGCAAATGGTAAGATTTTGTTCTTTTTTATGGCCAAGTAGTATTCTATTATATACATATACGTACCATAGCTTTTCTATCTACTCATTTTTTGTTAGGCAGTTGGGTTGCTTCCATAACTTGGCTATTATAAATAACACTGCAATGAACATAAGGGTGCATGTATTCTTTCCAATTCATGTTTTGGGTTCTTTCAAATAGATGCCCAGAAATGGCCATGATATATGAAAAAATACCCAATATCACTAACCATAAGGGAAACGCATGATGCACCCCTGTCATCAATAAAACAATAAACAACAAGTGCTGTCAAAGATGGAGTAAAAGGAACTCTGTACACTGTTGGTAGGAATGCAGGTTGGTGCAGCCACTATAGAAAATAGTATGAAAGTTTCTCAGAAAATTAAAAATGAAACCCTGGCTAGTGTGGCTCAGTGGATTGGCACTGGGCTGTGAACCTAAGTGTTACTGGTTCAATTCCCCAGCCAGGGCACATAACCAGGTTGCAAGCCAGGTCTCTACCAGGTCTGTAGCTGCAGACAGGTGAAAGGCAACCATACACTGATGCTTTTCTCTCTTTCTTCCTCCCTCCCTGCCCTTGTCTCTGAAAATAATGAGTAAAATCTTTTTAAAAAATTAAAAATTAAACTGCCTTATGACCCAGAGATTTTACTTCAACTCAGCCTTCACCAAAAAAAAAAAAGCAGTTTAGATGCTCAGATTATGAAATCCAATTATCTCATGATAATCATAAGCAAGAATAGCTTTAAAAAAAGAGGAAAAAAAGATAGATTAACGAGGAATAAAGAGAAAAGGATTCTGGAGGCACCAACAGAGTTTCAGTTGTCACTGCCCGTTAAACGTGTACCACACACTCATGGTGCCTGCCACATCACCTGCATTGTCTCAGTTAATTTTTGCAGCTATTGTATCAGGTAGCTAGTTTCCACCTCATTTCATTAACTAGTACATTGAAACATCATGCTCACAACCACATGGCAATAAATAGCAAAAGTTGGCTTTAACCCTTGTCTTTCTAACTACAAGGCCTATTTTCTTCCTCTTATGCCTTAATTTGTACATTGCCTAGGCCTATAAAAGTTGTGTTGGCCATTATGGTGGAGGAAAAAAAAGGAAGATTTTGCTTTTGTTTACTTCAACTTGTACAGCTAACTTAGAACCTGGTTCAAAACTGTAGAAGTGGTATGAAACATAATAATGCAATAATAGCAATGCCTGGAAAAGTCGTTTAATGAAAAAGATAGCATTGATCTGCTACATACATTAGCACATGGAGGGCGTTTCCTTACTAAAGAAGAAAAGCATTTCATAGTCATCATTTTGCATAATCTAAAGTATGTAAGGGAGGTTATCTTTACACAACATTACACAGTTTGGTATTCCTGTTCACCGTGCCATTTTGACTTTCTGATGCAGCATTTACTGTATAGTCTATCTCCCTCTGAGGGCTTTCTTTCCAGATCAAAAAATGAGTAGCATGGTATGTGCATCGCTCCTTCTCTGAGGCAGAAATATTTGCTTTTCTGCAGTAAGGTCACTAGGAGACTAGCTCTGCACATAGAATTTCAAATAATAGCTTTTGTACGCCATTGCTTGGTTAATGTACATATCCTTACTCTATCACCTGTTAGCTTTGCAGACCACATACAAGGTCTGTCCTGAAAGTATTGACCGTGCAAACTGGTTTAATTATATTGACACTGGCTTGATACTTTCGGGACAGACCTCACACGGTCAAGTACAGCTGGAAGTTTACTGTTGCCCAGTGACAGGGCCTGAGAGTTACAGTACATGGAAAACTACACCCAGGTGAAAAGGTTTTTTATTTAAATTAGATTCTTGTCCCTCTTTCACTTAGATTTTGAAAACATCAAGAGAGACTCTTTGCTTTGCTTCACATGATTCTTTGTTTCGTATCATTTTTCATGATAATGTTGTTCATCCCCTTCCTTTCCTTTTCACATTTTTTGAAAGCTTATTTTGTAATATCTTGTCACACTTTTTTTGGTTCAGTTGCTTGTTCAATTGTTCACCTTGCTCATTAGACCATAGTTCTCACTGTCTTATTCAAAACTGGACACTCAGCACATAACCATTGAAACATGAAATGAGCTGCCTGTCGAATGAATGAGTGGTAATAGTGTGGTTGGCTTCAGTGGTTATTTACAGAATCACTAGCACTTTCTCTGTAGTGTTCAATCAGATTATTATATTATGACTGTATGGTATCTCATTCTTGCACTATAACAACCTGACCATGTAAATATATTTTGCGAAGAGTATAGAAAAAGACTAAGATAAACTGAGAAATTGGGCAGAGAAAGAGCTCCCATATATGCAAATGGAGTTGTCATCTTTTTTCTCTCCTAGTACAGAGATTGAATCTTCTCCTGCTTCCATCTCCCTGCGCAGCTGTTCATCCATGAGGACTCTGTGAGCTTCCAAAGCTGTGAAGCCAGGAAACCTGCTGAGACACTGTTGCCCATAGGGAAACTGAGGGGTAGTGCTGACTCTGGCTGTTGGTGTCACTAGAATTTATTTAGACTTTAGCATTATAATACAAACACTTCCCACAGCTTCAGAAAGACACAAGTTTAAGGGGAGACCAATCTAGAGAATAAGCCTATTTTTTGAATTGGAAGACGATGGGTCATACTGAAGACCAGGTAGATTCCTAGATGTTCATCTTTATCAGCCTTTTATTTAGTTTTCTGTTCACTTCATTATTTCAAGGTGTGCTTTTTTGCTGTTGTTAGAAAAAGGAATCCAGAAACCATGGAAAAATTCTTTGTTACAATTTTTAAATTCTTACTCAGAAATTATATGAACTATTTGCCTACTTATAGCGAAAGGCTGATATAGATAAGTTAGCCTAATTTAGGTCAAGTTTATTCCTTAATAACTTTATAAGATAAGCTCATTTAATTCAATTTAACAAATATTTATTGACATTTTTTCTATGGATGGTGGAATATGAGCCCTGCCTGGTGTGGCTCAGTGGTTTGATTCCCCAGTCAGGGCATATAACCAGGTTTCAAGCCAGGTCTCCAGCGAGGTCCTTGGCTGGAGGCAGGTGAAAGGCAACCATATACTGATGCTTCTCTCCCTCTCTTCCTCCCACCCTACCCTTCTCTCTGAAAATAATGAATAAAATCTTTTAAAAAATGTGAATGTGTGATTCATATAAACACAATAAATATTTACATAAAACTGAAAATGATTGCTCAAGCTATATACACAAAATAATAACCCAACAGAACCATAGACAATTTTTTTTTTTAAAAAAGTCTGAGTTCAAACTGAGAGCACTTTATGATGATCTCCCCTTTTTTTTTTAATTTAAGTTTTTTTTTCTGATCAGCTTGTGATTGTTATTTTCCTTCCAAAGTCTGTAAGCTGAGTCTACAAACTGCCAACCCTATGGGTCTGAGATACTTGAAACTAACTAAGATGTTAAAATTTCAAATAGAGTTCGGATCTTCCAATTCTTCGGCAAATGATTGCTCTTCGGTTGCCAACTCCATTGATTACTTTTTGCTTCTGAAAAAATTTAGAAAAGACGTGCTCAAAATTTTTTTTGAATAGTTGCCTTTCTTCACTTTAAAGATGAAAACGAAAGAACAAATGCTCACTATTCAGAGAAAGTGGAGGAAAGCCCTAAATAGGAAAAACGCAACTTGTTAATACCATGTGGCGTTCGTAATTTCCAGTTACTTGATCTGTTTGAGGCATAACACGATCCAAAGCCTAAAATTGGGAAAGGAGTAAATGTGTGTAGGGGTACATTGCTGTCGTGAAGCCTGGGGTACAAAAAGCTTCCAAATACAAAGTCAGATTCAATTAATTGGTTGGCTCTTTAAGACAGTCTTATTCTTAGGGCTCACCTATGTCTGATCAAACAGGAATAGAAGTTCTCAGTCCTTGTGTGTACTTGACTACCCCAAGTTAGGCCGAGTGCCCAGGAACACAGTGGACAGTGTCCTCATACAATTCTTCCTGTGTGGCTGCGTGGAGAATTAGTTTGGTTAGAATGGCTGGAGAAAAAGCTGAAAGAGCAAAGTAGCTTAATTGTTAAGGAATTGAGGGAGCTGCTACTTATGTGTCGGGGTTTGAAGTCCACTGAATTTTTGTTAGGAACCATTTCTTGAAACAGCCTGAGGCTGGACTGAATGAAATATCTTTGCGAAAGGCAGTTGGCTGCCTGTGAGCATAAGGGCCTAGTAGGTGAATTTCCAAAAAAGCAGCAGGAGCTGCAAGAGATTCTGGGGATGAGGCTGAATTGCCTTATTTAAAAATTTTTGACTCAGACAAACAGCTTTAGTTTGAATTTTAGACTCTGGAAACACTTTATGAACCAATCTTGCTTCTAAATGTATGGGACATGCTCTTTTGACTAAGCAAGTAACATTTCAGTTTGGCTTCTATTTTTCCCTTAACAAATTTCCATGGCTACATAGTTTATCATAGGCTAAATCTGAATTATTCTTTTTAAAATAGCACCTTGGAAATATATCATATAAAATCAAAATAAAACCAGATGGTTTTAGCAAATGCATACTGATACCTAGTTCAATTTATTTTTTAATCATAAATTTTTGCTTCACTATAAGATATGCTAGTTTTAGAATTCTCACACCATTACCATCATGAGGTCCTTGTCCACCAGTTCTGCTCCTATCTTATGCAGGAAACTTCTGGAACATGTAGACAAATGATGAGGTACAAATAGATCTCTGTCTCTGCCTCTCTCCCTCACTCTCAATCTCTCTTTCTTAGTTCCTAACCAATAGATTCAGTGCTGGGTATAGGTAGTTACACAGGAAATATTAATTTTCTTAAGCTTTTCTAATAAATTATTTTTAATGTAGAATAGGAGTTGTATTTTCTTTTCATTAATCTAACCCTATCCCTGGAAACCCATTCTTTCTTTAAAATATATTTTAATTAATTAATTCATGAATTATTTATTTATTTATTTATTTATTTATTTATTTATTTTTTACAGAGAAGGGAAGGGGGAGAAGAAGAAGGAGGGAGAGAAACATCAATGTGTGGTTGCCTCTTGTACGCCCTCAACTAGAGACCTGGCCCACAACCCAGTCATGTGGCTGGACTTGGAATCGAACCAGTGACTCTGGTTCTCAGGCTGGCACTGAACTACACCGGGGAAATCCATTGTTTCATTCCTATGCTAAGCAAACATTGATTGAGCATTTCCATGCAGCAAGCATTGTGGTAGAAATGAGGGTAGGAACAGACATGAAAAATCCTTTCTGTGCTCATGGAGCCCATAGTCAAGTGGGAGAATATCAGGAATCCCAATTCAGGAAGGAAACGCTATGGTGGTGCCTGCACAAAGTGCTTTGTGAATACAGGGAAGAGCTGTATGACGGAGTTAAGGGAGGGAGGGGAGAGAAAAGAAAGGTCATCATTAAACTCAGTTCTTAAAGAAAGAAGGAGGTTTGGTTAAGGTGGAGGATGCTAGGCAGGGTATTTTAGGTCAATAGTAGAGCATCAGAAAAGAAACAGAAGCAGGTAGTATGAGGCAAGGCTGTGAGGTATGGCTGAAGCATTGGCAGAAGGGAGGATGAGATGGAAAAGAACAGTCATCTTGGCCTGACAAGCTAAGAGTGTGAACTTGAACCCAAAGGCAAGGGGGACTGTAATCCTAACTAGGGGGCTTTGAAGCATTTTAAGCAGGTGAGTGAAGAGATATTTGCATTTTCAAAAGGTCACTCAAGTAAGGTTTCAGAATGTGCGTTGACTTCGATTGAAGGAAGCTCGAAGATCAGACAGGAGGTATGTAGCAATTCAGCTGAGGTAGGTAGAGTTTTTGAGCTGAGGCACCAACGATGAGTTGCCCATAAAGGAATAAGTGTAGGAGTTAACTTAGAAGGATATTGTGAAGACAGAATTTGAGAGACAGATGAGTCAAAAATGGTTTTAGGTCTCTGGCTTAGGTAACCAGTGTTGCCATTTACTGAGATTTGAGGTGGGACAAAATCATGAGGCTGTTTGACTTGAAGATCTTTGGGACATAACTCAGAGGCGCCATGTGAGCTGGAGACAGATGGGGGACCTCAGCTAGGAAAAGCTATTTGCAGTCATGGGTGTGGTTGAGACACACACAGAGAGTAGAGGGATACGTAGAGCAGGAACAACATAGACAGGGACATTTGGTTACCTCCTATGCAATAATTTACTCCGAATGAAGCGCTGGTGGCATGGGTGAATATTTTAGCCCCCTTAGAATAACAAGCAAAATTTTAACTGGTATTTAAATGAATTTGCTTTTTGTTTATTTTGCCTGTGCACACTTACTCTGTTTCACATGATGTGACCAGCTGACCTGTACTTTCTGGGTAATAAGAAAGCATATTATTTATAATTATTATTGAATAAACTTAATGGTTCCTCTTCACTGCTAACCACCATCTACTTTTAAATTCTACTTATCTGATGTATGTTAATTCTACTCCTCACAAATGTGAGCTTCAGTCAGCATCAAGATAAACATCACACAATGGCGTATGCTCAGCCTCTTTCCACTGCTTCTTGGCTATCCAAGCAGAATGTGCTGCTGGATGGTTCTCTTCCATCTTTGACTATTTTATCCATCCCTGGGGCAGAGAAGCTGGTTCTACAGTTGTCCTTGTATTCTAATAGCAATCCAAGTCAATTCAACGTGATTGGTAGAGCATTTACTATGTATAAGATATTGTGCCAAGTACAATAGGTAAGATCCAAAAAGAGTTGCCATCCCTGTTTTGAGGGGCTTATAATTTTGGGGGAATACAGGTATTTCCATAAAGGATGAAAGGGTTGGCATTTTCAGTTTTTGCTTTCTCTTCCATTTCACCCAGGGGAGAGAACTAATTCACGTCACACCTTCATTCTAGGGGAGTTCTCTCTGGCCACCCTTTCTAAAATAGCAGCCTCCTATCTCTGTCTTCTTTCCTGCTAAATTTATTTTTAGTATTTATTATCATTAAACAGTGTACATTTTGCTTATTTTTCTTATCTATTATCTGTCTTCATGTGTGCCACGAAGACAGGGATTTGTGTTTGTTTTATTCTTTGTGCCTCAGTAAGTATTTGTTGAACGAACGAATGAATGAATGATTAAATGTAGGTACTCATTCTTTCAATAAACACCTAGCATGTGCCATGCATTCAGAATGAAATGGTGGATAGAATTTCCATGATCCTGCCCTCATGTAGTTTGCATTTGGCAGGAGAGATTGATATTAATTAAACAGTCACATAAATATATAATCACAAACCTTATTCCTGTATCCTGTCCTCGTAAACCATATTGGTTAGGTCAATAAAATTGAATATTTCCTGGCAAACAGACCTGTTTAAGATATAATGAAACACTACACTGCCCTCTTCCAGTCAATCTAGCATTTGAAAAATGAATTTGGCAGAGATAGGTAATATTCTATACGTAAAAGGCATTTTCTTACCTGTTCAGAATATTTATCCAGTGGGATGTGTGGCTGCAGAAATATTCTGAATTAATGGTTTTCAGAGAACTCTCTTATTTCAACTCATAAAATTTAGGAACTTTTACTGTGGTAGCAAGGGCATCAGATTTTTCAACATTAATTGTGGCCTATTCTAAGCCCATTGAGTTTTATTGTCTTTTAAAGTAAAATTTAATAACCCATTTTGAATTTCCAGGTTCAAAACATGCATGTTTTGTTCACAAAGTGCTTTGGATTGTTTTATCTTATCATTTTAAAGGTGAATATAATTTCTTTGATTTAAGACTGAATTTTTAGGTGCAGATATAATAGCATTAATTTTTGTGAGATTATTCATAAAGGATGTTAATCAGCGACTGTTCAAGTTCCTCTCCTGTTCCCTTGCATAGGAGTATAAATAATATTTGTTTGAAAGTTTCATCCATGATTAGCCTCAGTAGTGTAATGCTGGTCCTTCTTGTTCAATTCCTGTAATAGGTGAGCTACTGAGTAATAGTTGGTAAATAAAGTTGTCATATACATTGACAGTAATAACTAAACTATCATGGCCCACAGACCCCACCCCAATTTTAGGATCACAGAATTAACACAGCACATTTAAAAAAAAAAAAGATCTAAATACATACCAGCTGCAGTCTTTTACCATCTCATATCATTTTGTTAGCACAATGCCTGCCTACGTGAGCAAAAACATGGCAACTGCATCCTAATGCAGTTGACAAGATTTTTTATTTTCATGATTACTTCTCTGCCTTTTTTTTTTTATTTTGCCTGCAGGCAAAGGTTGGCATACATGTCAAGAGAATGTTCTCCAGCTGGGGCCTGCAGTACAGAGAATTGTATATACCAGAGGGCTCATGGGACTGTAGGCAGATTATTATGGTAATATTGGAGGCTGCTGTCCTCTCCCTCCCACAGCTGGGCCGCCTCTCTCATTGTAAGTATTGAAGCAATATGTTTTGCAAATTATACGTTGGGAACAACAGGGACCCAGTAAAGTGAGGAAAAAGAGAAACATTGCAAAATGTTGCCTTTAATATTATATTTTTCTTGTTCATCAAGCAAAATAAATTAAAGCTTTAATTTTTTAAAATTAAATGAGGATCGTATATTGAAAAAAAAAAGAGCTATAAGAGTAAAAACTTAATATTGATTTTATTGAGAGTTTTAAGAAAATATCGTTACAGAGAAATTAGACAGTAGTCTGATTCAAGAGAATCATGGTAAGATTACATAATAGCCTTTATTATGGATTTCCAAAATCCTTTTGAGTCCAATGAAGCTGGGTTAGCAAAAACTGCACAGAAAATATCATTTTAATTAGTGTTAATGTGATCTCGTCACGGTCCAGCTGTTTCACACAGGATGAAAATGCGAGTTACTTTATTAGTAATGCATCTCAGAAAAAATGCCACTTCTGATTTCAAACATTTGTTATAATGTACATTTTAATGCAATAGTAGAGCAATATGATTGGTTACATTTAGGCAAAAAGGCTTAAAAGCCTTCTTAATTGAGAAAGAAATGTTTCCTCCTGTTTGGCCTTCCTTTCTGGAAACATTAATAACAAAACAAGAGTCATATTTCTATTTCTATTACAGATTTTGAAGACCTATAATAGAGTTAAAATGTCAATAATTCACAAATTAGCACGTTTTCTCTTCCAGAACACAAAGTTTTCCCCCAAATTTAAAGTTGTGGGTCCATTTTAACAAACGCTGTTTGTTAACAGCTTTGTGCTGTTTTAGTTTTCAATAATTAATTTAAATTTATTCCTCAGCAAACATCTTCACATCTTTCTCAACCGAGAATCTACAACTCATTCTTTTGGGTTTAGCTTTCATTATTTCAAGCCAATCTAATTCAATTTCTTCATTCAGATATGAAATCCTACTTCCTTAGAAACAGAGCTATCTTCTCATTTAAAACCTTAGGAGTATGGCTTAAGTCTTTCCCTTAAATTTAGTAAAATTGAGGCCTCTCACATGACACAATAATATTAAGTACAGTACATTTATTCGTTCTACATCTGCTAGTTCTTTGCCACACCCTATAAAACAGCTCACCATGTGCACTCCTGTGCCAGGCTAATATATTTATCCACCTTATTTATTTGATCTCATGCCAATATATTTTATCTTGCTATTGATAGAGGTGTCCACATACAATTTACTCCCCTCAGCTAGATATTCATTTAAAAGGAATTTACCAAATAAAAGGCTGGTAGGAAATGATCTTCAGCATAAATGTCAGCCTCTATGATGTTTAGTGAATTATAGTTATCATTTGGAAGGGTAGTAGGTGGGGGGCAGCCAGCCATTCTGTATTGGTTTTCAGCATTGTTTCTCATTATTTTAATCACTGTCTTCGTGTTTAGTCAAAGAACACAAATACTCCACTTGATGGATGCGACCGGGGAACTTATTTGTCTCTTTCAATACTCTGCTGCTTGATGCGGGGCAGCCCTGCCTTACTGGTTTTTTAATTCTTCTTGTCACAGGAACTCAAGCAAGTTGATTCCTTTGAAAGCCTGAGATACTGAGTAAAAAGCAGCTTGTGATTTTATAAAATAGGCACTTTTCTCAAGGATTCCTTCTCATGCTTTCTTGGTATAGGAGAGCCTTTGCAAGCAAACAATTTTATAATAAAGCTCATTTAACAGTTGGGCAACTGATACTATTGAATGGGGTCAATGTGTGTATGCACACATTATTTTTTAATATATAATGTCCATGCTATGGTGAGTGGTGGTAATTTAGGGTTTTCTTGTGATTTTCCTGGTAAGAGAATGTAGGCACCGTAAAGCCCTGGGAAAGGACTAGAGACTCGCTTCCCTGTTTCTTTGATCTACTGGTGACCTACTGGTACTTGTATTGCAGACCCAGTTTGTGTTTTGCTCATGATGGGTCTATGAAATAATATCCCATGTTAGATACACTCTCCTTATTTTTCCTTTAAATTTTTAGTTATACGAAATCATGCTTTTTAGGCTGATTTTTCATGTATTGCAAATACAGGTGTTTATCTGCTTGGCAGCACTACTAGTCTGTACCTGCTGGGAGCCAAAGCAGAGGAAAATAAAGACCAGCAGTAGCTGCAGGATATTTTTCTCTCTTCCTCCCACTAACTCGAGATACATGTGGATCTGTATCTCTAGTTACACTGGGTCCAGACTCAGGTTTGGATTTCCATCGTAACAGAAGATAGGATTCCCATAATACCAAGCCACTACACCAAGCTTAGATGGAGGGAGAGGTGGTCATGGTGGCTCTCATTACTAGTATACAGGGCTGGTGGCTTTCGGAAATAGCATGCCACTTTGGGGGGAACTCATGTTAAGTATATTCAATTCTTGTTAATTAATCTTTGTTGAATGTCTGTTGTGGCAAAGGTGTGGGCTAGGCACTGTGGGGCATTCCAAGGAAGTAAAGATATGGTTCCTGTCTAGAAGAGCTTACAGTTTTATTAGGAAAATTAATAATGGTAAAATGTAAGGTAAATAGCCAGGTTCTGAGTGGGTGACATGGACATCTGGGCTACAGGACACAGAGTGGAACCCTTGGACTATAATATCAGGCCAGAGTTCAGGTGGAAGATGTACGAGCTGGATGAGAGTGACAACCCTGAGGGGCGGGGACAGGGGATGAAGCAAGTCAGGAGAAAGAAGTGGGGATGTGATGCAATCATGTTAGTGGAGAGTTTCTTAGCGTCAAATGAAGAGTCTCTGTCCACTGTGTAACTTAGGTGACAACTTCGTGATACAGTTTAGTGGGGCCATTCTAAACACCCTGTCTAAGGCATATTGAAATAGGTGCTGATGTGATGAAGGCTGATTTTTCCATGCCTAGAAAGTTAACAACTTAATTTGTGTTGATTCCATGTACATTTCAACTTATATTAAAGTCTTGGGATAGTTTCTATCCATGGCCAACTTCTTCTGGAAGTATTGTTCAAATACTGGGCTCCATGTGGGCAGATTTATTTAGTAGAACTCAGTACTTTCTTCATTTAGTGAATGTAATTTCCTTTGACTCGAGTAAAGTCTTTATGTAATGAATACAGGTGACTTTCACATAGATATGTCTTTTCACAGTCCAAGGAAAATTGTATAATGCTGACGAAGTCCAGAAAAAACACCAAAGGAAATGTCAACAATATTCTGCTAGTACTTCTTACAAATGAAGGATGATGGCTAAATGGTTTGAGACTTGAAAATAGGGTTAAGGATTAAGAATTTATTTCAGCTGACTGGTTCCTTGTTCTTTCTTTTATAATTTCATTAATACAGTTTATGAATGAAACTCATAAGTTCATGTATAAGAAGAGCTTCCTTCAAAATTAACTTTTCCCCTACATCCCTTTTTCCAAAGCAAAATGAAGGAAAAAGATTGTATGATAATTCAGGGAGCTACTTTTTTTTATTTTTTAAAAGATTTTGTTCAATATTTTTAGAGAGAAGGGCAGGGAGGGAGGAAGAAGGGGAGAGAAACGTCAACGTATGGTTGCCTTTCACCTGCCTCCATCTATGGACTAAGCTGGGGACCTGGCTTGCAACTTGGTTATGTGCCCTGACTGGGAATCAAACCAGCGGCCTTTGGGTTTGCAGGCCAGCACCTATCCACTGAACCACTAGCCAGGGCATTGCCTCTGAATCAGGATCTGAGTAGCTCTCCCCAAATCTGCACTTTTAGCCATGTCACTAGTGATACTCACGTACAGTAAAGTTTGAGATACACCAGCACAGAATTTTCACAATGCGAACAGTCCTCACATTGAATTTAAGAGGAAACTGGCTCCACGGGCAGTGAAACATGAAAACATCAGATTAGCTTGTATGAAATTCAGGTTAGCATCAGTAAGGCTTCTTTACAGCCCTTCAGTTTCCACAGAACCCCTATCGGGGCAGGTGTCTTATTTTTCCATTTGACATGAGCCAGTCACCTCAGAGAGGCTTGGGACTGAGCGAAAACCGCCCAGGAAGAAGGTGCAGGATTGAAATTCAAGCCACCCATCCCAGCCACCTCCACGATGCTCTATGCAGCTTTCTCTCTGCTGTCGGTGGGGGGCTTCCTCAATAACCTGCTGCTATAGCTTCAGGGAATCGAGTGCTTTCACCAATCACATAGAAGCCCCAATTTGGAGGACCCTACAGATGCTAACTGGCACGGTACACTCAAATCCTTTCCTCTGCACCGCCTCTTCCTCATCAGCATAGCTATGTGAAGGTGGAGTGGGTGTGTGCACAGGGAACTCGACACCGCATTGAAGATACTGAAACTTAACCTACATTTAGTTTAGGAAACTGTAGAAAATCAGAGAGGCAGGGCAAGAGCCACAACAAGGCAGGTGCATGGGAGATGATGTTAGCATTACCCACCCAACCCTTCCAAACCGCATCGAACTCCACAGTGAAGCACGGGTTTGCAGTATGCCACCATGGACAAAGACAGGGCTCCAGAGTCAGGTGACCTGGGTGTAAATCTGCTTCTGTCGCTAACAGCTGCGTGGCATCAGGCGCGTTGCTTTTATTTCCTGAGCCTTAGTTTCCTGATCTGTAAAATGGGAATAATGGTAGAGTTATCCCTGTAGGGTTGTGAAGAGATCACATGAGAAGATTCAAGAAGAACATTTAGAACAGTGCCTGACACAGGCTAGCATGTTCCATGTATGTTATTCATATGATATAGGAAAGTCAAGCTCAGTGTCTGAAAATAGTAGCCCCTCAAAGATGTATAATGAATATAAGGTTATATCATCTTTGCTTTCTGGTGTTCAAGGGCATGGTGTTTTCTGTCTCTACCTGTTTAAAGACTGACCTGATATTACTTATTTTACTAAGCAGAGATTCTTTTATAGAATGTGGATAGACTCTGTCCTATTAGGAAATGCTGGGTTTTTTAAAACTTGTTTGTTTTTGTTTTATTTTGTTTTGTTTTGTTTGAGATGAGAGAAGAGGTTAGGGAAGGGAAGAACAGGAAGGAAGGGGAGAATTCTTTCACTCATAGTTGTAATACCTGAGCATGGACTGTCCCATCTAACTGGTCTACCTCACTTCCCCTTCACCCTCCTCTTCCTTTGGTATTATTCCCTTTCTACTTCAAGGCACTGGGAGCTGGGGATCATTGCCTTGGGTTTGCCACTCTTAAGCTGTGCTTGCCCAGGATTTCAGCCCACCCAGATTCAGCTGCCACCACCCCCATCCCTGCAGTCCATGCATACTGTTCTTTTCTTGGAGAGGGGTGAGGTGTCATTTTTTAACATGGAACCTTTCAGGGTCAAGGTGTAAATAAAGTTGGCTAAAGCGATTAAATGAGCATTTACTTAAAACCACCCAAGAATTAAGGTCAGTGGAAGTGAGGACCTTTGGAATAAGGTTGATTGGTTTCTTTGTTTTGTTTTCTTTCCCCCTTTGACAAGAAGAAACTTGAACAAAGCTGTGCAGTGTATGAGTGTTTATCAGAATCCAACAGGAAGCTTGCCGAAACCACGTGGACGTTTACCATCCTGTTGGCTCAACAACTCTGGTTTTCCCTTCTCTCCTCACCCTGCAAAGCACCAACACGAAAAGAAGTAGAAATTGTGGGGTATGTGTGTGGGTGTGTGTGGGTGTGTGGGTGTGTGTGTTTTTAACATAAGTCTGTTCAATTCTTTTGCAAATTATTGGGAGATAATCAAGTGATCTTTTTCCCTTAAAATCTCTGAATAAAGTTAGCTTTATGTACCTCGGTTTTTATTGTGTCAAAAGCTCTGTTGCAAAAATTTGTAGCAGATTACCTTAGCACCTTAAAATTATATTTTGAAATTGATATTTCTGATATTTAGCACACTTGGGTTATTTTATTCCGTGACTGCTATTGTAAGAGAGAAAAAAAGAAACTATCTGTTCTTCCACATTCATGACAGTCCAGGGTATAGTCAACATGGGATTAAATAAAAGATTTCTAACTATTCCAGACCCCTGTTTATATATAGCCTGTGAAAAGGTTTCTCAAGGGACTTTCACTACCTGATTCTTTATCAATTTTATTTCTCTATGTGTTATGTGGTACATTACTGCTATTATTACTGTTTATCTCTATATCACTACTCAGGACAAGTATTACATTTTCTTTCCCTAGATACTTTTTTGTGTATTTAGCATAAGCAGCATCAAAATTTAAATATTTGTGGTAGAGATCATTTTAAGAGGCATTTTTCTTTTCTTCCTAACTACTTCTAACACAAGACATTATAAAAGAGCAATATGAGAAAGCCAAGATAGTATTTTTCTTTATTGGTGTTTTCATGCTGCTTTCTGGTTGATTTATATCATTATTTAACGCCTAAACATGAGGCCTGATAAAATAATAATGCAGAATGTTATATGCTTGCTTGGTTTTTATTGTATCAATTTGTATTAGAAATACATAAAATATGTAAAAATAATAATGCAAAAATTGATGAGGTCTGATGAACACTTGGGTGTTCATCTTGACAGTTCTTCAATGACTGTGTTTTGATTCTGGGGAGAATGCATTGTTGATTTGGAAGAAATGAAGACTTGGTTAAAGGGAGGCTGAAATATCAACTGTCACATCCTCTCACTCCCAAGTGTTTTAATGTCCTTCAAGAATCCCGCAGAGGTTTAATGGTTGTCAAAGTGCTTATTACTAGTCAGGGATTAATCAGTAAGTATACATTATAGTTTACCATGTGCTTTTCACCTGATTATCCAATATCATCTTCACACCAGCTCTGTGAAGTAGGAGCTTCACCTGATGATGAAAAGACTAACTACTAACCCTGTAGCTAAGTAACAACAAAGCCTGGTTGCACATTCTGAAATGGATCCTTCTACTGGTGGCAGGGCCTGCACTAAGTGTTTTATAAATAGTCTTTGATCCTCACACCAGTTCTGTAAAGTGGTGTTGCTGTGCTCTCTAAGCAATGATCAGTTCAAAGCGTAGTGAGGCCAAGAGTGTTGGCCAGCACCAGGCAGGCTGCGGTAGCAGGACTGAAACAGGGGCCGCCTGATCACAGGCCGCATTGAAATCCCATACTGCCCCAGTGTCCTTTCCACTGGTTTCCAAAAGAAACCTCACTATGTGTTATTCATGATTAATCCTTCCAATCAGCCACTATGTATCACCTCTTCTCAGATCGACAGAGAGAATTTTAAAGGCATTTGAGTTATTTCTGTCCTTTCACATGGGTTAAAAAGAAGACAGATGTGAGATCTTTTAAAACATGTATGCCTACTATTTAAAAAGGCTAAATAAAAGTTCTTTTTAAATCTACAGAATAAAGCCCTGGCTGGTGGCACAGTAGATTAGCACTGGCCTGCGAACCCAAATGTTGATGGTTCGATTCCCAGCCAGGGCACATAACCAGGTTGCAAGCCAGGTACCCAGCCAGGTCTGTAGCTGGAGGCAGGTGAAAGGCAACCGTACATTGGTGTTTTTCTCCCCACCTTCCTACCTCCCTGCCCTTCTCTCTAAAGATAATGAATTAAATATTTTTTAAATAAATAAAGTCTACATAATAAGGCATATTAGTGAGCATTGTGATAGTACATTGTCTCAGCTAAGGTGAAAGAAATAGACTTAAACTGTAAAAGAAAAATGCAAATTAGTAATTACCACCATTTATCCTGCTTCTGCAGGGTACAGGCAAGGGATAATGGAAGGGTACATGAAGAATGGAAGACAAAATTCTTATCATTATAAGACACTGAGTAGACCAAATCTACATGTATGTTCATGGTATATGTTGTATACCGTAAGAGAAATCCTGCTTTTACTTGGGCATTTTATATTTGCCCTCTCCTTGGTATAACCCTGGCTCCATGAATGTTTAGAACATCTACTATAATTGGAAATTTTAAGTACTCAGAAAATACTGCTTTCAGCCAAAAATAGGGAGTTACAGGAATCAGGTTTATTTTCTCATCTGAAGCCAAATAAACTAGACAAAACATTTGAAACAACAAAAGACAACAATCTCTAAAAGACAGGAATCAATTAACTGCGTGGAGAGTGTTTCCAGGCCATGGGCTCAGGAAAGGAACCCAGGCTGGAACTGGCAGACTCCCTGAATTGAGGAGACATAGCTGTGAGTCCGGTGGGACCAAGACAGCTGGAGTTCAAAGGACAGAGTATCTGAGATCTGCAGAGGGTCCTTTTGGACTATTCAGCTGAGTACTGACATTGCACACACAGGAAGAAACTGCCCACAAGTGGGAAAGGATCATAAAAAGGATTAGAGGGGGAAATGTCTTGCTCATGCACAGGGCAAGGAATAGTGCCTGTTTCAATCAGCCAGACTGGAAAAATTACAATTCATGGGGATTTGGTAGATTATTCTGAAGAGATTTACCTCATCTCTACACTAACCAAATATTAAAAGCAAGACCTGAACAGACCACACTGTTTTCATGTGACTTAACTTCATTCTAAGACAAAGATAAAAAATATTTAGTATTTATAAAAGCACAACATATCCAACACCCAATAAGAAAAAATGTATAGTGTCAGGCATCTAATCAAAGATCACCAATCATGTGAAGGAGCAGGAAAATACAATCCTTAATGAGGCCAAAAGTCAATAATCAAAATCAACCCAGAACTCACATGTATGTTAGAATGAAAAACAGGGACATTAAAATATATTTTTTAAAAGTCAAGATAATTCACCATATAGTATGGAAAGTTTCTGAAAGGAACAGAAACTTTCATATGCTGCTGATGTGATTATAAAATGGTACAACTATTTTGGAAGAGTAGGGCAGTTTCTTAAAAAGTTAAACTCATATTTTCCATATGATCTAGCAGTTTACCTCCCATCTATTTATCCAACAGAAAAAAAAGGCATATTCTATAAAAAGACTTCCATACAAATATTTACAATAGTTTTATCTGGAATAGCAGTCCTAAAAAAATCCAAATGTCCATCAATAGATGAATGGATAAACAAGTTATGGTATGTCCACATAATGAACTACTACTCAGAGAAGAATTTATTAATATGTGCAACAAAATTGATGCATCTCAGAATAATTATGTTGAGTGAAATAAACTCTCTCACCACAAAAAAAGAGTACATACTGAGTGACTCCATATAGTACAACATCCTACATAATACTATTTACAAGGTTTTTCAAAAGTAGGTTTACAGTTGTATATGAAACACAGTTTATTCTCATATTATTATTTATTAATTATTATATTATTTTTCATACAAACAACTGTAAACCTACTTTGGCATTAACTTGTATTTGACTCTTTAGAAGTTTGTAAAATAATTTATGGTCACAGAAATCAGATCAGTGGTTTCTTAGAAATAGAGTAGAATTATAAAAGGCAGTAACTAACTCAATTGTGGTTATGGTTTCATGAATGTATATTATTTATATATATACACACACACATATATATACACATATATATGTGAATATCAAGTTATAAATTCTAATTATGTGCACTTTATTATATGTCAATAATACCTCAATAAAGCCATTAAAAAACTCCCAGAACAAAAGACTAAATAAGGCTAAAGTATAACAAGCAAAGAATCATTTGAAAAAAATCAGTATTTTCAGTTGTTTAGCACTTAAGTAGTTCATTCATATTTTTCCATTTAAGAATCTTGTCCCTCTCTTAGAATTTCTTTTAGTTATGCTTTCCATTTATAAAAGTGTTCTATGACCTCCAGGGCCTGGCCCTATAAGTGGCCTCTACATATGTGACATTTGCCTTTTCTCTATTTTTCTGCTTTTGGAATTCTCATTGATGCTGGTCATTCCCATGATCATTTCTAGAAATAACTTAGGTATTTTTTAGATTTGTACATTGTTTAAAAAAAGTAAAATATTTATAAGCTTCCACATTTTGAGGCACTTTCTGATGTTTGGGTGTTATGTATTACATTGGGTATATTCAATATGTACTCATTATTAAAGCCATTGATCATATTAATTAGCAGATGGAGGTCAAGAACTCTAAATACATTCCCTTAGGGCAAACAAAGACCAATGAGAGAGCATGTAGAAATATAGATTAGTTTGGGAAAGCCTTCAAGGTATGTAGGAAAATAAATATTATAGGTTTCTTTTTTTTATTAAACTGGTAAGAATAATATAAAGCAACGATTCTTAAACATGACTACATATTAAAAATAGCTTGGGAAATCTTTTAAAAATATCCATGGCTGAACCCAGCCTAAACTCATAATTTGGGGGGTAGGGTTCTTTGCTGGTAGTTTTAATCTTCCTCCATGATTCTAACAGTACTGCCAGGGTTCAGGAACTACGAGTAGATCTGTACGGATCATGGGCATTGGACTAGAATGACTGTCTTCTGGTACTTGCAACCTGAATGACCCTGGATGAAATATTACAAGAGTGGCATTAAGCTCTGAATGCACACTGGAATCAACTATAGAATTTTAGAAGCTACCAGTGGCTAGGTCACTCTTGAGACATTCTTACTCACTGGTCTGAGGTGCAGGCTAGGCACAGAGATAATAGTAAGAAGCTACTCGAGTGATTGTACTGTGTAGCCAAAATGAAAACCACTGTTCTAAGATGAGCTTCCTTATCTATGATGTAGAGATTATACTTCAGTTTGTGTGTATGTGGGGAGGTGGTATGAGAGGCTTTAATGAGAGCTCTTAATATAGATGCTTGACTTATAAAGAGTGAGCAGTCAATAAAAGGTAGTCATTATTTTTGTATCTTCTGACCTTACTAATCTCTGGAAAAGTGGAATCCATACAACAGAACTCCAGACTTATGAAGGTTTTTGCCAAACTCTAGAAGAGCAAAATCTATATTTAAACTTGTAATTATACACACATTTTCTTCTCTGAAATGTATGTAAATTCTTTTGAAGACTAAATTGGCATTTTGTCTGCTTTTTGACCTGCAAATGTCTTTCTCAGGGACCACAGAGTCTTCTCTTTGAAATGTGAACATCAATCTCAGTTGCTTTGAAAGAGTAGGAGTCTTACTTCTAGTGAGTGCATTGCTTGAACTTAAAACATTACCCACTGCCATAAAGGTATAATGTTTATTTTTCCTTTAGACAAGTTCAATTAGCTAACCCAGGTGGTCACTCCAATTACCAGGTACAGTTGGGGGTAGTTTATGTGTCACAAATGGTGCTATCAATCCTCTGATCTAAGGACTAGTTATTGTTTTCCTTGAGAACATGTATGTAATGGGTTGTGTCTGCATGGTTATGTAAAAGGGCTAGATTTCTTTTCATCCTTATAGTAAAGTACACCCTGTGATGCACATCACATTCTGATCTAATACTCATTCAATAATAAAAGTGTTTTCTTTCTCTACTACCTTGGTGTAGAGGATTTCTGGGTAGGGAGAAAATATTGTATTTCCCTAATATTAGTCTCCATTAAAAAACAAATTGCTAATATGTTCCAGTTCTCTAAAATTTCCTTTCAAACATCCATAGGTGATTCATTTCTTCTGTTGGATAGTTTAAATAACTTTTTGCTCTTAATAGTTGAGTTGACATTCGAAGACTAAATTCTTCCATTGTCAGGGATAATTACAATGACTGTATTCTTTACATAATTAACTTATGGTTATTTTACAATGTTACACCCACATTCTAAAAATAATGACTAAGAGATTTAGAGCCATAGTATCATTCTGTTGGTATATGTGTTTACTAGGGCTACCACAACGAAGGACCACAGACTGGTGGCTTAAATAACAGAAATTTATTTCCTGACAGTCCTGGAGGCTAGAACTTCAAGATCAAAGTGTCTGCAGAGTTGGTTTCTTCTGAGGTCTCTCTCTTTTACTTGAAGGTAACTGCTTTTTCTCTGTGTTTTCACATGACAATTCCTTCATGCATGGCTGTGTCCTAATTTCCTCTTGTTATAAAAACAAGAGTTATTTATGTTCCACCCTGATGATCTAATTTTAATTCAGTTACCTCTTTCAAGACATCATCTCCAAATATAATTATATTATGTGGTACTAGGGCTGGGACTTCAACATATGAATTTTTGGCAGACACAGTTTAGCTAATGACAGTGTACATATTCAAGTTGCTATTCAAGTATGTGCAAAGGCAACTTAATCAAAGTTCCTTGGACATCAGAATGTGACTGTCATTTAAAATAATTTTTATGGGATTAACATTCAGCATTCTATTTGTTTTAGTTATGAGAATCAATATCTCCGAATTTATGCACAACATTTTTTTTCTAAGAAAGTTGAATTGTTTTGAATAGTTATCCTTTCTTTCAAAAGAAGAAAGTATACCCTAAATCCATTTCACAGCCTCCACTTGGCATAGTAAATTGCTTCTTAAACATGGTAGAATAAGATGTCTTTATTGTCATTCCACCCTAAAGCATATGCACATGAAGTTAGCCCCCAAATGGTTATTTTGGTCACTAATTAAAACTTATTTCTCTTGATGTTCACTACGGTATGTATGGGGAAAAGATAGACATACATATTTTGTGATCTTTTCACATACTTGTATTGATGATAAAAATTGGTGCTTCTTTCAAACACATTTTGGTGACTCACAAAGTGACTTGCCACCAGGTCTGACCCTTGGAGGAAGAAGGAGGATGAAGAAATGCTAAAAGCTGGCCATATTTTTCTCCTCAAACATTTTATTTGTCTTCTTCTATTAGATTTATTTTTGGCATGCAGAAGAACACATCCATGTGGGGAACAATTTAAAATTGCTTGTGAAGAGCAGGCACGTTTCCAAGAGGAAATGTAACCCAGCCTTCAGCTGGGCATATCAGATCAATGCGCTGTGAAAGATCATGTTCAGTTACCTCATTTTTTTTGAATTAGAATTAATGGCTCATTAGTCTTGATCATATCAATATTATAACACCACTTACATTTGATAGAAAAGGGAAGAAGGCTGATGGAGTGCACTTATTCCCTTTTACTCTTAGTGAATGGACCATGTGCCAGCCTCCGGGAAAACCAGCCAGATCTCAAAGGTGGCCCTTTTCAAACCGTCCCCATTTAGAGTAAATATGGCCTCTTTTGTAAGAGCCTCTTGGAAGAAGAGCTAAAAGGTTCTGAAGGTTAGGATCAGTTGGGACATATATCAGTATTTGTCCCCAGTTTAGGAAGCAGACCAGAGTCGGGGAATCAGACACCCTCAGAATTTCTTTGGCCACATGTTGGACCATATGTTGGAAATTAGAAAAAGAGACATTAAGAATCTTCTCTTAAACATCTCTCCCATGAGGCATTCCATTTACAAAGGAGCATGTATTTCTGAGAGAGAGAGAGAGAGAGAGAGAGAGACTCTTGTGAAATTTAAAAAATAAGGAAGGAATATTGCCAGGCACAAGATATCCTTTCAGATTTACCCCTTTCAATCTGTAAATTACTCCAAATGAAACTGTAAACGAATGGGCTCTAACATTAAAGCAAAGCAAGACAAAAACTTAATGGATGCTCCCCTACACCTTTCTTTCTGCCTTTCCTTCCCACTTCTTCCCGAAAGGTACACACTGTTGCTCCCTTTCTCCTAAGCTCCAAGGGCCCTTCTTTTGCCTGTGTAATTTTTCCCGAGTCCACATGGACCAGCTGGTTCACTTCTGCCTTGGTAACTAGCTAAAATAAATTTTCTCTTATAATTAGGTAAAGCAAGAACAAAAACAGAAAGGCAAACCAAAAAGCCCTTTATGGACGGAAGTCAGGACTCTAACTATACTACTGACTTCATTACTAGCTAATTGTGTGATGGTGGGTTATGGGTGTTTGTTACTTTTTGCTTGGACAGAACCTCCTTTTTTTTTTAATTTAATTTTATTGTTGTTGTATCGCATCCATCCCCTTTTTGCTCCCCAATGTCAGCACCACTTTTTTTTTTTTTTTTTAAAGAGACTTGTCCCCACCCACACCTCCATGCTGGCTGGGCTCTAAACCTCTAGCACACAAGTCAGTACCTTACCTCCCTAGCCAGTGATGAGTACAGGACCAAACCAGTCCACTTAGGATCTTTTGTGGGTTTTTTCCGGAACTATCAGGAAAGACATACTTGCTTTTCACTGGGATTATGAATTAAAACATCAATCTACACTGGCAGTTGCTGATCTCTCTCTTTGCCACATGAAGTCAGCCCGGAGGTCTGAGAAATATCCTGAGAGGGGAGAGCTGGTTAATCCATCTTTGAATTCCTGGAGTTGGTCATTGTCATAATTTCTTTTTATGCCAGGCTACAAGTACCCATAGTTTCAGGTGAGACTTTGGCACTTGAAACCTGCTTGTTATACTTTGTAAATTTAGATTTGCTTCTCTGAGCTCTAGTTTCTCATTTATGAAAAAGCATAACTATTTAGTAGATTTCTAAGTTCTGTTCTGCCTTTGAGTGTTTTAAGACTAAATTTTCTGAGACATTTTAGCTAATAATTTGTTGTGATATTTATCCTCATAGAGAGATACGTTTCTTAAAATACTCTAAAATTTCTATCAAAATTTCCCCCAATTATTTGTAATTTATGATAATTATGCATGGGGTTAAATTTATATTAACAATGGATGAAGTATTTAATGAAAAAACTAATAGTTTAATCAGGGTCAGAAAGTACCATTTAAAAAGCTAAGAAGACAACAACTTTTAGAAGGAACTTGTACCCTTTGCAACAACATGGATGGAACTGGAGAATATTATGCTTAGTGAAATAAGCCAGTCAGTGAAGGACAAATATCATATGATCTCACCCATTATGGGACAATAATGAGCAAAACTAACAACAACCAACACAGAACCAAGTATATGAATACAAGGGATAGGCCTTCAGTGGTCAGGGGGAAAGGGGTTGGGGGGAGGGGGGAGGCAGAGGC
>PVIW01000333.1:0-208733 GCA_004026585.1 Noctilio leporinus | reverse complement strand
CACACACTGATGTTTCTCTTTCCTTCCCTTTCCTCCTCTCCAAAATAAATAAATAAACAAAATATTTATAAAAATCTAACATCTATTTATGAATGTATGTCCACATGTTAAATCTAGCTATTGCATCTATGACAAGAAATTAAATATTTTTCTAAAAACTTAGTAATTAAGATTAGGCAATCTCACTAATTATTCTAATTCTGTCCACCAATCAACAATATAGAGTCCAGGTTTCACTACACAAACATCCTTAAAATATCTCCTTTTTTTCTTTTGTTGGTATGGTGACATGACTGCATGCTAGCAAAAAGATAGAATTTGAGTAGAGAACCATTTGCCTTGATAAAAGGCATATAAAAACTTGCTGGTGTCAGTAAAGATTAACCAGCATAATTAAAAAAAAATAATTAAAGGACAGTTTTCTTTCATTGTTCCCTACCCAGATTTATTAACTGTAGGGACAAGACTGAATTAAGAAGAAACTAATAACAAACACTTTTTCCTCTCTTATCCCTTGGAGACACTCACAAAATTTCACTAAGCTAATTTTTAAATGGAATTCAGCGTGAATGGAAATGTCCTCTTGACAGCTTGGAAAATATGACATTTCTCTGCAGAACAGGCTCAAAAGTACAGCAGCACAGCACTTAGCATTCGTAGCACTGGAAAGCAGTTAATTAGCACACTTAGCATCTCTTCATGATAATTGAGTGTATTGATTGTAAAATGAGGAGACAAATTATCAAATGGTGGAAACCAGGGCCTGGATTAACAATATGGGTGTCAGAATTCACAAGGCTATGGTAGTGTGGTCCTGTGCTTTCCCAACTGGATTACCAGCTCTCTTCAGGGAAGGGCCTCTTCTTTGCCCCCTTTGGTGACCCCCTCGCCTGGGTGCTTGCTTTTAAGTGCAGCACGTTGACGACTTACTGTGGCATGGTTCCCAATAGTGCTTAGGCTGAGGTTTTGCAGGAATGGTCTCACTTTAGTTCCAGGGTCTCTAATGGACCATCAGGAGCCAGATGGGAAAAGATCATCTATTTTCTAAAGCAGAAGAGACTTAGGAAATCCCTGATGGGGAAGTTCATCCCTGACTATTTTGGGAAGTGTTTTCCAAGGCTAATATCGAAGAGTAGATTCTTCAGTGTAGCACCTCTGCTGATGATACCACAGGTGCATCGGCTGAAGAGTGAATGGATATAGATCCCATGATCCACCTTGTGCGGCTCTGAGCAAGCGAAGTGACCACATTCGATTCCTCACAACATACCTGGCAGGCTTCCTTTTCACAGGCAGGGATGGGCTCAGCCCATCAGAATTTCTGACCAATAGGTACCCTGGATTAGTCAGTGGTTCTCAAACATTGGTGTGCCTAAGAATCATCTGGGAGCTTGCTGAATTACCAACTTCCAGGCCCTACCCCCAGAAATACTGATTCAGGAAATTTGTGGCTGGATTTAAGAATCTGATTCTCATTTGAGGTCTTCAAACATTGCTGGTACCTTAACACCTTCTTCTAAGTGCTGTGGGTACAGGCCCAGTTTGTTACTGAGAATCACCCAGTCACAATGGCCAGATGAGGCTCAGTGGCCCACACAGGTGACAGATGATGGCAGAACCCCATAGAAGTCTAGGCAGAAAGGTACTACTCAGGGGCACACAGCAATGGGGATTTTAGAGTATAGTGGGCAAGATTTAGATGTGAAAGAGCTTTACAAAGAATTTAAGAAGTGACCTAGACTTAAAGAAAATCATATCTGATCCAACCACTCAATTTTTCAGATGAGGCACATGGGATATATGGAAATTAAGTGACTGGCCTCCAATCACTCAGGTAAGAGTCAAAAGTGAAGACTGGAAGCAGAAACTGATGTTTATAAGCAGCCTTTAGAGAGATTGCCCTGGATGCAATGAAACAGGTACATAGACCAACATCCTATTAAAATGACATGGCGAAACATGGCTGAATATCAATACTGTTTTTAGATTTGGGTTGACAAAGCAGAGAGGATGGTGTGTCAATAATTTTCGGTGACATACAGAGAATATTCCATATACAAGGAAGGCTCTGCCAGGATCCTAATCTATACATTTTCATCACTGACTTAGATATACATAAATAATATAGTAACTAAGAATTACTGAGCATGAATTATATGCATAGCTTTTCATATGAATTAACTTACTTAATTGTCTTTTAAAAAGGACTCTACAAGGCAGGTAATAGTATCCCTAATTTACAGATGAGAACACCGAAACCCAAAACAATTAAGAAACTTACTTGTATAGCTAGTAAGCAATGAAGTGCAAATGAAGTCTTTCTGCCTCTCCAGCCCTCTAGACAGAAGCTTATATTCTTGCACATGATGGTTTCACTCTTGGGAAGGTGGCAAATGACTGGATGGCTGGAATAGGATTTTGGAAAGATCTTGGTGGACTAAAACTAAAGATGGAAATTAATAATGATAAAAGTAAAATTTGAAAGATCAGTCACACACATATAAGGCTGCTGGGAAGACCTGGCTTAAGCAAAATGCATGTGAAAAAAGGTAGAGGCTTCAGCAAACTTTGCATTTATATGAACAAATGATGCAATTTTAGGACTGAGACAGAACAAGGTAGATGGGTCCTATTGCATTAAAAAAAAACCTTATTGATTGATTAATAGAGAGAGGAAGGGAGGAAGTGAGAGAAGAAGAGAGAGAGAGAGAGAGAAAGAAAGAAATTGGGGATTGAACCTGTAACCTTGGCATATCAGTATGACGCTCCAATCAACTGAGTGGCCAGGCCAGGGCAAGTCCTACTGCATATTAGAGATGTTAGGTCATAACTGGAGACAATTGGAAAATAAATAAATCAGATAAATATTTTATTTTTCTTTTAATTTTTTAATTTATCTAGTTGAGAGAGAGAGAGAGAGTGACATTAATCTGTTGTTCCACTTATTCATGCATTCATGGGTTGATTTTTTCCAAAAAATGATTTTGTTTATTTATTTTTAGAGGGAGGAGGGAGGTGAAAGAAAGGGGGAGAAACATCATGTGTGAGACATACATCCAACCAGTTGTCTCCTACACACTCCAAGCCGGGGACCTGGACTGCAACACAGGCATGTGCCGTAACTGGGAATCAAACTGGTGACCTTTTGGTTCACAGGCCAGTACTCAATCCACTGAGCCACACCAGCCAGGGCTGTTGGTTGCTTCTTGTATGGGCCCTAAGTGGAGATCAAACCCACAACTTTGGTATATTGGGATGATGCTCTAACCAACTGAGCCGTCTGGCCACAATGAGTTTATTTTCCCACAGAAACTGAGACCACTAAATTGAATCCAGAGGTGGAAATTTTTTGTGGCAAAGTGGAAATTTGTGATTTTGGCAACCCAGCATCTGTCTCTTCATATTCTCTCTTCTTCTCTTTCTCTTAATGACAGCAGCCTTATTTTCTTTTATGGAAGTACCCACCTTCACTCATTTTCTGTGGTCCTCATGGACATAAATGTCAATCAGAATCAGAGTACCTTTGTGCTCTATTTCTTGTACCTGCTTCTTGGTCAAGGGATGAATCTGTGTCCCAAACTTGTCTGTATTCCATACATATTTTGTTTTTTTTCCCCTTGAACAGAGTGATATACAAGAAAAAAATGTTGGAGCAAAATAATTGCGACACCAACCTCTACAGGAAACTGTTTATTCCTCACCAAGATTTCTGCCTATTGCCCTGGTTCCTGTGTTTTCTGAGGCTGACACCTCACTCAGAACTCAAGTACATTTGCACGGGTCATTCTTCAAGGTTGATCAGCCCACTTCTTCAAGTAACATTAACATTCAAGGCACAGTGCAACGAATATTGGTTTCTCTTTCTCTTCTTTCTTCTTGTTCATGTCTTCCCCCTTCTTTTCCTCTTTCTTCTTCTATAAGGAAATATTAGGTTCCAAACAAGTGTAGGAAAGAATATGAACACAGCAAGTAATTTCTTATCAAGTTTAATAAAATGCAATTGTGTGTCTGAACTGTTCCACACCCAGAGGATCATGTGTCTGGTACCACATGGGTAATGAATTCACCAATAAAAGTCTAACTCAGGTGCTCATTGAGGAAAGAAGGAAAGTTATCAAGGTGGGCACAGAACTTTGGGTAAGGAAAAAAAAAATCCTTATCCAAAAATACAAGGAGATAAAATTAAGAGGAAGAGAAAGAGGAGGTTGGTGGTGTTTTTTTAAGTTTACCAAACACTCTTACAGATTTTCTTTCTCGGATCTCGAGAGCTCTTTAAGGCAGGTATGGTTACCCCTGGATTCTAGGCATGCACTGCAGGGGTGGAAATGTGACTGGTTCAAGCCCCAGAGCTACTAGAGTAACCTGGCTAAATCATGCATTCATGTCCTCTGCTCCTCCCACCCTCTCTTCCACTCCAACCAAATTGCAGGCAGCTGTGTTCTGTGCAGGTCTGGGGTAGTTACACATAAAATCAAAATATGAAACCATGTTCCTGTGAAGGCTGGCAGAGAAGGAGCATAGTCTAGTATTAGCTAGAGATTTCTCTCAAAGCAGAAAGCTCAAGAAAAGAAACTGCTCTGAATGGAGTTTGTTTTAAGAACCTGATTCCTGCTGTGAATAATGATATGTGGTTGTTTTATAAATTAGCCACATTTGAATTCTAAATCATTATAGGTACAGCACAGCCTTTGATATAAGACTAAGCTTATTCTTCAACAAGCAAAATAATTGCTTGAGTTGGTGGGAGGGGGTAGGGGAGAGCCAGCTTTTTGAGGAACTATAGCTGTTACCCAGGTAATAGTCTGAATACCTGACAGTGCAAAATAATGGTATTGATAAGAGGAATAAATCTGATCCTGGCTATTTTCTGTCAAATTGGTAGAAGACAAATTTTTATGCAAGTATGCAGAAAAGTAATAAACCTGCTTATGGAACAAATTTAATGGTTGCTAAGCCTATATATTTCTAATAATTGTTTATACTTTTAATTTAATACTATTATTTCTAGCAGGAAGCTTGTTTCACATTGTAGGGAGCTTGGAATAACACTGAAGGATCAGAGTTTTCCGAAAGGCAGTTTTCAAGGGAATTCAACATGGTTAGATTCAAGGATGTCACCATCACTTCTGTGTCTCAAAGATTTTCTTGGAAATAAATTTTGAATAGACTTCAAAAGCTCTCCTCCCTTCTCCTTCAGGGATGTGGGAGAAGAAAAGCGAGGAAAGATAGGTCTTAACTTTTCTACAAATTATTACTCTTTATTACTGAAGCCATCTCCACATTTTATACACATCCATTTTAGCTCCAATTTAAGAAGTTACATTGACCTCACGGCATTTTCAACAATCAAATGTGTTCAAGAGCAGTCAGTGGAGTCTCCAGGAGTTGAAGGAAGCGTTGGACAATGGAGAGAACCATTGCTGGCCGACCTGTGGTTCCTGGGAAACGAACGGGAACATGGCTAGCTGCATCATCTCACCTTCCAACGCAACATCACCTCTCCATGTTCTCCCACCGGAAGCCCAGAATGAAGCTCTACAAAGCAAGTTCAAAATCTGTTGGCAAGCCCACCGGGACACTCCTGCTGCCATTGCTCGGGTTCTGCCACTTCTGGGACCAGAGAAAGCCCGCTGTCTCCAGGGTTGCCAAGTCAGCACTTCGCCAGAGCACTTAGAAAGGATGGCATCCCCACCTCTTCGTCAGCGGCCGCCAAAAGCCCTAACTACCACGGGTAATGGCATAATGGGGAGTAAGGGGCATGTGAGAACAGGTCGCAGGAAATACTTTCCCAGGGCAAGTCGATATGAATGTGCTGTGTCTTCCAGGGTGAGCGGTAAAGCTCTGTCACCGGGATTCGGCGTCCTTGTGCTATTAATACAGTTCTTGCTCTCTCGGAGCTGCACGTTGATCGAGCGCGACCAGTGCATTAGGCTGGCCGTGCCACCGACTTAGACAGAGTGTCTGCGGGCCACGCGCTCCCAAATGTTCTGCAGGAAGCTGCCCCGCGCTGACAGGGAGAGAGGAATGGATGGTCTCCTTCTCCAGTCTCTGTTTCTATTATAAATTAGATGCCTACTTTAAAAATGAGCCAAGTATAAATAATTAAAAACAAATCAAAGGCCTTTATTACCACCATCGTACCCAGGATGTTGAAGATAACTCACCTCCCCAGCACATTTATGGATGCTTGCCCTGCTTTGCTCACCTCTATTTCTCTCGATGATATGTACACTGAAAAACCAAAAAGTATAACAAAGGAAAAAAAAAAAACAAAAAACCAAGAACCAAAACGCAGGCTGATACCCAGTCTCATGTCACTTGCAAGTCCCAGCCACAAGGAAGCCAAAGTTCATTCTTGAGACAGTGTACTCAAGGTCTCCTTTATCCTCCCCAAAGGAACAGGTCACTTTGAAAACCAGAGTGGAAAATCTCAGGACCAAGTCCCCAGGGAGGCTCCAGGAAGCCCTCAGAAGCAAGTATTCACTGACTCATGCCTGGTCCTGCTTTCAGTGCAGGTAAAGCTGTGACTTCATCTTCCTCCTTCCTCGTATTTGTAGTGGCCAACGCCTGATGACTGTAACCATGACCATCCTATCGTTGATCCTGTTTTGTCAGGAACCCACCAAATCTGTTTACCTCATGCTTAGTTTTGTGGCAAAGTTATCTGACCCCTTTATAAATAAAATGGTCTTGCACTGGGAGATCTGGAATTGAATGGAAAATTGGTAAAAACTGGGGCAAAACAATTGCCTCTAATAGATTAAAATGCTTCAGAGGCTTATGCGAGAAAGAATGGAAAATTAGAAAGAGTATATCTGAGTTATAAAACCTTTTTTGAAAGCTACTGCCTTGAATTATAATAAGTAAATTTGAGAGCTGGGACTCGGGCAAAATACTCCAAGTTCCCAAACCTGGCTGCATATGATATTAAAAACACAGGTTTTCTGGATTCACACTGGGAGATTCTGCTTCAGGAAATCTGAGTTGGGGCTCAAGAATAGGTGCCTAGGGAATGAGTGCTCAAGAAGTGTTAAAATGTTAAAAGTAACACTTGTACGTCATCTGTGTATCTGAAATAAGCTAGGTCAGGTACCGCTCAAGTCTATATGGTTAGCTTGGTGTGCAAAAATAATTCCAGTGGTGATTGGAAGTTGAGAATTATGGAATTGTTGTGAATTGTGGCATATTTTTATTTCTTTATGGAAAGTTTTAAAAAGTATGGAAAATGGCATTTAATTTATTTACCAAAAGGCAATTGATTTGACAGCTGCCTTACCAAAAAGGAGACTCTCCCCATAATCTCCTGATGACAATTTTCTATAACATATGCATCTGAAGAATTTTATCCAAGATGGAAATATGGAAAGCAAAACAGGCAACACCCTTCTAGCACAGCAGGTCTCACTTTTAAAGATTCCTTTATATTCTCAAGAAATTTTAAAGACCCCAAAGAAGTTATTTTCTTTTTGTATTGGTATATCTATTGATATTAATCATTCCATTAATTAAAACTGAACACTTGAAAAATATTTAATTGATTTAAAAATAATATAATGAACCCTGTCACATGCATAAACAACATTTTGGGGGAGAATAATAACTATATTTTTCAAAACAAAAATGTTTGTGAAGAATAATATTGTTTTGCACTTTTGTAAACGTTTTTAAATGCCTGGCTTTATAAATGGCAATTGCATTTTTGTATCTGCTGCTTCATTCAATGTGTTGCAATAGGTCCTTTAAATTGAAGCATATAAAGAAAATGCAGCTTCAAGAACCTAGTATGGAAGAACCATGGACATGGACAACAAGTGGGATTGACTTTGTGGGGGAGTGGGTAGGTGGGGAAGGGGACAGAGGGGAGCAAAGAGGGGATGGATGTAATACAACAACAATAAAATTAAATTAAAAAAAAAAAAGAAAATGCAGCTTTACATGTATGCATATTAGGAAAAGGGAGGTCATTGTGCGTCCAGGAAAGTGTCCCTGAGAAACCTGGGCTCCTCAGACCACTGCACTTTGAAAATGACTCTTATAAGACTATCTCAACTCCCTTGCCATGATAATGAATTGGAATCATTGAGTGAAGGCACTCAGCCATGAATGAGATCTGTAGAGGCTGATTTGAATCACAAGGATTTCAGATATAAGGCCAAAGCATGCCTAGGTTGATCAGAAAGAAACCATTAAGAATACAGAGGTCCTATTCTGGTGCATGATGTGAGATGGTAGTCTAGTTTCTTTTTCTTTTCTTTTTTTTCACATGTACCATCCAGTTCCCTCAACGCCATTTACTAAAGAGACTATTTTTAATTCATTAATCCATTAGATGCTCCTGCCTCCTTGTTAAATGGTAATTGACCACAAAGGCATAGGTTTATTTCTGGGCTCTCTATTTGGTTCTATTTATCTATGTGTCTGTTCTTTGATATCTGAAATTGTGATCCCTCCAACTTTGTTCTTTCACTCAAAATGAATCAAAGACCACCATCAAAATGGAAAGGGAACCAACTGTATAAGAGAACATATTTGTCAATACATCAGACAAGGGTTTCATCTCCAAAATATATAAAGAACTCATATAACTCAACATTAGGAGGACAAACAACCCAATTAAAAAGTGGGAAAAGAACCTGATAGACACTTCTCTAAGGAGGACATCCAGATGGCCTGGATGACATGAAAGAATGTTCAATGTCACTAGCCATCAGAGAGATGTAAATTAAAACCACTGCAGTGAGATACCACCTCACATCTGTCAGAATGGCCATCATGAACAAGTCAACAAACAACAAGTGCTGGCGAAGATGTGTAGAAAAGGGAACTGTAGTGCACTTTTGGTGGGAATGCAGGCTGGCACAGCCACTGTGGAAAACAGTGTGGGATTTCCTCAACAAACTAAAAGTGGAACTGCCTTTTGACCCAGTGATTCCGCTGCTGGAAATATACCTGAAGAATCCTGAAATGCCTGTTTAAAAGAACCTATACATCCTTATGTTCATAGCAGCACTGTTTACAATAGCCAAGATTTGGAAACAGCCTAAGTGCCCATCAATAGGTGAGTGGATTAAAAAATTGTGATACAAGGCCCTGACTGGTGGCTCAGTGGATAAGGTGCCAGCCTGTGAACCCAAAGGTCGCTGGTTTGATTCCCAGCCAGGACACATAACCAGGTTGCAAGCCAGGTCTCCAGCCAGGTCCATAGCTGGAGGCAGGTGAAAGGCAACCATACACTGATGTCTCTCTCCTTCTCTGCTTCTCTCCCTCTCAACCCTCTCTGAAAATAATGAATAAAATCTATTAAAAAAATTGTGATACAGTCACACAGTAGAACACTATGCAACAGTAAAAAAGAAGGAATACCTACCTTTTAAGACAGCATGGCTGGAACAGGAGAGGATTATGCTAAGTGAAATAAGCCAGGTGGTAAAAGACAAATACCATATGATCTCACTTTATAGATGGAATCTAATGAACAAAATAAACCAATGAGAAAAAAGAACCAGAGGCAAAGGATCATGAAACAGACCGACTACTATCAGAGGGGAGGGGGGAAGTAGGGACTGATTGGTAAAAGGTGAAAGATTAGTCAAAGAACATGTATAAAGGACCCATGGACATGAACAAAGGTGTGGGGATTGATTGGAAGCGAAGGGTGGGTGGGTGGGTGGAGGGGGGGGGGCAAAAGGGGAAAATTGGGACAACTGTAACAGTACAAAACAATAAAATATTAAGATAAAAAAGAATAAAGAGGTCCTAGAATGAGGTGTGATGGGGATGTTCACAGGCATCACCTGGGTAGAGATGAAGGGGTCTGGGAAAGTCACTGTGTAACATTTCAGCTACTTTGCCATCCGAGGGCAGCTCAAGCCCACTTTTAGGCATTAAAAAAAAATCTGTTTTGTCTTCCTGGAGCATTCAGGTGACTCAATAAGCCTTGCTCCCCTGCTTGATGTGTCTGAGGTGTTCTGGGGTTGGAGCCTTTTATTCAGATGAGGAAATGATTGTCTGTGAGCTTGACCCAGCCAAGAGAGATCTTCTCCTCTTTTGACATTTTCAGAAGGTTCATGATCTCTTCCATTTTCAGCAACTATTTTTCTGGTTCTTTCTTCTCTATAGATTAGACAATTCTGTCGATGGAATAGGTTACAGGTTCAATTCTTTTTCAAGTTTCCTCATTGCCCTGGGAATCTGACTGTAGAATTGATCTAATCTCATCAATTCTATGATCCTTCTCTCTAGTTTCTGCCTTAACCTCCTAAACCCAGTAATTAAAACGACCAACCAGTTCAGCCACAAAATCAATTAAGGAAGTACTTTCACATGGCATGAGGCTCCAGAGGTTCTCACAAGTGGGTTTAAATTTTGTTGGTTATTTTCCAACTTTTAAGTTGATATCCCAGATTAGCAACAATGTCACAATTGTGGTGTGTGACCAAAGACATCTCCCAGGTGTGGTCTGGTCGTTTGCAGAGAAGTTTGCACGTAGACATCCTCCTCTGATTTAACTTGCCTTAGACTCTAATGTCAGAATATCAGTCCCATTGTAGAGGCAGAGAAGCTTCTCTTCCTTTCTCTCTCCCACCCTACCTCCCCTCCCCCTGCAGATGGGCAGCCAGAGTTGCCTGGGGCCAACTCCGAACTTCCAGCTGAAATGTGTCTGCATGTGGACTTTCTAAAGACAGCAGTTCTTGGGTGAAGGAGGAGAGGTTAACTCTCTGTGTCAGCATCTTTCTCCTCTATCCTGTCTTCTCATTGATACCCACTGGTGTGTTCAGCAGGAAAGGAAATTAATGTTGAGTGCCTCCTATGTTCCAGGAGCCACTTCTATAAACATTATACATCTCATTCAATCACAAATAACTTTTAAAATCTTTACTTTTTTAAAAGTATTTTTTAAAAGATTTTATTTCATCATTTTTAGAAAGAGGGGAAGGGAGAGAGGCAGAGAGGGAGAGAGACATCAACGTATGGTTGCGTTTCACCTGCCTCCAGCCACAGACCTGACTGGAGACCTGGTTTGCAACCTGGTTATGTGCCCTGGCTGGGGAATTGAACCTGCGACCTTTGGGTTCGCAGGCTGGCACCTTATCCACTGTGCTACCAGCCAGGGCCTAAAAATCTTTGCTTTTGAAGGCAGATAAATAAATAGTGCACAAGGTCATCCAAGGTTTTTATCAGACTCCAACGTTCATGATTTTGTATTAGTCTGTGCTGTGCTGCTTCAGCTCAGGAATGCCCTAATTAGCTTCCTTCCAGCAGCAAAATTGGCCACATTTGAATCGTCTTTCTCGTTTTCCCAAATGAAACTCAGTCTTAAATTTTATCACTTCTACCCTTATCATAATCCTCATAGCTGTCTTGAAGTCTCATGATTCTACTTTAATTGTAATATTACTTGAGGCGCCCATTCTGTCTCACCTGCCTTCTAATGATGGCCTCTCACTTGTCCCCCTATTCTACTCCCATCTTCTTTGGAACAGACTGTGGGGTGAGTAGTCAAGGACATAGGTGCTGCAGCCAGATTACCTGGGCTCAAGTCCTGCCACTGTCAATGGGAAAAAAGCTTGAAAAATATGTTGGAGGAAGACAACAGAGAACATTAGCTTCCTACCTGCCACCAACCAGAACTGACAGACATTTCTGTGTTGTATACACTTGCTTCCGTAGTTTTACTCTTACTCATATTTAATCTTCTGCATATGAGAATTCCATTCATTCTTCAAGACTCCAAACTCAATGGCATCCTTGACCTCAGCAGGAAACAATTTATTTACCTTATGGAATTCCATGGCTCTTTTTTTAAATACCACTCTTTTCTCACATCACTATGTTTTATTATCGACTATAGTTACAGACGTATTTATCTACCCAACTAGATGTAAGCCCCTTCAAGGTAGGAGCTATGATGTATTAATCTTTGCTGTGAAGTATCTATATCGTCTCTTGTTCATAATGAGAATTCAATAAAAATTTTGTTGAATGGCTTGATGTGAGTTTTACATAATAATAGCTACCACTTACTGAGCTCACCTCAATGCTAAGTACTATGGGGGAGCTTTATGCATACTGTCTTAATAAATCTTTAGCCCTTGTGGTGTTTACTAGTCTTCCCATGGAAAAAAAAAAAACATATTTATTTATTTATTAGACAGAAGGAAAGGGAGAGAGAAAGAAACATTGATGTGTGAGAGCAACATCAATCAGTTGACTCTTGCACACCCCCAAGCGGAGACCTGGTCAGCAAGCCAGGTATGTGCCCTGAATAGGAACTGAACTGGCAACCTTTCAGTTTGTAATCCGGCACTCAACCACTGAGCCACACCAGCCAGTCTTCCCATTTTTCAGAAGAGGACATCAAGTCACAGATAGGCTAAAATAACTTGCCCGAGGTGATCTGGACTTGACCCCAGTGCTGATAAACTCCAAGTTCATGCTCATATTCACTGCATCAGGGTACCTACCTCTCTGGTTGTCAAAGGAAAGCTTTTTGGAGCTACACACACACACACACACACACACACACACATCTTTCTGGTACCTAATTGGCTATCGGGCCTGCTGCCATCTCAGCAGTCACATTCCACACATCCGTAGCTATATCTTAGCTAAGAAGTACTTCCTCCTTTTTGGGAAGGGTGAATTCATTCTAAGACCAGTCACAGGGAGACCTCTTCTGCCAGCCCTGCTCCTAGGGAAAGGAACTGAGCTTCAGGACTGTCAACAGCGAACTCTCCAAAGGATGTGTCAGCATTTATACCAGGCTGATTAGCATGCAGCAAACAAATCACTCACTGCCTCATGTGCAATGCATGGCAGCTTATTTGATAGCATATTTATGCACACCTCTTCAGAAACAATATTCTGTAAATCTTGTCTCAAACCCTTGGGGAGATATTGGTTGGAAGCAGGAAATCAGCAAACACATTGATCCTACATACTCTGTGATGCTAGTAGTCGTCATGAAATTGAATTTCATCTTAACATATTAAAATCAATATACAGTATTCAGTTTAATTTAGAATGTAAATACCATCAAGGGTTTTCAAGACAGAGAAAATAATAGTTTGTTACTCAGATGTGTATGTATCATTATACAGGCCATTTACCATTGTTTAGAATAAGTATGACCCCAGAATAGGAAAATATCTATCAACCTATCAGAGTAAATAGGAATTCAAGTCTTCAATTGATCAGAATCAGTAGCTAAAAAGTGGTTCACATTTTAAACTTATATTCAAAGTGTAGTTTTCTTCATCATTTTACTTTAAAATAACATTTTGCCTAAATAGCATTTATTGTTTTAAATTCTCTAAACGGTATGTCAGAGAACATTCCCTTGTGTAAAATTCCAGTAGGATAGTGCTAAGAAGATTTTTGCAGCATGTTATAATAACCAAAGGAAATTCTCTCTGACATCTCCTGGGTGCCAGGGGCACTCTGATCTGGGGATGTGGGCATGAAGTTCAGAGTGTAAGAGCTTCCAAATCCTCTTACAATCTTGTTACGATGCTTCCTTCCTCCATTCTGTTCTAATTTCATAGGTGAAATGAAAAATATTTCTTATTGTGGTTGCTATTGTGTGATTATCGTATGCTGTTGAGGAATGCCAATATGCAGGGATGCCATTAAGTTCTTCACATATATGGTTTTAGTGCATGCTCTTTTTTGCCCTCTGATGTAGGCACTTTGAGGAGTAAAACTACTTGTCCAAAGCCACACAGCTGGTAAGTAACCATCGGATTTGAGCTCTAGAACTAGTTATCTTTTCCACCACTGGCCTAGAGGAGATAGCACCGCTCTCTTGGAGAGAGTTACCTTGTGTCCCCCAGAGTACGGAGCTGAGGAGAAAAGTAGACACAGGGGCTCTTAGCAGCAGTGGTTTCGTGGCTAATCCATCCTTCCACTTTCATCATCGCTGCTCCCTCTTATGAATGCAATCTTTCTGTCAGATCTCTTTCAACTACCTGAGAGGCTGAATGGAAAGTATAAATAGTCGATCGGGTCATTTTCTGAAGTGCACAGCTGTAGGAGTCAGCCATTCATTTCTTCTCTCCGGACTGACACATGGGATGCACGAGGAGTATGCAATCGGCCAGTCCAAGATGCTTGTTGCCTGTGCTACCTAAGCACTCTGAAAACAAAACAAAACAAAACAGAAAACCTCCGTGGTATTAAAGTACTTCCACTTTTATCCTTGAAAGAATATATATTACCCTCTGGTTTCTGAGTTTCTTGTGGTGATGGAGTGGGGCTGTACTTCCAGAGCCACTTCTCAGGCTAGGATCACAGGGATGCTGTGAGGTAATGTCTGGAAAGCACTTTGAGCTCCTTTGAGAAAGGTGCTCCGTCAATGCCATGCATTATTGTTTATTGTCAGCAGGAGACACCTCTGGTTTTCCTCCCTGGGTGCAACAGCGCTGTGCAGGTAGCTTTCAGTTGGGGAAGAGTTTCAGCCCCCTCCAGATTTGGCGACAGGGATACCTCCGAGGGCAGGGGATTGGGCTAGTGCCACAGAAGGGGGACAGACTCTGCAATTGTACCAGCCAATTTCACTCCTTTTAACGAACAGAAACTAGGCTTTCCTTTTGATGGGAATTGAATTTTGAGGGGATGGATTTGTTTGGCAATAATGAAGCACTCATTTGAAAAATCAAAGTGTTCAATGCAGTAGCATGTGAGCTGGGCTCCTGTGGCTTCCTGCCCAATTCTATCTGTAAAATGTATGTGCACCCCAAATTGCCCTGGTGGAGCTCAAGTTGACCCCTTAATGCCCTAAAAATAAGCCTCGCCCTTCTTGGCTGCTCTTAAATTCAAGTCATCCTTTTAGTCCTAGCTCCAACGCCATGATTTCCTCTTACAAAGTAGTGGAGTTTGAGAAATATTCCCTTATTTTAACATTTGCAAATAATCCAAGAAGTCAAAGGCCCACCCTCCTACTTTCAGTAGATAGTAGAGAAAAGCACCAGATCATTATGATATTTCTTCTTGATTAGACGCAGGAATCAAATGGGAGCAAAGGGAGGAAGTGAGAAGCACCTCCTTATTTCCCTCCTTACTGTGTTTCTTTTTACCCAGGATTATTATGGTAATAGCAGTACCTGACATTTATGTGGGAATTCATGGTTTGAAAAGCTCTCACATGTGCTTGATGTCATTTGATCTGTAAAGCATTTGATGTATGGCATTTTACCCTATATAGAAAGTGAGCAGAGTGATCGCTTGTCTTTGAAGGAGAGGAAAAGTCTGGCTATTGTTGGAGTCATTCTCCCAGTAGGAGCAGAGCATCTCCTATATGCACCGTTTTCTATAAGGCTGACCCTGTTTGTCAGAGGCCAGCTGTGTCTTCTGTCTTCTGGGAATTGTTGAAGGAAGCAGAGTCAACATTAACTGCATGTTTTCCAGGGAAGAGCAGGGCCAATGGATTGAACTATATGGTGGAGACAGGTTGACCCCAAATCCAGGACCACTGCTTTGTCACATAATTGTATTCTGCAGCCCTGACTTGTGGTCTGAGCAGAGATTAATTCTTGACCATAATGGCGTACAGTTACATGCCTCGTACAGTCCTCCCCATTCTTCGAGCCTGAATTCAAATCATACTTTCTTTCTCAAGTCCCTTGAGATGAAATTTCTCCCTCTCTTTCTTAGGGTCTCATAGAAACTTTAAGGCTTTTCTATTATACCATCTGTCTCATGCAACTTTGTTTTGGAGCTGCTTGTTTTGGGTCTATTTCCAGTGCTAAAGAGCAATAGACATGAAGTCTTACCCATATTTACATTGACCACAGTCCCTGGTACCATATTTTACATGTGGCAGAGTCTGATGGAGGCTTTGTGTGCCTGAAGTCTTACCAAAAAAAAAAAAAAATTGTCCAAGTATAAGATATGGTGGTCCAATTCACATTTTAAAATATTTTCTATCATCGGAATATGTATAAATGCCCCATGGACATTGACAACAGGTTGAGGATTGACTGGAATCGGGAGGTGGAGGGGCTAGTGGAGAACAATGGGGGGAAACATGGGGACAACTATAAAAGAATAATAAAAAAAAGAAAAAAAATTTCTATCATCTGTAGATGTGAAAGTTTGGGTCCATTAAGGAGCTATGGTTGATCAAGTACTGCTATTCAGTGGGTCTTTGAAAAGATTTTCATCTTTAATTTTAAAATATGTGATTCCTACTCCTCTATCAAGTTTTGAAAATGACTGTATTTGTGAAACAATCCAACTTTATAAAAGGGAATATGTGTACATTAACTAATGATTTCAAATATTCCAGATAATATCACTTGAGTAAGATGGTTTCAGTTGAGTCCTGGCTGGTGTGGCTCAGTGGATTGAGTGCTGGACTGCAAACCAAAGGGTCACTGGTTCAATTTCTAGTCAGGACACATGCCTGGGTTTTTTCTTATTTCTAATTATATACAGTTGTATTTTATCTCTTTAATTATTCAGTAGCTTTCTAGTTTGTTGAATTTCTAAAGAATAAACTAGTTCTTAGATTTATTTTCTAATCATGCATTTTGCTTTTTTAAAAAAATCATATATATATATATATTTAAAGATTTTATTTCATTATTTTTAGAAAGAGGGGAAGGGAGAGAGGCAGAGAGGGAGAGAGACATCAATGTATGGTTGTGTTTCACCTACCTCCAGCCACAGACCTGACTGGAGACCTGGTTTGCAACCTAGCTATGTGCCTGGCTGGGGAATCGAACCTGCAACCTATGGGTTTGCAGGCCAGCGCCTTATCCACTGTGCTACCAGCCAAGGGTGCATTTTGCTTTTTAATTCACTAATCTTTGCCATTGGTTTTATTATTTTCACTTTTCACTTTCCTTGTGATGTTTACTTTATTCTGCAAATTTAATGATTAAATGATTTACATCCTCTCTTTTAATAATTAATATTTATGAACATATCTTCAAATACATCACACATCCTGATATATAATATTCTCATATTTGTATGCTCTAACTTATCTACATCTTTATTGTTGATTTCTACACTTCACAAGTTATTAAGAAAGCAATTTTCTTATCTTTTAAAGGCCTGAACATTTCTATTTCAATTTTTTAGAAACAAAATGCAGTGCTTATTATATTATGGTGAGAGAATTTGACCTGATAAGCTTACAAATTATAGGTTCCAAAATTATAGTGTGCATGCATGTGTGTGCTTAAATTTTCCTTACTAACAAAATATTTTCCATGATTCTAAGATGCATTAATCCACTATTCAACTCTGGATATACTGGATACTAGAAATAATAGTATGTACAAAAAGAGAAGTTTTTTTTTTTTTTTTTTTTTTTTTGGCCAATGTGGAAGAGCCATCCTAAAGAATATATAAAAGCTGCCTGGTTACCTGCTCCAACTTCTTCATTCAAGAGACAGGCTGACGAAAGAGCCATCATGTCCTCCGTCCTACTTGCCAGCCAGCTGGGCTGTTCAGGTTCAAATTGCAAGTGGGGGCTACAAGTGGATTCTTCAGACCACAGATGGCAAGATCCCTCCCTCCTGGACTCTGCCATATGGTCGAGTGTTAGCTACAGTATTCAGGAGTGTTCAAGCCTTTCAAATTCTTCATTTTTATTTCTTTTACTATACTTTTAATTTTGACTAAAATGTATGCAACTTAACCTACTTTCCTGTATTTTTTGAAGTGTCAATCAATAGTAGCTCTTTCTGTCTCTATGCATTTCAATCCCTCGTGACACATTTTGGAAACTTCCAAGAGCCTGTATCTTTTAAAAGCTTTTGAACTCTCTGTGGGCATTTTCATGGGAAGTTGGAAAAGATCAGATTAGGGACTGATTGTAGCTTGTCACCATCTTGCTAGTGAACATGTGTGATGTTTTTAAAAGTCATCAGACAGACTTCTGGTCAAAATGGAGGCATAATTAGTCATGCTTCACCTCCTCACACAACCACAAGAAGGATTACAACTAACCTCAAAAGAAATAGCACCCAGAACTGCTAGAAGATATAACTGTGTGACAACCAAGGATTTTTGGGGGTGCACTAAAGGCAACCACACATTGATGTTTCTCTCTCTCTCTTTTTCCCTTTCTTCTGCTCTAAAATTAATGAATAAAACCTTTAAAAGAAAGATTTTAACAGGTGGAGCTAATAACTTATGGAACAATTTAATAATTTACATGAGATGTATGATTGGTTTAATATTTAAAACAAAGGCTACTTAAGCAACCATAGAATTTAGCAGTTGCTTTTTAAGTTTTTATATAACTGAAAATTAAAATTATTAATGCTAGGTCTCTTGGGAATGCTACAGAGTTTGAGTGTGAATTTCTGTGAACACTTGGATACCATCGCTTTTGAAAGTGCACTGGCTTCTTCTATCCCAGGACCTAAATTTGAATTCAGGAAAGAGTCACACACTATTTAAAGGCTGAACAGAATTTCTGATCACATGTTAAACCCTGGGCATATTTTGTTTACCTGTGTAATTACTCCTCTTAGCTGTGAGAATTTGTAAGTGCAGGTATAGGAACAAAGTCTGTACAACTTAGTATATTTGTTTTATATGTTGACTTTTAGTTTTTAAGTATATTTTATTGATTATGCTATTAGAGTGGTTCCCATTTTCTCCCTTTTGCTTTCATAAGTATGATATGTACAATTTTATAATAATAATTTGAGCCTAAATGAAGTAGATGATTATTTGGGAAATGTGTGATATAGTATACTCAAAACTAGCCAAATAAAAAAAAACCCTGCATAGATGATTTTTAAAAATCTTAAAAAGCAAGACAAATTACATCAAGATAATTGCACAGCTGATCATTTAAAAACCTGCAAAATTTATTGAGGGAAAGAGTGCAGAACAAAAGTGATAGCATTTGTTCTGACACCATTATGACTTCCTCGATCCTAGAGACACCTGTGGTGGCGAGTCTTGGGCAGCAGGGACTCCCGAGTGACCCTGATAAACAGAGCCCCTCTGTGAACCCCATTGAACATGTAACTTTGGTGGGAAATAAACTTATATTGTGTTAAGCCACTGACACCTTGAAGTTATCTGTTACTATCTAATTTATCTTGACTGATACTGCACTAATATAAAAATACATTCAACAGCATAGAATAAATAACTCTAAAATAGATGCATTATCTAAAAGGATGTTGTATATGATAAGTGGGAAAGTCACAAGGATTAGGTAATTGGAAAAATAACAACTTTAACTCTCACTTTATACCATAAAACAAAATAAAACTCACATCAATAAAGAAGTTAAATATAAAGACTCAGGCCATAAAAAGTTTAAAAATATGATAACTGTGATAACTAAAACTCTGAATGGGACTGTATGTTTTTGAGGGGGTTAAATAGACTTTGGAACTGGAAAAAAATTATTTCCAAAGACAAACTCATAAAATTGCAAGTAATAAATGCTGAATTAAATATTGAGAAATTTTAACCTAGTCAATTGCCACTCAACTCATCTCCTATATAATTACATATGTTTAAATCATAAGAACAAAGTCAAATAACTAATTTATTCTTAGCAAAACTCATGTTTTAGCTTATAAGCTCTTATAATCAATATTGAATTCATCTTCTAGAATTCTAAGGTGTCATTTGCCAGGGTCAAGAGCATGGGTTCTTGGCATGGCTCCTCTATTTACCAGTGATGTGAATGCCTATAGTCACATGACCTGGTGGATAGGGTTTCCTTTCCTGTAAATAAAGATAGTGGACCAGATAACCTTGAATATCTTTTTCTGATTGTTCAATACTGTGATAATGTAGCTATTCCTGTGAATAGTGTAGCTATCTGTAGTAATCAAAGTATTTTAAATATATTGTACAGTATAAGGGGATATTAAGTAGTACACAGACCTATTTAAAGGGAAATCACCTAGCTGGTATGGCTCAGTGGATTGGTGCCAACCTGTGAACCCAAGATTCACTGGTTCGATTCCCAGCCAGGGTACATAACCAGGTTGCAAGCCAGGTCTCCAGCCAGATCTGTAGCTGGAGGCAGGTGAAAGGCAACCACACATTGGTGTTTCTCTCCCTTTCTTCCTCCCTTCCTGCCCTTCTCTTTAAAAATAATGAATAAAATCTTTAAAAAATAAACAGGTTAGTCTTATTTTTCTCTCAGGATTTGAAAATATGCTGTGCTTGCATATTTAGATAACGTACAAAGAAAATGTGACAGCTTGTTACTGGAGTAAAATTCTAGAATTTTTTGTGGTCATAAATTCACCCAAATGATGAGTGAAATTTTTGCAATTTATCCTTTAAGTGAGCCAACCCACAAGATAAAAGGATAATATATCATGAGAAGTATTTAGGTCATTCATTTTGATATGTAATGTTTGATTTTAATTAGTTATATAATTTCATAGTACAGTAGTATCTTGTGGTATTTTTCTAAAAAACAATGACGGTGTCTAGATAGAAGTTCCCACTTGAGATTTTTGCCATTAATTTTTACAGAAACATTTAGTGAAGCATCAAATTTAAGGATAAATTACATTCAAATCAGGGAGACTCTGATAAGCCAAACGTGTTTTTCACTTACAAAATAGAAAACAGAGATGAGCTTCAGGGCAGGAAATGAAGTAACCAGTAGTAACTTGCACCTTTGCTCACCTGAGCACTACTTCTGAAGCCAGACTTCAGGCGTGGGAGTGAAATCCTAGGCTTTTCTACCACAGTCAAGAATTAGAATACAAAGTGTGTCCCAAATGTTTATATTGTTTATATTGACTTGGCTCGATACATTTGGGACAGACCTCATAGGGCTGTCAAAGGCGATGGAAGAGCAGATGAGGTAAAAAAGTCTGCCACTGATGGAAGCACATACTTATGAAGCAGCTCTTCTGTGGCAGGCACTGTACTAGGCTCCAGGAATATAAAGGCAAATGAAACACAGTTCTTACTCTCAAGGGACCCATTCTAGTGTGGAGACAGCTTACGTATTAGTTTGGGGAAATTACATTATTATCTCTAATATATAAACATCCAAAGTTCAATGGCTTAACACATAGTTGTCAACCTTTGTCATCTCATGGCACACAGGAGCTAATTACTAAAATTTTGTAGCATACTATACAATATCCAATATTTTTTTGTTGCTCTGATGAAAAAAAATTGGTGTAATTTTGATTGATTCAAACTGGATGGCTAGTGTGTTGGCTATTGTCTTTTTTTATTTGACAATCTAAGGGAAAGGAGGTCAATGACCCTGACTAGACAGTCAGGTATTGCATATTTTAAAAATTCTTGCAGCACGCTGGTTAAAAACTCTGGCTTAACAAAACATAAGTTTACTTCTCAATGGTGAGTGGCCTTGTGTGTTGTCATTGGGGCCTCAGGCTTCTGCCAATGTGGGCTTGCCTAGGACTGTGGGGGTGTGTTGGACCCTTATATCTAAGAAGAGAAAGGGTGGAAGACTGCATCAGAGGGGTTTATGGGTCAGGGTGACATACATCACTTCTGCCCACATTCCACTGGCCAGAACCTTGTCACAAGGTCACACTTCACCACCAGGGAGGCTGGGGAATATGGACCAGCTTTGTGGAATGTAGAAGGGGACAGAAATGCAGTTTAGTGAACACATTCGGTCTTTGCCATAGCACATGAAAAGGGACTGCAATCAGTGCATAGTTACTATAACAAATATAGAGTACAATGCACAGTGGGGGCCAGAGGAAGGAGGGGTTGACCCCAGCTGCAGTAAGCTGACACAGAACAGGAATCTCATTAATGGCAAGTCTCAAGCTGTGATTGCAATTATGGGCTCAATAAATCCGTATAGACTGAAAAGAACTAAAAGTATTTCTAAGTTATGTTAAATGAAACCTGAGTTACTTTATAATACAGGACCTAGTGTTTTTTTTTTTTAAACTAAGATAATTGCTGATTTATACGCTGTTGTAGGAAATAACACAGTCATCTCATACATTTTAGCTGGTATCACCTAATGGTAATATTTTGAAATAACTATAGTAAAATTGCACAACCAGGATATTGACATTGATACAGTCACACAATCTACCAAATTCATTCAGATTTCCCCAGTATTACTTGTACTTATTTGTATGTATGTGTGTATTTATTTCTATCAATTTTCTTCCCAGGTGTAGGTTCATGTGTCTACCACCATGGTCAAGATCCATCATCACAGGACCCCCTCTTAGTTCCCTTATGACCCTCCTCTATCCCTAACCTCTAGCTACCACTATTCTTAACTCTAGTTCTAAAATTTCAAAATATTTAATATTTAAAAAATATTATGCAAATAGAATCAAGCAGTATATAACCTTTGGGGATTGGCTTTTTTTTTTTTTTTAACTCAGCAGAATTCTCTACAGCGTCATCTAAGTCATGTTTATCAATAGCTCCTTCTTTTTATTGCTGAGTACTTTTCAATGGGTTGGTTTAACCAACTGGCCAGTTGGAGAACCTCTGGACTTATTCCAGTTTTGATCTATTACTTAAGGCTGCAATAAACATTCTTATGCAGTATTTTTAATTTCCATTTCTCTGAGATAAATGCCCAAGATTATATTTGCTAGGTTGTATTAAGTGTTCAATTTTATTAAAAAATTGCCTAATTCCAGGATGGCTATACATTTTCACCAGCGATGTATGAGAAGTCTAATTTCTTTGCATGCTAGCCAGCATTTAGTGTAGTCACTATTTTTTTATTTTAGTTATTCTGATAGTTTTTAATTTGCCTTCTCTGATGACTAAGCATGTTGGACACCTCCACCTATGCTTATTTGCCATCCATGAATAATCAGTGTTTTTAATTTGAAATGGATTTTAGGTACTTTATAGTTCTTACAAATAACGTCTTTTTGTTTTAACTATTTTTTTTTTTAATTCCAGAAAATTCCTGTTGATTCTTCTACACTCCACCAATGTCCCATTTTCTTTGGAGTCCTCTTCAACTCCCAAGTCTGAGTTAATTAAATGTTTTTCTGGCTTCTAAATGCAGAATGAATCTCTGGCTTCTCTGAGTTCTAGATGATCTCTCTTTCTTTGTAGCAGATAGCAAAGTGTGTTTCCATTAAGGTACTTAGCTACCTATGCTTCCCACCAGACTGTGCCCTGAGAGAAGGGACTGTTTTACATATATATATATATATGTTCTCCAGAACCTAGTATGGGGCCTGGTGCATTTAAATGCTTAATTAACATTTATAGTGAGTCTGGGCATTCTATCATATTTTTACCTCTTTTCCAAAAGGATTTGAACATCTAGTTTTTGGTAGACATCGTGCTGGGCACCTTCGTAAATGCTATCTCATTTAGATCACAGCCAGCCCGGGGAATAGAAATCTTTACCTCTATTGTACAGAGAATAAGTTAAAAGCTCAGAGAAGTAAGTAGTTTAAAAAATTCTGATTCCAGTCAGAGGCAGAGCTGAGATCTGACTGCAGATCTTCTCACTGCTGTGTTACAGTTGCCCAGAGAGGGCACAGACGAGTTGGGTTCTTTCCCTTCTCACCCACTGATTGCTGTAGAATTTGTCTATGTATCCTCCCGACCACATGTGCCTCCCTGGCCCATGTCCAACTCGGAATGGGCAATGAACATTGCAACACTTCCAACCCATGCCCGGCCTTGTCCTGAACACCTCCTTCCCCACCAGCTCCAAGACTTGAAGTTCTCATCAACCTCACCTAACAAGTGCCAGTTCCCCACGACTCTCCAATCTCTCTAGTGACCCTTGTGCCTTTGAGTTTTCTCTTCACAATTCACTTCCATTTTCCTGCATTCTTCGAGTTGTGTTACCCATTTCTCAAAGTACTTAGATTCTAACCAGTTGAACATTTTTGAGGTCCTGTAATTGATACAGTAGGCTACATGAGGAATACAAAGATGGAGAGATCTTTGTTCTTTTTTGCAAATGACTGAAACATATTGGCATAGACCTAAGCAAGCAAGAAAAAAATTAGCTTATCTAATTTAAAATCTAGAGTTACAACAGCTACAGGTCTGGCTGGATCCAGGTGCTCAGCCAGTGTTATCAGGAATCTCCTGATCTCTCTTTCTCTTTGCAAGGCTTGCTTCTGGTTTTCTCTGAGTTGGCTTTATGCTTAGCCAGCTCCTTGGTTACATTAATTTTTCATTATGGGGAAATCATCCCAGAAAAAAAGAGAACACCTATTTCCCAGCAGCTCCAGCAAAATCCCTGGGGTGGATTTTGGTGGCCTGATTTGGTTCTTATCCCTGAACCAACTACTGTGGCCAGGACTATGGAACCTTCTAATTGATCAAGCCTAGTCTAACCACACCTGGACCCAGGGGAAAACCTCGCTGAATGACTCAGATAGAGGGAAGGAATGATTCCCCCAAAGTAAAGTGATACAGAGACACAGAGTGGACCAAACTAGTAGTTATACCCAGTGAAGAGAGTCTGACAGTAGTCCATGCACCAAAAAAAAAAAAAAAAAAAAAAAAAAAAAAAAAAAAAAAAAAAAAAAAAAAGGACAAAGGCTATGGCACTAATCTGACCTTCAATTTGGGAAGTGAGTACTATCATGTTGTCAATTTTATGAAGGTGGAAACTGAACCTTGAAGAAGCTTAAATAATTTGCCTATAATAACTATTCATGGCTATGTGATTCCCAAGCCTGTGCATGCCCCTAACCACAAGGAAGCCTGAGGAAGCAAAGCCATCTTACTGGTATGTTTATCCCAGCTGCCTAAGTGAGAAGGGTATAAAGAGGAAATTATGTGCTGCTTCTGCTACCCAGCTCAAATTTCAACATGACTGAGGGAAGATGAAGAAGAAAGGCCTTGTTCTGAACTGGGCTCCTCAGCCAAAGCCCCATAGGTGTATTAGGCTAGGTAATTCTTTGGTGTGGGAGGCTGTCCTATGTATTGTAGGATGTTTAGCAATATTCCAAGCCTCGGCTTACTACATGCTTGTAGCATCTTCTTCCTGCTGTGACAACATGAAAGTTTCCAAAACTTTCAGATATGCTTTGGGCACCTGCTGATCCCATCTTGGTTGGGGCCTGGCTAGTTACCCTGAAGCAGTCCTCATGGAGCCTTGACTGCATTGTGAGGTTCCAGTGTTTTAAATTTGCTTACTGTCTCCTATAGGTAACTCCCCTCAAAACTCCCTTCCCTACACTCCAAACAAGGTGGAATGTCTCTCTTCACCCCTGCTGCTTGGAATTCTGGGATTTCTAGGAAAATTTTGGGGAAAGAAATCCATGGCTTTGGGATCCTGAATCTCTTGCTTCCAAACAAACAAACAAAATACTATAAAGGGAAAAATCATCTAGACAGTAGATCAAAGGTAAAGTGAAGTCATCCATAATTGGTTATTTCTATTGAATTTTGTCATTTAGGTTGCCTACGTTACCCTGGAGGCTGTGAAGAGGGAATATGCCAGTTTTATCATGTACAAACATTATAACCCAGGGCAACCCAACTTCCCCCAGCCTCAGTTTATGTGCAACATGGAGTTTATATGATGTACATTTCTCCGAGGCCATAATTTTATAGAACAATTGTGCTGAGCTATCACAAATCTAGTTCCACCTTGTTGAGAAAAAGTTGAATATTTCATCTATACCATTACAGATAAAGGGAGAGTTTAGAACTGTCCAAGAAACAGCTTCTACAAATGTCCATCAAGAAAAGAGGAAGAGATAAAAACAAACCATTTCTATATGCTTCTGCAAATAAGTAATTTCTGTAGAATATTTGTCAACCTGTGTGACCTTAAATTTACTGACCTTTTCCAAGTCTAAATGATTCTAAACATATAAGCTTGGGGAGTATCTCTTATATAAGGAAAATTACTCTGGGAAAAATATTTCATCTTTTTGTTGTTTATATTTGGAGAACTTTTAGCTGGTGTCTGGGCTTTGGCATCCTCCAACCAGAGAAAGGAGAGGACTCTCAAATTCAGATGTAAAACCGAGGAATGTGACTTTCAGAAATAGAAAAGGGTAGACGAAATGGGTAAAAATGTATACACTTTCCTATGTCTGTGGACCCTGAGGAAAAAGACACCTACTAAGAAGGGCTCCTGGTGGCTAACTGGGCTCAAATTGGAAAAACAGAGCCTAGCAGCCATTTCCCCACAGGGGCCTATGATGAAAACTGCATTTAGAGAGAAGTCCGCATGCAACTGCCTGCCTCTGCACTGGCCCACCCGCCTGCACTGAGTTTCTGCCGGCTGAGCCAGCCCTTAAAAAGAAGTTCCTGGAATCCTGTTTCAACCAATGAGACCGAGGTTTTTCCTCATCCACGTGGAGCTCCTGGGGATTACGCTCTAATCCGCATCAGTTTCTTTATGGACCAGTCAGAGCAGCTCCATTTTAACCAATCAGGACAGGGCCTTTTGGAGCAGCAAGAATTTGGAGACCTCATTTGAATGGGGACAAACCAATCAGGGACCAGGGCTAGGTTTTTGTCTCTATAAACCACTCCCTGGCTTCAGTAGAATGTCTCTTACCACCCACACTGCGTTTCCCTGGCTCGGCGGAAACACGTGTCTCACCAGAGCAGACCTGGTTTGCACTTGATCAAATTGGGAACTCCTACTGGTGCTGAATTGGTAACAAATATTATCACCTTCTTCTAAATTATTCTGGTAATAATAGGTTTTGCCCTGGTAAAATAAACTTTTTTTTAAACTTTGAAATTACTTTCAATATCAAGTAATAGACTAAAAACACGAGAGTGAAATTCTCTAACCTGCTTTTGTCAAGAGTTTGGCACCTTTTCCCATGTGGACCCTGTGGCTCCAGTCCTCTAGCGCCCCCTGGCTATTTTCTTATGAGGTGCTCATAACTTGACCCCTCTGCCGAAGGTGGCTTTCTTACCTCCGTATAAAACATTCATGCTTTTCTCCTCTCCCCGCTTTCTTTTTATTCTAGTGAGACACTGGGTTTTGCAATTAGATGTATTTATTGGGTATCAACAGGAAGTGAGTTCTTACTGATAAGGGAATTGCCGGAACACTTTAAGTGTCAAAACTTACAAAAGTGAATACAACAATAAAATAAAATTAAAAAAAAAAACTTATAAAAGTTATCTTTATTTATATTAAAATATTTTATTGTTTATGCTATTACAGTTGTCCCACTTTTTCTCCTTTGATCCTCTCCACCCAGCTCCCCACCCCCCCACTTCAATAGTCTGTCCCAGCACAATTGTTTTGTTCATGGGTTCTATATATACGTTCTTTGATTGCTCCCTTCACCTCCTTTCAATCAGTCCCCATCTCTCCTCTTCCCCCTTATAGCTGTCAGTATGTCCCATGATTCTATGCCTCTGGTTTTATTTTGCAACAGCATGGTTGGAACTGGAGACTTCATTACGCTAAGTGAAATAAGCCAGCTGATGAAAGACAAATACTTTGTGATCTCATAAAAGGAATCTAATGAATGAAATAAGCAAATGAGCAAACACACAAATAAACAAAAAACTTTAAAATACTACTTACGAGAATTCTTGCAAAATATAGATCATACCCATGACTTAGTTAACACTAAATTGACTAAATTTGAATCTCTTACAATACAGTCAGGTGGAAATGTAGAATCATGCCCCGAAAATTGAGTATTATAGGTTCAATTTACTTTTATTTTTTATTCCAACAAAGATTTATTGAACACCCATTATATTCCATATATGCTTTTGTGGTTTATTTTTAATTTCTCCTGATTGCCACAATATTGAGGTTATACAAAATGTCTAATATATAAGAAGCAAGGAAAACACATTTTCCCCTACATTTAATATTTTTAAGTTTCAGAAAGCTAAAGGAAAAATAAGAAAAAAATGCAGTCAAAATGTACTAAAATTTAACATGTTTATATGACGTGTATTCAAGCCATTGTATCTGTTCTATTTTTCTCAGTTCTAGCCACCTTGACTCAAACATGGACACAAAACAGTCTGATAAAATAATTGTAGCAAAGACCAAGAATATCACTCTAGTGAGAAAGGGGCTATGTCTGACCTTTTCAAGACTAGATTGTATTTAATTCAGCTTAAACACTGATAAGACTTGCTACTTACACCTGGCACTTTTCAGTTCTGTGGGAAGCAAACAACGGAGGCTACAGACAATAGTAAGAAGACAAGACAATAGTAACCAGACCAGTGGCAAGTGTCACTTCCAAGGACGCTGAACAGCTCTACTGCCAACCCATTGATAAACTGTGGCAAGAATCTACTGATGCAGAACCACCAACTCCATTGACAAACAATCCATTTAAAGGTGGCCTTTGAGAAATTGCCACAGCAACTGAAAAAAAATCTTTAAAAGTCTCATAAAATCCGATTGGAAAATAATTGGCCGTTGATCACCAAATATGGCAAGGTTGCTGCATGTACCAAAGGCTGGGTGTGAAGAGCAGTCTGGGAAAAAGAAAGTAAATTATGTAATTGGGGAACCATATGGTTACAAGACTAGGTGAAGAGAAATAAAAAAGAGCCAGATCAAAAGGGCCTGGTAAGCAATCTTTCAGGACGGAAGTGGGGAGCCATTGAAGGATTAAGCAGAGGAATGGGCATGATCAGATTTGTGTTTTGAAAAAACATGGTAGGCATTAGTGTGAGAGCGAAAAAGAAAAGGTGAGCCTCAAGGCAGCTGGGAGGACATTCAAAAATAATAAAACTCAATTAACAGGGGCTAATGGCTTCAAGGAGGTGGGCATGGAGAGAAGATTGCAGAGATAGTTGGGAAGTTGAAGCATTGCAACAGGATGGTTGATAGGATATCAGGGAAGAATTTGAGAGCTGTGTCAAGAACACTGCCTTGATGTTTCTCTTCAGGCTGGCAGGAAATTTGGAAAGGTGACAGGACTTGATATACTTCAGTGCAAGCTACACTTCATTGAATGTATCTGTCTTTCTAATTTTACTGTTCTGATGAAGCTGTACAGAAAGAATGTGGAATTCCAGCTTAAGTCCTTGAAATTCATTGGGTCTGCTTTGTTTTAATATTGATTGGCATATTTGATTTACAATGTCTACTTCCAATCTGGGGTTTGAAAAACTGACCTAAAATGTATATAGATATGTGGAACATATGGAAATTGACATCTAAGCTTCAATTTAAATGTCATCTAATGGTCTTTTATGTAACAATTGGTCTATAGGGTGCTGATATTTTGCATGTCATTAGAGAGTTATTTTAAGGGAGTTAGGATTTCTCAAATTTGTTGGTTTTAGTTGAAAAATAGGTGGCTGGTGGCTAGACTCCGTATAATTGAATTCGAAGAGAAGTAATTTGATAAAATTAATAAAGATACTTAATGTTCTCTGGGCAATTGTATCCTGCCAATGTGCTAAATCTTTTCCGTTAACTTATTAAATTATTGTTTTATGAATCTTCTACAGGACTATATCCAAATTGAATGTTTTGCCAATATTAATCCCCTACTGGTGGTTCTAACAAAGAGTTCTCTTTCAGGGACAGGTCTTTTTCCTTGGGGAAGTAAATAGAGTCAGTGATTTACTGATAAAAGCCACCCAGTATATACATCATCGCTGTCCCATACATCAATGTCATAGGCAACAGCTTGCTTTACTAAGTGGTTCTGCAGTGTCTTCTCAAAGACTATTTTGTTTAGTAATCAGATCAAAGTGCCAACATGCATACTTTTTAGCGTCATATGAATTGTTTCCATATTTAATAGCACAATTAGTTCAAAGGCATTTTTATGGAATGGTTTCCACTGCTGAAATTTTATTCCACCATGTTGGCCTACTTAAATAAAAAATGTTAGTCTATCACTTGCGTGCACTTGTGTGTGGATTAGTCGCAACATGCTTTGTATTTAAAACTGAAGTGTTCTTGTTACCAATTAGGAGAATGCTCATATTTGCAGCTACTCTTAACTGACCAGTTTCTAATTTGGTGTTAATTATCGAAATGGTTTGGGAGGCTAGGCTGCCTTTCTGTTTTATGCTCTTAAGTGGCATTGAACATTCCCTTCAAACCCTTGAACATGGATTGTGAAACTAATAAGTGATGGCTTTGTGAAAATTTACATTGGGGTGAATAGAAAACCATAAAGAAGAAGGGCCCCTTTGATGATGACTGACAGATAATGACAGCTTTCGGTCTTGGTTTAAAAAAGAAGGTTTTACTGAGTGGGTAGTTCAGTTTAACATCTTTGTAGGTTGATCCTGGGAAGGACTTTAGGAAGACAATTGGAAGGACACAGAATTTTTCTTAAATAAAACATTAAGACGAAGAAAAGTTTTTTTAAAATGATATTTTAAAACCCAGTTATTGATTTTCTTCTTCTATTTGTGATGCAGACATTTTAGCGAGTCCTATTTCAAACTATTTCTCTGCAGAAGCATGTTACGCTATGTACATAATCTTCAGTGAGGAATTCTACTTGCAGCATATTTTTCTTCAAAGGCTTTGCGTTTCTGCATAAAAAGCTTATTAATTATTTGTAGCTGCTTGTCATCGTGTTCTGATAATAGAAGGCTGGTCAAGGATAATAATTACCACTTCACCTTTTTGGATCATATATATCCACTATTTCTAGTGCAATATTACCCAAAGCATCTCTCCTCTCTCTGTACACAGGACCAAAAGTGCAGGCACATCATTTATTGATAAGACAAAAAGAATGTAATGAAATTATCAATGTTCTTGAATTAATTATGAACATGATTAAGAAAGCTAAAATCTCAGGAGCCAGGATCTCATTACCCATTCAGTCTTAGGGATTGCTTTCATTCAGCGAGGCAAAAGGCTTTGAGGAGCCCCACAATTGCCTTTCTCTCATTTATTTGTGCTAGAATTAAGGTTTATTTGTTTTCCGTTTTCGTCTTCCTCAGATTGTTTCTCTGTCTTTATCCATTTAACAAACTGTTTCCTCCTGTATCTCAGAAGGCTGCACCTATAGGGCCTACATCTCTCTCTGCAGTCTGCATACCTCCTTTTGAGTGCCTCTCTCTCAACTCATTTTGCTGGAGCTCCTAAATATCTCTCAAGGTAAGTCTGAGAATGTAGCCAAAAAGTTCTTTCAGATTTATGTCTGCAGCTATACAACAGTTCTGTCTGAAACCCATTCAGCTAGGAGTTTTAATGACATCATTATTACGCTGTCTGTTCTGGGCTAGATTTTACTTGGAGCCTGCACTGTATTGTTACTTATCGTCCTTTCTGTGTGACTGTACGAATGATACTTGTTTAGGGTGGGGAACTGATTCCAAACTAAGAGGACAAGACATTTCTTCCTCAAGTCAAATTTCCAAGGGTAGTATAAACAAACAATAAGCAAAAGGTAAATCCAGCTAAAATGTATTTGGTGTACAGGTATCCTCATTGCTCTAAAATTTCTGCCCTCTCATCCTCACTCTTACAACTGAATTGAGGACAATTGAAATGGAATACGATGTTTAGATTTATTTTCCTAGTGTTCCCTTTTAAAGGCCTTCCGAATTTCTGGGATTGTTATGTTCCATGTAAAGGGATATCAAATTGGCATCTGTTATAAAATGTCTTGGAATTGTCTTAATGGCATCTAATTGAACTGATTTTCTTTCTTTCTTTTTTTTTTTTTGAAATTGACTAAAGGTAGTTTGATAGCAAACTTCCCTGAAATTTGATAATAGGTCATTTATAAACAAGGTCATTGGTACTGCAGGTAAAGCGTTTGTCAGCGTGTGTTTTATAGCCATATGCAGAGTGATTACAAAGATCATTTAGTTGCCTGTTAGTTTGGATTAAATATATTAATAGAGGGTTTCTGTTCTTGTAGAGGTAATTATGTATTGTGAAGATAAGACAGAAGAGAAGAGCTACAGCATTAGGCCATTGAATAAACATGGTATATGTGATACATAATCCATTGATCCTGGTTTTCTTTAAAGGGGTGGCTTGATAATAGTACTGAAATATCTGGGAATCTAAATGCATAAAATGATTGAAAAACCAAAGCATGTTGAAGTGGTATGTGACAAAATGACTTGATTATGGCATACAAAATATAAAAATGTCCATCCCTTAAATCTTAGGAACAACACTGACATTTAAAGATTTGTTAGAAAATGTGATTAAATAACACAAAGAAAAAAGGCTATTTGACTGTTTCTATAAACCTACAACCACCAGATAAAATATTTAGATAATCACGTTATATGAAATATATTTGTTTCATATTAACTGAATATCCAAGATATTACAAGGATATTGCTGGAGTATTACATGCTTCATAAATATAGTGTATGTTAATTTGGGGGCACACGAAATATTTTGGTCCTTGTAGGTTTTCTGCTGCATTTTTGAGTTTTACTAATTTGATCAGCACATGGTTATTGGTGCTTATGTTCACTAAATTCATCAAGGTAGGTGATTTAATTTGAAAGGAGAAGAGTACAAAGGGACACCAAATCTTGTTTTCAGACACCAAACAAAAAGCAGTAAAAATCATTTTCTTACTTTATGAACCCAGAATACCCAAGGAGAAGGAAAAAAAAAAAAGGCATGTTTCTTAAGTCGAAGCTTCTTGTACTTCATCTCATTCTGAGAAAATGGAAATTTCTCTGAATTTCTTTTGATATTTCTTTCATATCTTATCAAAAAGGGAAAAATGAATCATAAAATATCCTGCATGCCGTTTCCACATGAAAGGACTGAACAGCATTCCCATGGGGCTCTCTCCCGGGGAAGCCCATTATTGCGGTTCTCTAGGTGGTCGCTCGCACTTCAGCAAGTGGATGTGATCAGGTGAAAAGAGTTTGGAAGCTGAAAGAGACGCAAATAGCAGAGGCTGAGGTGGAGAAGAAAGTGCATCTCTGGCAGAAAAGTTGGAGAATAGCATTTTTTCCCCCCAGTTTGTTAGCATCATTTCTAAATAACAAAATGCAAAAGAAAATAATCAGTTATTAGTGTTGAAGAAGGACAGATGCAGTGAATTCGTGAAACCTTTAATAAAGGATAACTTAAAAAAAAAAAAAAAGTTGCAACACTGAAAGGTGTTTAAATGCTCACCCCAGAGGAGCAAAAATAGAATGCTTCTGGTTTACAAAGTGACTGTTGGGAGCATCATAGTTCCCATGTCTGTGTTAATTTCTGTTGCAATAAAATGAAACAACAATTCTGAGGGTCATCAGTAAGTTCACCTGGTTCAGAGAATTTGAAAACTCACAACAAAATTACAATGGAGAAGCTTGAATATTTACCCATTTTTGAAGGCAAAATTATATTGGGAAAAAATAGGATGATATTCAAAACTGAGCATGGCTGCTACCAGGTTTTATTTTTCTGTAAGTACCTACCTTTGACACTTGGCACTCCTGATATTGAGTGAGAAGGTGGAGGTATTCAAATCTAATTGGTATGGAAATTAAACATCAACTGAAAGTCAACATAACTAATCTTAAATATTTAATACCTGACCACTGTTTTTGTTCAGAGCTTGAATTACTACTGAAATCCAGAAATTTGCTAAAATCTCATATGTGTGGTTATACCTATTCACAAAGACTTCTGTTTAAATGTAGCAGTGTATACCAGGCAAACATTTGTAGGCATTAAGAAATTTTGAATTTGTCAACATCTAGTTGTGACCTCGGGTAAGTAAGTTACTGACTCTCTCAAAGCCTCCATTTTCTCTTTGTGAAATTAGAGGGGATAAATGAATAATATTTAAGCTCTCTTCACCCACTAAACCATATTATTTTACATCTCTGTGTGTATAAATATACATATATATTTGACTGTGCAAATAAACCAGAAATCTGTCTTCAGCATCTATTTATCCACATGTTATGGTATTCAACAATATTTTTCATTTAGAACATATAAAATTCTAGTATCACATGCCTATCTGACATCCCTGCGAACTTCATTCTTGAAATGCACGGCTTAATTTGCTCTTAAACCTTCCTCCATTTGCATTTACGCTGATCTGTTCCTAGAAGCAGTGAGACTTGCTTCCTAGCAATATGTCTTTAACGCAATCCCCCAAGTGTAGAAAGAAAGGAGTTGTTTCATCTTCCCATTCCTCACAGCCAAGTTGTTGGGGGGTCTTATCAAATTGCTTATAGGCTCATTAAGCCCCTGCTATGTCTTTCTATTGAATGAACCTGAAATTGATCATTATGACTAAAATTGGATTTCAAATTTTGGTCAGAAACCTCAAGTCTACAATCTCTCAGATCGGTGAGATTTAAAAAAAAAAAAAAAAAAGCTTGGTTTTGAGGACCAAAAGGGATGTTTGGCAGTGAATGTCTTCCCTGGGAGTTGGAAAGCAGTCAGGGAAGAGAGTTGGGAAAGCAGGAAGCAGTGGGAGTGAGATGGGGGGTCCCTGTGGTGGGGCGGCAGGTCTGCTCTGAATGGGTTAAGGAGAACTACCTGCTGGAGACGGATTTAAAGTCAGTAATGGATCATCTCATAAAGCTGCTGTTACTAGATATTACCCTGCTATCTCGTCCTCTGATAGGTCAGATAAGAAGTGCTTACCGCAGAGGAGGTTCCTAGAGGACAGATACTGTTTCCTGTACCTCAGGGAGTAAAAAGCTATACTGCTGGATCAGTGACTTTTCCTAACAGCAAGTAAATTCAGGCCTTATCAAGTTACAGCACAAACTGCACTCATGTTTTATTATTCTCATTAGAGATTTAAGGACTAATTCCAGCTGTTAGCACTTAGCAGTTTAATGTTTTCCATAGATAAGAATTAAGATACTTCTGGGGGATTTTTTATTTGCTAAAGCTTGCAAAATAGAAGGCGGTGCTGCGCTTGTGGTCGATTTTCTAAACGTCCTGAATGTTTTTAAGGCACACATTTTAAAAATTTAAATCTCATAACTGAATTTTTCCAAGTTGGATGTGTACCCATTCCACTGAAACATGCTTTTCTTTGTCTGGGAACCCAGTTCAGCTGGCCCTCCAGAAATATGTCAGAAGAGGCTGGACTTGACACCTTCCATAGCTTGTCTTTAGCTGCCATGTATTTACTCAGAGTAAATTCACTTAATCGAGACTAAGTGCTGTATCTGATTCAAAAGAAAACCTTGAACAACACCTATTTTGTAAGTAAACTTGGCTTTAAATTATTTCCTTGAAGTGAAGCTGATTTTCCTTCCCAAACAGGCAGAGACCAGCTGTGACTATCATGTCCATTCTTTTTCTGTTTTCAAAGAGATTACAAAATTTCAGTTTAAAAATCAAAATCCAGGCTCACTCTCTGCTTGTCTGTTAACCTAAAAACAATGTTTTAATGACTTTTCAGTCATGTCTGTTGGCGCCCAAAGTTAGTCTTCCTAACCTTCTTGAAGGAGAAAAAGAGAAAAACCATTTTGAATGAGAAAGTTTAATCTAAGTCACAAGTGTGATGAAAGTACTAAAATTAAAGTTTAATGATGAATGTCAATTTTGGAGTTATTTTTTTTATTGAAATATATCTTAAAAAAAAAAAAAACTCTTTAAACAAGAAAAAAAATATATATATATATATCTTTTCATGTAACACCTCTAGTGTGAAAAACATTTTTTAAAAACCTTTTGTTTTTCTTCAGTTAAGCTTCAGATTTTTCATCACCTGTGGTTTATGTTGGTCGTACAGCACTTTCTGGGATAGCTGACTTTCACCAGGGTCAGTCATGGATGCTATAGTTGTCAAGTGTTGGGGTTCTTAGAAGAAAGGGCGTTTTATGCAAATGGAAGTTGTCTTTAGGAAGCATTCATTGGCTGACACCGATATCCTTTCTCGGAAAAGCATTGTTCTGAGGTAAAATAGTTCTGGCAGGTATGCTAGAAGAACGGTCTACTTCGTGACAGGCCAGGCGTCCTGAATGTGTCTACCAAGTAGGATTAATAATGCAGTCCTAATACATAACAGCTCTCATTTCTTGTGCGCTGGCCACTGGGATAAGCATTTTCAATACATTCTCACGTATCACTTGATTTCAAGGAAATTCTCTATGTGCTCAAGTTACCTTTTAAATTTTTTAAGATGGGGGCACCTCGCCTCGTTAATGTTTTGATTATTCCTGGCTTTGCAGGCTTTGGGCCTGTTTATATCCCAGATTGTTTTTCCCTTTTAGCCAGTGATACCCTCGCTGTGAGAAAAATTGAACGTGGTTGTTCCAGTTATGTTACTGGGTGCAATCCTCTCTTATACAGGAAATAAATTTATTATGAAGAACCCCCAGTAGAAGCCTTGGAAAACTTACACAGAACTGTGCTGTGTCCAAAATGCTGTTCAGTCAGTTTTCCAAAGCGCCCAGGTAACAGCTGGTGCAGGCCATGTGCCAGCCTGACAGCCCATATGCTCTCTTTAGTGCAGTAATTATCTCAACACAAAACTCTGATAGCCTGGCCTACTGGGTCCAGTTTCCCTAGGTTAAATTGACTCAGTGGCTTTGTTAGTAAGTTCCTCTGGCACAGTAAGAACTTTATCAAGAGTTTAAGCGTTGGGATAGGCTTCAAAGACATGACTGCTACTTTCAAGACAGGTGGCTTATTAACCCTAAGAGATTCTAGGTGGCCGTTTGTTAGGCTTGTCACCAGCAGCACTCCAGTTAAAGGTCTGTCGTTGTTTCTACCAGATACCCGGCGTAGGAATGGCTGTTAACTCATCTGTTTTGCTAATAGGCTAAGAGTTTAATTTTTATATTTTAGTGCCGAGACAGGCACAAGGATTTCTTCTTTAGTTCAGTAGTGGTGTTGGGAGTGGAAGGGTTTAAGTGAGGAATTGTAGAATAGGAGAGGAGATGCAGAAGAGTGAGCTGAGTCCTGGCCAGTGTGGCTGTGTTGGTTGGGTAAAGGAAAAGGACAACTGGTTCAATTCCTGGTCGGGGCACATACCTAGGTTGCAGGTTCCATCCCCAATCAGGGTGCATGGGAGAGGCAACCAGTCCATGTTTCTTTCTCACATTGATGTTCCCTTTCCTCTCTTTCTCTCTCTGTTTTCCCTCTATAAAAGAAAAAAGTGAGCTTGATCCACATGTTATGTGGTCTGTTTAACTTAGAACAGCACGGAGAAGACTTTTCTCTCTTTTTATGTCCCTGTGTCCTCTAAAATGGTATCAGCTCCTCCGTGTGTGTAAAATTCACACATGTTAGAGGCTTGGAGTCCATATTTATAAAAGTTTTCTTTCTTCCTTCCTTCCCTTTTTATTTCCTTTTCCCCTTTCTTTCTTCTCATCTGAGAAACAACCGTCCAAAGGGCCAATTGCAATAAAACTATGTAGATACAAACCTACAGTTACAGTACAGACAAAACTCTCCATAAATTGAGCATCCATGAGCTTGAAAAATCTTGCCTGATGGAGAATCATAGAATTCACCCACAAACATTTGAAACTACACGAAGGTGATAGGATACGAGTGTTTCCGCTTCTTTCCTGTTTCCTGTTCTTAGCACAAGCCTTGGATGAGGACTGCTTATTGTGATGTGCTTTGTGTCAGGCACAAGTTTAGACTTCACTTCTGGTCTATTCTTGTGTCACGAGGTTCATAATTTTAGCAAAAAGTTTAAGCTACTAGATCTTTTGGCCAAGACCAACCTTTACTGTGCTAAGATTGGGGCAGTGACGTGAATGGCTGCTTTTCCAAAGGACCTTTCATGGGGGATAGTTTCAGATACACTCTCAGAGGAGGGACGTCATTCTGTCCATTTGAATCACTAAGTGGCATCAAGTAATTAGATTATCTAAGTTATTCCTGAACAAGGATTCAAGCAAGGGCTGTCTGCTTTGTCAATAGAGCCCATAGAGGAACTGGGTCATATCTTCTAATTCTGTTTAGCCCCATAGCACCTTTAAAATTCTGGTCATGTAATTTCTTTTACTCCTTATCCCATAAAGGCTAATCATTCTGGCCAGACCTTGCCTCGTTCATTACTATAACTTGAGAGGGTAGAGTAGTACCTGGAACATAGTTGATGGCCAGTAGATATTTGCTACATGAATGAATACATGGATTGAAGTTGGCTCTTTTCTTTATAGAAACAACTTCAGCTGTAAGGGGCAGTTGTACAGTCTGGGGTGGGTAGTGGCAACAGGGGACATGTCAGTGTTAGGCCAGCTGGGTGGAAGGGGTTCTCTGACTCTATGGGTGACAATTCTTGTTTTAAAGGATCTTAAGGAAGTTCTGGGTACCCAAAGCCCTTTTTGGTGACCAAGGTCCAGGGTCAGGAACATGACCAGGGTTGATTTATTTCAAGTTGGACTCTTGAAATTGGTTTACTACTAATGTTAATGTCATTGCATTATTGTGTTTTCAATTTAATGCAGCAAGTTATAACCCGAAAGAGCTTTTGTAGAAAGCTAGATCAGCTAGTTTATAAAAGCCCAAACATGGACCTTTGTTATTTAGTTTTCAACTACAGGTAGTTATACTTCTAAAGTCATTATTTATATGTTGTCAGGAGTACTCACCAAATTTATTGACTTGTACATTATTCTTTGCAAATAAGTTCTGGCTGCTCTCTGCATATTATAATTAAAACGACAGGGACTTTAATCATTTATGAAATTTTAAACTACATACTGAATATAAATGTATCATTCAATGTGATGGAATGAATTAAATTCATCACTGTCAAATAACTGTATAAAAGATGAAATATCTCTCATCCTACATCATTAACTTATGAAAAAAGAACCAGATTTGCAAGCATTGTAATAATACTTTTATGATCTTTTAAGGACATGTTGAAAACTAAGACATTTGGCATATACAAGAAAAGTACTTTTGACCAAAAAGTTGATTTCTAATTTTATCTGTGGAAGTTCTTTTTGAATTTTGTAATGAAGAGTGACTTTTGCCTATATAGAATCAGATTGATGAAAATCTTTTATGGGAACATAACACATTTTTTAACCATCATGATATACCTAGGTATACATAGATAAAATGGAGTTTTGGCAATCTAAATTATTTAGGAAAAATTCTTGCCATGGGTTAAAGGGCAACTGAAATATTTATCTGGTGCAGGAAAGTAGGTGGCATTTGATCAGTTCTCAGCCAACCTTTTGTGCACATCTAGATACCATGTTAATACCCAGATCTCTAAGTAAAACAGAATCAGCTTTGGTAAACAATGATTCTAATAATTATTTTCACTCTGTACAGAGTTTATTACTATCATAACTATTTTTAGCTGATATTTGTACTTATTATATAATATAGGATTCAACTCAAAATAACTTTTACTAGATAATTTTCTATCAAATTTTTTCCTAAAGTGTGACAATCTATTATTTATTTACTTACTTCAGGAAAATATGGGATATAGACTTTTGAATCTGTCTCTCCCAATCAAACTAAGTATTTTCAATTATTTTATGTTTCTTGATTCCCATCCCTGTTGGGCAGGGATTTGTTAATACATTGATTGATTCATTTAATAAACTTTTTTTTTCAATTGAGCTCAGCTAGAGGGGGTTTGGTTTAGAGGCCAGATAAGAATCTAATGAACAAAATAAACTAACAAGCAAAACAGAAACAGATGCATGGAAATAGAGAACAGACTGACAGCTGTCGAAGGGGAGGGGCACTGGGGTGTGGGTGAGAAAGATGACGGGATTAAGCAAAAAAAAAAAAAAATGCCCATAGACACAGACAACAGTATGGTGATTACTAGATGAAATGGGGTGCAGGGAGGTAGAAGAGGGTAAAGGGGTGGGGGGTGGTAAATGGGATGGAGGCTTGACTTCGGGTAGAGAACACACAATATACAGATGATGTGTTATAGAATTATACACCTGAAACATATATAATTGTATTAACTAATATTACCCCAATAAATTTGATAAAAAAAGAATCTGTGCCCCTTCTCTCGAGGAATATCTGTCTAATGAAGGCTATACAAGTACTGGTAAAACCCGAAGCAAACAGTGCTTCATAAACTTATGAAATAATTGATTAATTAATTTTGGGGGACAAAGGTATAAATTAAATAAGGCACCCAAAACTACCTCTCAGCTCCCAGTCAGACAACTTCATGACTGGGAATGAGTAGAAGAAAAGAAGCCTTCTGGGGTGTTCCAAGTTGGGCAGTGTATTTTGATATAAATATAGGAAGAAAATCTCAAACCCAGACATGATATGCTATGGTGGCAACCAAATCTATGAGTTTTCACAACAATCACCGCTATGATCACTGGTATTTTATCTTGTCAAGAATTTCATATTGGGCATTTTGAGAGTGCAATTCAATGACATTAAATTTCTATTCTCTCGTTCATTGATCTCTTGTCACATAACACCAAAATCCAAGAAAATACACATAATCTAGAATTTTATATATGATTATATTGATTGCAGTTCCTTGAGAACTGTTTTCAAAAAGAATTATTTGGGGGTGAGGCAGAGTATGTCTAAAACTTGGGAATATGTAGCAAAAACACATCGCTGTGGAGTATTATTTTCTGCCCTGACAGAGCCTGGCAACAGCTGGTTAGAAGCCAGTGTAGCTGGGCTTTTGTATTTTGTAAAATTAACTTCTCTTTAACCAGCAAGAATGAATAATAACAACAACTGACTCTAGTAATTAAAAAGAAAATGACACATATACAACCCAGGGAAAGAAATCAATAATTTATAGAAATATTTTAGATGAAAGCATTTGTTATGAAAGGTACTTTTATCATATCACCCTCTATTTTGCTTCCCAACACATGAGTTCTTATCTGTGAAATGTATTCCATATGCAAATGGCATTACTACTTTCATTTCTTTCCTTTTTCCTCACCTTTTAACGTGCTTCCAACCCCCCCGCCCCCCTGACCCCCAAAGCAGTGTTTTCTCATTAGCTTGCTTTAGGAACTGGTCATCGACAACTTTTCATCCGGACCCTCATCGTTGAGAACCTGATATGAAAGTGGTCAGTCTGTTTGAAAGCAAGAAGCCTTGTTGCAGGGCTTCCCCAAGATTTCGAGCAGCCTAGAGCTAGCTGCATCATGAACCTGTAACTGGAGACAGCGGTGGTAGTATGAAGTAACAAAGCCTGGCTCAAGATAGAAAGACACTGGCAATTTAAGCATCAGCTTTCTAATAGCTTTATGATCAGACCCTTTATACGGAGAGATTTTTATTAGGTTTGGAAAATAATTTTCACCAAGTTGCCACAGAGTCAGAGTGAAGTGCATTTGCTAAGCCCTTTATATTCCTCTCCCCCTGCTTCCCAGCACTGTTTCCGAATAGAAGGTGAAACTGTATTCCTTGGTGTGCAGTTTAAAGTCAAGAGCAGCAATATTTAGCACATGCTTGGGCAACCTTGTTTGAAACTCATGCAGCCCCTCTCTGGTGTTCTGATGTGCCTTTAGGGGATGCTTGCCTGTTTGTAGTTTGTTTTCTTTTGTTTAAGGTTCCAGCTACTGCATTGACTAATGATTATATAGCAGTAAACTCTCGTCCCTGCTAAATTCAGCAGCGATGCCTCAAAAGCATTTTTCCCCTGTGTGACATAAAACAATAAAAGAACTAGACAAAACCCCTTTTGAGGGAGAATAATCCTTTGTTTAAAGAAAAGAAAAGGCATCTCCTCCATGCCAGAGGGTGGAGAATTCAAATCAAAGGCTGAGCTAATTGATAAAAAAAGAAAACAAGTGCTAATTCTGAAAATGTTTTGTAGTCAGTTATTCGTTAAAAATCATTACTAATGTAACATTTTATCTGTGCATGACCCCTTTATTGTACTCTTTCTACAATATTTATTTAGCACATTATTACTTGATTGACACCTTCTGTTCTTGAATCTAAACTCTACATAATAAATCTGCCTCTTCAGAATGCTGTTATCAGCATAATTTATCAATAGAATTTTGGTCAGCCATTTTACTTCTTTGAAGATAGCTAAATGGATCGTGCCCCCACCCTTGCATTTGTTCTTGAAAATACTAAAACAGTTTGTTAAACAATATAATTTATATATCACAAATTTGGCTAAAAAATTAAAGCAGCCAATAGATTTACATAATGCACATTCTTAGCCTTTAGAATTATCAATGCCAAGTCCAAAGAATTTGAACGTGTCATTTAACTGTTCTCTCTGCAATTTTTTTATGAGACCTGTGGTCATGATTCAGAGTGACAAATTCTTCTTGATTTGCCTCCAGTTGTCGCTGGCTAAACCTTAGGGAATGAAAGATTAGTTACGGTTGCAAAAGACTTATTATTTTAAACTGGAGAATTTTTAATGTTCTTAACCCAATTAAGCAGAGAGTGAAAAATCTATCAATATTGTTGTCAGTTTATTAGAGACGAAAGTCTTCCAAATTTTAATTTAGCTAGAGACGCTGTTCAATTTCTGCCTTTAACTTAGACTTAGAGTAAGATTATATTAAATTAGTAGTTGACCCTGGTGCCTAAATGTCACATCACTAACATCAGAAAATTGCCTTGTGATTTAAACTAAGATTTCGATCAATGAGCACGATTTCAGCCTTTATCTGATTTTTAATAGCATTTGTCTTTTATCACCCAAGGCCTTGAGCCCCAATAAGCAACCTGCCCAACACTTGCATTTGCTTGGTCTTGTAGTGAGATTAACATGTGCTCATAATTTTAACCCCAACTTTCAAAACTCTAAGAGAAAGAAAAGTTTTCTTGTTAAGTTTCATGAATCCAGGAGACCACATTCAGGCCACAGAGCGGTCCAAGTTGGCTCCAAACACAGGTGCTCCCAGTTTGAACATCAGGCTTGGCTCCGCCGCTGCAGAAACACGAAATGAGGGAGCAACTTCAAACACAGGTGCAAACCCCCGCATCTGTGAGGGACAGCCCAAAACCATGGCTTTCGCCTGACCGTTTTCAGCTTGGAAACCCAGTCCTCCATGGAGCACCTGTGTCAGAACCAATCAGCGATGTGTATAAATGTTATCAACACCTACACATCATTACTTATTCATCAACATCAGCACCAAATATTGGTGCAAGCATGCGAGGGTGTTTTTTATTTTCCTTTGGAGCCACTGTTTTCCGCAACTCACGTCCATTTGCCCGATGGCTGATGGAAAGCAGTAAAATACACAGATTTAAAAATGTGGAATACTTCAGGCTTCAAACCGGACAATCAGTTGTGTCAGAATTACTTTGTAAATCTAGTTCCTTTGGTGGGAGAAATGGAGTGCATGCAGAAGATTCAAACACGTTGATTGCCGAAGGCCTCAACTGCAGTAGCTCCACACTTTGTGGGGTCCTTTCGTGGGGGCACCTTCTCCCTGGGTGTCTGGTGACTTCTGTTGTCTGATCAGCACTCAGAGAACCCACATCTGAAGCCGTGTCAGCTTAGATTTCCCCATAGCCGTCGCAAGCAGCAGAAGCAGCAGGCCCTGGCTTCGTGGCCCGCTCCACAGGCCTGTGGTTAGTGGCTCTGCATTTGCCTCTGGGTCTTCCCTGCACTGGGCTTGGGAGGGGAGACTGGGCTGTTACAGGCTTTGGAAACCATTTCTCTCTCTCTCTCTCTTTAAATTTATGTGGTTTTTAATTGTCTGTAAACAAAGCCCTTTAAATCTTCACTAAGTGTCCATCCAGGTCAGCTGGCACCCAAAGGGATGGATGGTTGTTGATTTATTTCAGAGATTGCCTTTCTTTCCCTAAAAACCGCTCTCTGACAGTTTATTGTCCTCCAATAGAGCCGCACAAAACACACAAATCACTTGGCCCCTCCCTGTACTTTGAATGAATAGATAAAAATCCATCTGTTTTTTATCTGCCTGGTCTGAGGAGCCAAAATTGTGTCCTTTGTAAAAAATGGCCCCAGCGATACAATTTCCTAGCGAGGAGCTAGGAAGATTGACCAGCACTTGGGTTTTTAGTCAAAGATGGGTCTCGCTGAGAAACTTTCCATCTAGCTTTGGCTCTAAATGGTTGTTAAACAAAGATCGTTTGTGCTATGAGTCATTGAGCTGAAGATATAGCACAAGAAACATGTATTGGGTTATCATGATTTCCAGTTAGATCATAGATTACGTGGCTTTCTTTATAAAATAAATAGACATGTGTATGCGTATCTGTAAAAATATATATACTAAATATACTATACATATTATATATATATGTGTGTGTATATATAAAATAAAAGGTGGGAGGAAACAATGGAGTAGCGCAAATGTTTGGTTTCCTATAGATTGTCATACAATGGGCAATAGTGTTTCCAAACCATCATTGAAGACACACACAGACAAGTGACTGGTGGTAGGTCCCTGGCTCCTGGGAGCTCCAGAAAACTGCAGACACGTTTCCCTGATTGCATGGAGCGAAGCCCTGGCGCCAGTTGCTACCCTGCTGGCCTCAAGCCTGTAGATTCTGGGCTGCGGTTGTCCCATTGCTCGGACAACCAGCTCTCTCTGTCTCTGCTGCCAGAGAGAGAAAATGAACCATCAGAAATGAGGAGGGACCTAGAGCTCTTAGGGAAAAACGGAACATGAAACTAGCAGAGCAACTGCGTTCAAACAAAAGTGTCACTGCTGAGTGAACTGAGTTGAAATTCAGACTCTGGCCCCGGGTTTCTGTTTTTCGCAGCCCTGGCTCAGCTCTGGAGAAACAGAGGAGAGTGTTGGAATATTCTTGCCTTTGTTTCCTCCGAGCTTTCAGTTCCTGTGTTGAAAAAGAGCCCTAAAAGAAGACTTTTATTCCTAAACATGTTTGTATATGTGACTTATCTCATATGGAGGATTGATTTTTTTTTTTTTTTCCTTTCCAAGTCTATTGCTAGTTTTCAATGGTAACAGAAACAAAGAACTTGCCAGGGTTGATTTTTCAGAAGACAGTGTGGGTTTGATTGCTGACTTTGCTACAAATTACTTAGTGTTTCTGGTCACTTTTTCCTCATCTGTAAAATGGGAATAATCATCTCTGTCATGTGGGATTAAAGTATGGACTGAAATAACTCAATTTAGAACACAATTTCCTAACATTGCAGACCAAAGGAACAATTTGAGAACAAAATAATAAATGACAACCAAGAAGAAGAAATAAAAGGGGGGGGGGGGACTCTAGCAAATAGGAAGAATATTCCGCATGAATCCCTAAAATATAAAATTATAAGGATTAAGTTGGGACTGTAAAAAAGAATTCAGGGATTAAAATAAAAACTGCATATTACGATATTTTAGGCTTAAATAAAGTGAAGAGAATTGGGTGCTTTAAAAATAGTTTCTTATGGAGAGCGGTTGTTTGAAATAGAATAGAAAAGACCGTCCTCCTGATACAGGGACAAAGAAGTTTGAAGCATGAAAATGGTGAACGGAAGCTGAGAAGCTGAGAAGCTGAGTTGTCAGGCAAAGGGGACTCCTACCCAGCAGCTGCGTGGTCTTGGGAAGGAGGGTGCAGTGGGGTGAGGCCATACTACCTCCACACATTCTTTCCCACAAGGTCACCAGACCTTCCCAGGCTCTGAGCAGTCACACTGGTGGGTGTACATCCAAACCAGGAAAGCCACTGCTCATTGGCTTCCGAGATCCATGGGTTTGGTGGAATTGGCACACTCATTGGAATTTCAAGTCCCTTCAGGATGAAAATGTTGGAAAAGCCAGATTCCTACTCCCTTACCATGAGGTTTCAATACAGCTTCATTTGTTTATTGTTTGATCATTCATTCATTCAGCTAATGGTTTATAACAGTTATAGTGGTATACATAATTATATTAGTTTCAGATAGACAACATAGTGATTCAACATTTATATATCTTCCAGCATAATCACCACACTAAGTCTAGTAACCATTTGTCGCCCCACTCTGCAAAGTTATCGCACTATTACTGATTGTATTTCCTTCATCCTTTAACTATTTTATTTTATTAAGATTTTATTCATTATTTTTAGAGAGAGGAAAAGGGAGGGGGAAGAAAGGGAGAGAAACATCAACATGTGGTTGCCTTTTACCTGACTCCAACTGAGGACCTGGCTGGAGATCTGGCTTGCAACCTGGGTATGTGCCCTGACTGGGAATCGAACCAGTGACTCTTAGGTTCACAGGTCAGTGCTCAACTCACTGAGCCACACCATCCAGGGCTATCTTCCATCTTTTTAACCCACCTCTTTACCACTTTTGCCTCTGATAACAATCTGTTTTTTGTTTCCATGAGTCGGTTTTTATTTTGCTTTGTTCATTAATTTCTTCTGATTTTTTAATTATAAATTCCACATCTAAGTGAAACCATATGGTATTTGTCTTTCTCTATCTGAATTAATTCACTTAGCACAATACCCTCTAGGTTCGGCCATGTTGTCACAAATGTCATTCTTTTTTATGGTTGAGTAATATTCCATTTTATGTGTATACAATGCTATATACAATGCTATATCTGATGTTTGTTCAGTGTTTTACTGACACTGAGCTAAACTCTGGGAACAAAACTGAACTACAGAAACATGTTCTTTGGTCTCTAAAAGATAGAATTATTTGAGATAGTCTCACCCAACCCTATCAGAATCCCTCCACTGTGGTATTGAAGCCCTAGGGTTTCCCAATTGATCAATATGCACCCAGCTGCATTTTAACTAGGCTAAAGTACACTAAAGACATCCAGGGATTTTTCATTAGTATGTTAGCTAAATTTAGCTAGACCCTGGGGGAAGAAGATATTATTTGGGGTGGGGGTTTGCTATTGTGTGAGTTTCTTATGCATTTTGGATACTTTTATTATCTATATAGTTTGCAAATGTTTTTCCCACTTTGTAGGTTTTTTCATTTTGCTGATGATTTTCTTTGCTATGCATAAGCTTTTTAGTTTAATGTAATTCCACTTTCTTATTTTTATTTTATTTCTTGTTCTTTTTGTGTCATATAAAAAAAATTGTTTCCAAGACCAATGTCAAGGAAATTTTGTCTCTTTTTTTACTCTCAGAGTTTTGTGGCATCAGGTCTTATATTTATGTTTTTAATCCATTTTGAGTTTATTTTTATGAGTGGTATAACACAGAGAAGCCTAATTTCATTATCTTGCATGTAAATATTATTTTCCTAACACCACTTATTGATGAAACTATCATTTTACATAAACTATTTTTGGCTCTATAGTCAAATATTAATTAACTGTATATTTGTGGGCTAATTCTGCTCCATCGGTCTATGTCAGGTTCATGCCTCTACCAGACTGTTTTGATTCTTATAGCTTCCTATATAATCTGAAATCAGAAGGTGTGATGCCACCAGCTTTGTTCTTCTGTTTTAGAATTGCTTTGACTAATCAGGGTCTTTTGTGATTTGATATGAATTTCAGAGTTGTTTTTATTATTTTTGTGAAAAATGCCATTGAAATTTTGATAGGAATTGCATAAAATTGATAAATGGCTTTGGGTAGTATGGACATTTTAAGAAAATTAATTCTTCCAATATATGAACATAAAAAGCTTTCTGTTTATTTGCTTTCCTCAATTCTTTCAGCAATGTCTTTTAATTTTCAGTGTACAAATCTTTCACTTCCTTAGTTAAATTTATTCTTAAAAATTCTATTATTTTTGATGTTATTGTAAACAGGATTATTTTCTTTATTTCTTTTTCAGATATTTTGTCATCAGGTATAAAAATACAGCTGATTTTTGTCTGTGGATTTTGTAACATGAAACATTACTAAACTTATACATTAGCATTAACAGTATTTTTGTGGAGTCTTTATATTTTCCGTACATAAGACCATATGATCTGCAAACAGAGACAATTTTCCCTCCTCCTTTCTGAAATGGGTGCCTTTTGTTTCTTTTGCTTGCCTAATTATTTTGGCTAGGACTTCCAGTACTATATGGAATAGGGGTGGTGAGACAGGAATTTGTTATGATACTTTAACCATATCCAGGCCCAAAATTATCAGTCATGTGACTCTAAGGCTTAAATTGGACAGATTTCCATCTAGGACTTCCTATCTGTCTATGTAGAGACACATACAGACATCTCGGATCATTACAAAATATAGATCTTTTATATTTATTTTAACATTTTAATATGTATATTTATGTTTATGCAGTTTAATCAAGTCACATCTGTGCCTTTCTACATTCTCTCTTCCTGACATAGCCCACACCCAGATTATAAAGTGATACCAGTGTTGCCAGGGAATTTCCTTTGATTTGATGGTTTAGAATCATGACTCCTTCTGGTGACTACAGTCTTTCATCCTGCCTCTGTTCAGTGTGCCCATTTTCAAAATGTAGACCTTTAATGAAAGCACTTTTAACGAATTAGTTAAATTAAATAGGGTGCCGTATTCTAGCATAGGAGAAAAAGACATAAGCATGCTTTTAATTTGTCTGATGGAGATAGAAGAATTTGCACATCTTCCACAGTATTTTGTCTTATTTTAAGGAGAGATCAAATTGGTCATAACCTGTTCCTATAGAATGAAGACTCCCAGGAAAAGAATTTTTCATGGCAACACTTGTTAAAATGTTGGTAAAAAGGGGTCAAGAAGGGTTCTCTTAGACTTAGACTGGAGCGATATAATTCTAGCAAGGGCCAATATGGGTAAAATACCACAGAAGAAATGGTCTCGCCAAAGCATTTCCTTTGGGGTAGCAGTCTCTTCCACCTTGTGGTTGGCTGCTGTCTGAAGCCTCGTGTTTCCTGAACTTCCTTACAAGACTCCGTTTTCTTCAGACTTTACATGTTGGCCTTGAAATTCTTGTCTTGTACCAGAGAGCAAATTAACAAATATAAGGAGCTGACTTTTTAAGTGTCTAATCTCAGCCCTAGACACATTAATCCAAGTACCTAGTGGAAATTGCCATGGATATGTCTCACATTTTCCTCAGACCTAAGAAGTCTGAAATAGAATTCATCATCTTTCCATTAACCACTCCTTCCATCTTTCCTGAAACACAAACGACACACCCTAAGTGCCTAACCCAGAACCTTGACTCCTCATGTCTCTTATTCTGCACTTGCCATCAATCACCATGTCCTGTTGAATTAGCTTCCTAAATATATCTGCAATCTGTCTCTCACTAACTCATGCCAAACCTCCATCATCTCCAGGCTAGAGTACTGTAAGAGTCTCCTAATGACACTTCTTCTAGTCCTGCCCCCCACCCCCCACCATTCATCTTCCTCCTTCCCACCAAAGTGCTTCATCTGAAATGTAAATGTACCAGTACATGACCAGTTCTTCGAACTCTTCCAAGGTTCCACATTGCCCAAAGTTCAAACTTCTTAGCTTATTTAGCAAAGCTCGCCAACTACCTTCTTGATGCATCTCCCCCTGCACCCTGGATTTCAGACACATGATCTATTTATAGTTCCCAGGATCACTGATGGTTCCCCAGTTCTGTGTTTTTGCTCTCCATTTCCCCTCTCCTAACCCATACCCTCACCAATGGCAGCCTCGTTATTCTTTAAGATTTTCTAGACTCAAGAATTTCCTCCTCTATGAGGCCTTCCCTGAACCACTCTAAATGCAAGGGTAGAATTGACTGTAAGCTCATTCGAATTTCTATGTACCCATTAGAATCTACAATACATTTAACTTTTAATTTCACTAACATTTTAATATATCTATCTTCTTTATGAGCAGGTTTTTGTTTCCTCAACACCTACTGCCAGTTTTTGGCGTACAATATAGGGAATAAATTTTGGTTGTTTGCTTAATTGAAATAGTAAATGTATACCTCTGGAGTTTTTTCTTAATAACACAAATAGGTTTTTAAGTTTTGTTTCCTTTTCATTATCATAAAACTTATCTCTGTATTGCTAAATGTCATTAATGGAATTAACACTTTACATGGAATAATTTTCTCCTTTTATGTCAATTTTTAAGCCCCCCAGAGTTATTTATTTTGTTACATAGATAACAGTAATAATGTTAACATTTAAATCAATTTTTACAATCACTTTTAAAGGGATATTTATGGATTTTGTTATTATTATTTAAAAAAATATCTTCTTTCACTTTTTTCTTTTTTTAGATTTCATTTATTATTTTTAGGGAGAGGAAGAAAGGGAGAGAGACATCAATGTATGGTTGGCTTTCACCTGCCTCTAGCCATGAACCTGGCTGGAGACTTGGCTTGCAACCTGGTTATGTGCCCTGGCTGGGAATTGAACCAGCAACCTTTGGGTTCATAGGCTGGCACCTTACCCACTGTGCCACCAGCCAGGGCAATTCTTTCACTTTTTAAGGCAACATTGCCTTTTGCTATTAACAATAAATAAATATGTAGAGAGAGTGAACCACTTATCACTTTTACTTTGGTCATTTGATTAGGTCCCTTTGGACACTATTATTAGAAACTACCTGATATACAATATAGATTTGGTAGATTTAATTCATTGTTTCAGGTAGAATCTTCTTTATTCCTTCCTTTGTAAATTTCCTTCAAAATGTATTGAGAGTATTTTCCAGGCATATGCTAGGTAGGAATATAAAGACAGTAGGCATGGCTGCTTACCTTTGTAATACTGGAGGGAAATAAGACAACTGCACAGTGAGCTATAGTGTAAACATTGGATAAATGCCTGTAGAAACATACAAAGTGCTGTGGGATCATAGAAAAGGGACTTACTCTCAGTCAGAAAAAGAATCTAAAGAAAGCTTCATGGAAGAAGGGGACTTCTAAGCTTGACTTTGAAAAGGGGGTAGGGTAGGGTTTCAAGATTAGGGAAGGACATGGCACACTGATGGACATCGGTGGTGTGTTGAAATGGGGAAAGTACATGGTGTGGGGAAAAAGGAGTGAAGGAAGAGTTGAGTATAAAGAGGGTGGGATAGTATCACTAGAGGATGTTGGACACGGGAAAGTTATTGTATTAATTGAAGAAGCCCTCGAATGCCTCACTAACAATCAAGAGCCACTGGAGGCTTTCGAGCAAAGAAACTTTTCTTCCGCTATTATCTACCCGCAGTAGCATATTATGTTCCCCTTATCTTTTATAGTCTGTGTTTGCAAAGAAATTGCCATGGTATCATTCTGTTTGTAGACATTCTTCTGTGTTTTGAAATTCTCCTTAACCCACCCCACCCCCCTTTAGTCTTTTGGAACAATGTTTTACTATTTGAGCTTCACCATATTTTTTCTTGGTTCCCTTGGGGACACTGCTATTAGAAACTAGCTCATATGGGGTATAAATTGTTCTATAATTGTACTCAGGGTAATAAAGAAGTCTTATGAAAATCTTCTAGCTCTCTGTCATTTGATTTAAATATTATAGTCCCCACTTAATATCAGTTGTGTCTTATTAATCATGCACACTGAGAAAGGTTCTCTCAGGTAGGTAATATTACTTTTTTTATTCATTATTCTTTTTAAATTCAAAAATTCAGATTTCATCCACTTTTGGGGGATCAGGTATACACAGTGTCAGAAGTACAATGTATGGTGAATCTTTTCTTCCTGTGTGGCCTGCTGCTTCACCTATCTTAAAGGTGTTTTATTTAGATATAATTTATATACCATAAATTCATCCATTTTAAGAGTCCAATGCAATGAGTTTTAGTGTATTTACAGAGTTGTACAAGCACCACTACAATATAATTTTAGAACACTTCTATTACCTTATAAGCAAAACATACCTAATTATAGTCATTCCCCATTTCCAATGTCAGCCCTACCTGCTTGACTAACCTACTTTGTCTTTTTATATTTTACCTTTTTTGTACATTATATGTAAATGGAATTATACAATATATGTTCTTTTGTACCTGGCTTCTTTTTGAGGTTGTAGCATGTATCAGTACTTTCATTTTTATTGCCAATAGTATTCCATTGTATATAGATACCACATTTTGTTTATCCATTTTCCAGTTAATCCCCATATGAGTCATTTCCACTTTGGGGCTAGTGTAATTATACTGTTATGAACATTGGTATACATGTTTTTGAGTGGACATGTTTTCATTTTTTTGTGGTAGATTCCTAGGAGTGGAATTGCTGGGTGGTGTAATATACATTTGTGCATCACTTTTAAGAAAGTATCAACATGTTTTCCCAAGTAGCTGCTGCAGCTTTTATTGCCACCAGAAATGCCTGATGGCTCCATTTTTCTCTGCATCCTTGACAGTGCTTACTGTGGTCTCACTTATTATAGCCATTTTGGTGGGTGAGGTAGTATCTCATTATGGTTTTCATTTGTATTTCCTAAATGACTAATGATGTTAAGCATCTTTTTATATGCCTATTGACCATTTCTATATCTTTTATGGATAAATACCTATTTAAGTCATTTGTTCATTCTTAATTGTTATTTGTCTTTTTTATTATTGAGTTGTAATGGTTTTTATATTAATCTGGATACAGGTCCTATATTAGATATAAGATTTCCAAACATTTTCTTCCACTCTGTGGGTTGTTTTACAATGTCTTCTTTTTACTCTCTTGATGCTGTCTTACTCTGCTTTAAAATTGTAAAGTTTTTAAAAGATTTTATTTATTATTTTTAGAGAGAGGGGTAGGGGAGAGGCAGAGAGAGAGAGAGACATCAATGTGTGGTTGCCTTTCACCTGCCTCCAGCTACGGACTTGACTGGAAACCTGGCTTGCAACCTGAAATTTTGGCAAAATTTAATGATCAATTTTTTACTTTTTTCTCTGGACTTTCAGTTTTTACCTTTTTAGAATTAATTTATTGTTGTTGTATTCCATTTATCCCATTTCCCCCGGTGCTCTCCCCATCCCCTCTTCCCCAGTCAATCCCCACATGTTGTCCATGTCTGTGGGTCACTTATACTAGTTCCTTTTATACTAGTTTCTAAATATACTAGGTCATTTATATTGTTCCCCTTTTTTGCCTCTTTCTCCCCTCCCCTCCATCTCTGCACACTGAAAGTTTTCATGGGTGTTTTTTAAGTGGGGGTCACCTTATTTACGGGAACTCTATTGTATGTTTCTGATTATACAACAAAAGAAGGCCTTTATTACCTTACTGCAATGTGTCTGGGCCTGCTTTCCCTAGAGGCATCCCTTGATCTACTGTGGATTTACAGAAATAAGAGCAATGAACAAAAATTACTTTCAGCTTAGGGGGTTCACTACCTTCACAAACTTCTCTTACTCCTCTCACTATCCTGACCTTAACTTTGGAGCAGGAAGGAATCTCTATCCCTCCCAAGAGCTTCAGAGAAGTCACCCACCCAGCTTCTGCAGGGTCCTAGGGTCTGACAGGCGTCACCCCAGCACGTTCAAGGGTGGCTTCTGTTCCTGTTGCCTAGGTTCCAGGACTCAAAGCAGCAACTAGGTTATGAGAGAACCTGAACTAAGAACCAGAAGGCCTGGATTCTCATCCAGATCTGCCTCTTACTTGTTCTCTGTGACAGATTACTTAATTTTATTGTAATTTAACATGTTTTATTTAGAAAAAGAGCCTTTTGATTTCTAATGTTTTATTTTTTCTTTACAGGAAAGGTTCCCAGTGTGTGTGTATGGGGGGAGTGGTAATAGTATCATTCTGTCCCTACTCCTTTCTCGCACGGGACATTTGTAAGACATTTTTGGTTCTAACAGCCCCAAAGCACTACTGCCTGTTTGGGGTAGAGGCCAGAGATGCTGCTAGATGTCCTACCATGCACAGAACATCACCCACAGTAGAGACTTAGCCCCCAAAAGCAATAATGCTAAGCTTGAGAATTCCTACCTTAGAGCATCTTTTCATTGTATTTGTAGAGAAATTCCCCTCCCTTGTTTTATCCAAATACTTCCTTTCTTCCAAAGCACAGCCCCAAGATGTAGCCTTCTTGGTTCACTCTAATTCATAATGATTAGCTTTTTCATTTTCAGAATTTCTGTGCTACTTGTTATTATATTACCATAGGCCTAGTGCAATAAAAAAAATAAAACCATAACTGTACAATTTACCTTTTAAGCCATAAAAATATATATTTATAAGCTAATCAATTAAAATATTATCATTGATGAGCTTTTTTGCATTTTGTCATCAAAATAATTCTGGGCTTTATGGACATTTTTTTATTCCAGCTGATCTTGAGATACTGGGAAGCTTCTGTTACTCACAGCTGAGTAATAGAAATTACATGTCCGGGTCATTTGAGGATCTATCTTTCTCAGGCTCCGTCCATTCCAGGCTTTTCACTGGGTGCTCGATTCAGCCAAAAAAAAAAAAAAAAAAAAAGTCTCAGATTGTTTCATTGGGGAGAGTAGAGACTCTTCTCAGGCTCACTTAGGGACATGATCTGTCAGCCAAAGAAACGGAGGCAGAGCCTGGGTGGAGATTTCACAGCAGGACCACTGCGCGGTACACACGGAATGTGTTTTCTAAAACGAATTTCCTTGCATTTTTCCTCTGCTTCACCCTGTATTATCGCTCCTCCACCCCATTACGTAGATCATGAGAAATTATCTTTGCCCCACTATGAACCAGCGTAAGCAGCAAATCCTAGAGCAGGTCGTTGGAGCCTCTTGTGGAAACATTACACAGCACCAGCTGCAGAGCTGACCCCGAGAGGACCGTTGCTCAATATGCCCCCAAGGCTGACATTTAACCATTGATGGCTTCTTAGTGGGGCCCTCTGACCAAGAGCACATCGATCAATAGTGTTCCTCCAACCCTGCGTTCCCAGAATCACTTCTCTCTCGAGCTGACCTCATTTATTCTCATTAGCTCTTTGACTCGGACAGTAGAGGTAAAATGTAAAGACAACTGCAAATGACATAAAGATTAGAGACTCAGTTGTGCGACAGACATCAGTTGGCTAGCAAGCATTTAAAAATGCAATGATTTTTCAATTTTCATTCTACCTTACCAGATGACAAAGAATCTCTGTTCTTCTTTCATGCAATCTGCTTTCCTAATCGTCCTCACTGAGCCTTAATTTGACCATATGGACTCTGTGTTTGTGTGTGTGTATCTCCGTGTGTGTGTGTGTGTGTATGTGTGTGTGTGTGTCTTTATATTCATGGAGTGGGATTAAACTGGTCAATTGGCATTGGAATCTACCCGATATTCTCTCTATGGGATATCCACTGTTTAATTTTATAATTTTACCCAATAGATCCAACCAGTAACTTTCCATTTTATTCATTTAATTGAAATTTGATTTAAAATTTTTAGTAATCATATTTTTATTAATAAACTATTTATTAGAGCAGTTTTAGCTTTACCCAAAATTGAGATACAGTATAGACAGTTGTTATATACTCCCTGTTCCTTCCCTATTCCCCAGCTTCCTCTGATATTAACATCTCTCACTGGTATGGTACATTTGTTATAATTGATAAGTCAATATTGATACATTATTGTTTATTGAAGTCCATAGTGTATATTAAGGTTCACTCTTTGTGTTGCTGTTATATGGGTTTTGTCAATGCATAGGATTATGTATCCATCATTACAGTATCAAACAGAAGAATTTCTTTGCCTTAAAAATCAATGTGTTCCACCCATCATCCCTCTTGCTCCCCACCACCTCCCACATGTCCTGATAACCACTGATCTTTTTACTTTCTCTACAGTTTTGCCTTGACCAGATCATCATATAGTGGAAATCCTGTAGCATGTAGCCTTTTTCAGATTGACTTCTTTCACTTTGCAATACACATTTAGGCCTCTTTTTTATCTTCTTATCTTTTTTTCTTGATAGTTCATTTCTTTACTTTGCAGAATAATGTTCCATTGTATAGCTGTACCACAATTTGTTTATCCATTCACCTATTAAAGAATATGTTGATTGCTTCCAATTTTTGCAATCACAAATAAAGCTATTATAAACTTTATTGTGCAGACTTTGTGTGGACATAAGTTTTCAACTCTCTTGGGTAAATGCCTAGGAGTACAATTGCTGGGTCATATGGTAAGTATGTTTAGCTTTGTAAAAAATTGCCCACTGTCTTTCAAAATAGGTACCATTTTGTATTCCCATCAGTAATGAATAAAGATTCCGCATGTTCGATATTATCTATAACATGTAGTTATATTGTCAGTACTATGGATTTTAGCCATTCCAACAGATGTGTACTTATATTTCATTGTTTTAAGTTGTGATTCCATAATAACACTATGATGTTGAGCTTCTTTTTTATATGCCTATTTGTTATCTGCTTATATTCTTTGGTAAGGTGTTTCTTCAGATATTTTACTCCCCTTGGGTTGGATTGTTTTCTTCTTAAATTTTTTTTTTTTATTTTGAATATGTCTGCTATCAGATATATAATTTTTGCAAATATTATTCCTGATCTGTGGTATTTTTTCATTCTTTTAAAAGCTTTAGCAGAGCAAGAGTTTTTAATTTTAAAAGTAGCTTATCCCAAACCAAAGACCAGCTAGATTTTTACTCATGCTGTTTTCTGGGAGATTTATCATCTTGCATTTTACAATTAGGTTCATGACCCATTTTGAGTTAATATTTGTGAAAGATATAAGATGGGTACCTAGATTCATTTTTGTTCATATGGATGTCCAGTTACTGAGCACTATTTGTTGAAAATGCCATCTTTCCTCCATTGGTCTGCCTTTGCTTCTTTGTCAAAGATTAGTTGATTATTTTTGTGTGAAACTACGTCTGGACTTTATATTCTGTTCCATTGACTTACATGTTTTTTCTTTCACTAATACTATACTTGATTACTATAGCTTTTTGCTAAACTTAGAGTAGGGTAGTGTCAGTTCTCTGACTTTGCTCTTTTACTTCAATATTGTGCTAGCTATCTTGGGTTTTTTTATTTGGTTTGTTTTTGTTTTTTTCCTCTCTGCATAAATTCTAGAATCAATTTGTGGATATCCACAAGGCAACTTGATGAAATTTTGATTTTGAATAAGTTTAATTTATGTATCAAATTGGGAAGAACTGACATTTAAACAATATTGAGTCTTCCTATCTATGAACATGGAATATCTTTCCATCCATTTAGAGCTTTGATTGCATTTATCAGAGATTCGTGGGTTTTCTCATGGTTATCTTACATATACTTTGTTAGATTTCTATTCAAGTAATTTGTTTGGTGCTAATGTAAATAACATTGTGTTTTTAATTCCAAAATTCAATTGTTCACTGTTAGTATACTTAAAAAGTGATTTAATTTGTATATTGGCCTTGTATCTTGCAACCTGGCTATAACTGCTTATTAATTCAGGAGTTATTTTTAATTCTTTGGGATTTTCTACATAAGGAATTATATCATCTGTGAACTAATACAATTTTATTTCCTCTTTACCAATATGTATACCTTTTCTTTTCTTTTATTATTTTCCCCAGGGAAAAAAATCTTTTATTAATAGCATTTACTAGCTCTTTTAGTATGATGTTTAAAAACTGCCCTGGCTGGTGGCTCAGTGGATAGGTGCTGGCCTGTGATCCCAAAGGTCACTGGTTCAATTCTCCAGTCAGGGCACAAAACCAGGTTGCAAGTCAGGTCTCCAGCCAAGTCCTTAGCTGGAGGCAGGTGAAAGGCAACCATATATTGATGCTTCTCTCCCTTTCTTCTTCTCTCCCTGCCCTTCTCTCTGAAAAATAATGAATAAAATCTTTTAAAAAATAAAAACAGTGATAAGAGGAGACATCCTTGCTTATTCCCAATCCTCGCAGGAAAGCATCTTGTTTTTACACCATTAAGTATGGTACTGTCTGTATGATTTTTAAAATCTTTTTTGTCAAGTTGAGGAAGTTTTTCTTTATTGATTGTAGAAATGCTTTTGTATCATGAATGGGTTTTGAGTTTTGTTAAATCTATTTATGTACCCATTGATATGAACATATAATTTTTTTGTTGAGCCTCTTGTTGTGATGAATTACATTATTTATTTTTGAATGTTGAACCAGCCTTGCTTGGTTGGAATAAGTTCCATCAAATTATGGTGTGTGATACATTGTTGGATTTGATTTACTAATATTCATTGAAGATTTTTATGTCTATATTTATGACAGAATTGGTCTATAGTTTTCTTTGTTTGTAATGTTTTTGTCAAGGATTTTTTAAAAAATTTCAGTTCTGCCTAACATAGCATCCAAATGAACCACCAATGATCAATAGTTATTAATAGAATTATTTTCATTTTGTAATTCATAAGTTATCCAAATTGAATTAGATGAAGATAACTAGTTCTCAAAACCTTACTTAATAGAGAAATTTCCCCCCAATATTATTAAAATCAAGAGCTTCCTTTTACTTTAGATATAGTCAACCAATTATATGGATGTAATTTGCCAAGTTTAATATTATGTTCTGATACAAATTTTCTTTCATTCTCATCAAAACTTTAAGTAAATGTGGCTGAAAAGTATACTGCAAACACAAAAATACAAGTTATAGCTCATAAAGATGAAAGGATAGGAGTAAATGAGAAGTTCACTTACTTATTGGCTGGTATTTAGAAAAACTGCTTACACAGTGAAAAAATGAGACCTGGGAGTTTAAAGGTATATCTCTATTAAGAAGAATCATGAATGCTTAATAAACATAGTGAGGATCTAAATTATTATATTTATAATTAATTTGTCTTGAGGGGTACATGCATCATTACATTTGAAAATGACATACCAAAGCATTATGAAACTTAAACATAATTTTATGCTCATGATTTATTTTGTTGTTTATATCCATGGTCTACCTAGTATTTCACTTAATAGTTATATGATTAAGAGATTGATATAATGGTCACCACTCCACAGAAATGCCCACACATAGAACAAAAAACCCACAATCTGGTTGCATTTCATCCTGTTAGCTCTTAATAATAGTGATAAGGTTAATAGAATGCTACAGTGTGCTAGGTACTAATGTCTTATAGGCATTAATTTATTAAATTATTACAGCAACCCTATGGAACAGGTACTAATGTTTTCCCCTATTTTATACATGAGGTACCTGAGACACAGAGCCATTGCATAATGTGCATAAGGTCACCCAGCTGGTAGTTGGTGCGTCCAATACTTAAACCAGGTAACAAACCAGGTAATCTCCTCCCATCTACTACACTGTACTGACTTCCAATTAAAGACAGGCAAATGCCTTCAACTCTCTTTCAATGAGTTCTCTTTTTCATGTGTTGGAACCTTGTAGACACTTCAGACAAAATAAAGAAAGAAAATAATTTTATTTATATCCCTTTGTGGTAATCTTTATATTACATTATCCATTTTTAAAATTACCAGTGTAATTTAATGAGTTTAACATCCAGAGGGTGTTTATGGACCCCCCAACTGGGGAATCTAGGAGTGCCTTTTAACTTGAGGCACAGTTGGATCCAGGAACTCACATCCTAGTCTTAAGTTGGTCTTTTTCTACAACTCTCAGACACATTTTATGCATGGGATGGACCAAGTGGTCTCTAGTAGTTACATCCCAGCAGTTTAACAACCCCAATGGAATAGTTAAGTATGTTTCTATTAATAAAGTGATATTTAAAAAAAATTTTTTTATCAGAGCTTATGATATTGCTCAGACTTTTTTAACTTCCAAGCCTTCTGGGTGCCTCTATGCTACAATAATTTACAGATAATTTTTGAGTTTTTTTTTTTTTGGCCCCTTTTTGATGTTTACTCTTAGCTAAGAGTGTAAAATATCTTATTAACATTGCTTACACCTCACACTAATTCATTTTTATAGAATTAAAACTTTTATATAGATGTCTATTCTGATTTAGCTGCTTTACTACACTGTCCCCAGTTCTTATTGTTCATATTCTGATTCTGACTCTGAGGTGGGAAAGGAATGAAAACCTGTCCCCAAAGTGTCGAGATGGTGAACTAGATACGAGTAAGTCACTAGCATGGGTAACAACTAAATAAGAGCTGACTGACAATATCTTCAATGAGTTTCCTTCCTTAAACAAGGCCTTGGCCTTCATTACTATTTCCATTTGCTGCCAGTGTAATGAAGGTCATGACCAGTTTTCTATGTAATAGGGTATTATTACTCTCTAAAGCTTTAGGGTACCCTATCTGGCCTCCAAGACTACACATGGGAGCTTGGCTCTCCCCTGGGCCTTCAGGTGTGCTTGTGTTTATGAGTACTTCAAGAAAGAGCAGAGAAGTGTCATCAAAGGGTAGGTAAGATAAATGCAGAGATTCAAGGTGTAACCAGGTTAATGGTCCTCCCCATCCCATAATATGGATGATCAGCAGGTGAGATCTGGCAATGCAGCTGGTCTTCACAAATTTTCTCCTATAATTAGTGCTGGCCTTGGCCTCTGGTCCAATACAAAACTTGTGCACTGGAAGAGCACCCTTTCCTTGTCTTCTTCCTGGTACTTTCCTGAGACATATACTCTCTGAGACCTTGATCTGAGATGGAGCCTTACTTAGGCATTTCCAACTTCAAAGCTAGTAAGAAGAATCTTCTTGCTTGGCCCTTCCTCCCTTCTCCCAACTTCTGAGTCTCAACTCACCCCTCTGGTTCATCTCTTACAAAAACCCTGTAATGTTCCTTTCCTTCCACAGTGGGGCTTGGTGGCCACTAATTCAGAGTTCCAACCAAGACTTTGAGAATAAAAAATACTTTACCAACATAAGTGATCTTAGAAATTTGGTTTTCTTTTTACTGTGGTGAGTTACTTTCATCATAAGAGTAAGTCAAATGGTTTCAAAGCCAATAAGAGTAAAAACAATTGAATTTTTGTATTAAATGCATAAGTTGAACCTTCCATATCTCACCTTCTGCTACATAGTTACCTACTCTGTGTAGATTGAGAATTTCACCAGTTCCTTATCTGCTCCCCTTTTCAGGATCAAGTAGAAATGCAAAATGGTACCTTGATTGTATCCTCTCCTGGGTAGGTTGTTCTTGCCTCACCGCTATCCCATAGAGCTTTTTGAAACAATGGAGGTGTTCCATATTTGTTATGGACACTTGATATGTAGCTGGTGTCACTGAGAAGCTAAATTTGTCATTTTAAAAAGGTCTAATAAATATAAATTTAAATAGCAACATGTGACTAGTGGCCCTCATATTGGATAAGAAAGGTTTAGGTCTTCCTGGGAAGCAACTTAATAATATATAGCGAGAACTCAAAAATGTTAATACATATATTTTATAGACTTTACTTAATTTTTAGTGCAGTTCTAAAGTTCACAGTAAAATTAAGAGGAAGGTGCTGAGATTTTCCATGTACCCTCTGACCCCATTTAATATATTTTTTATTTTAAGTACTATATGCCAAGCAAAATTATCAGTAAAAGATTCATATGTAAGAATGTTTATCATAATGCTTATAGTCAAAATAAATTGGGAAGAGTCAAGTAAATTATAGTATATGCCTTGGCTGTCAATATTTTGGTTTAAAAAACATTTACATGGGTCTATGATTATATTATGGTATTAAATAAATATACATGAATTTAAATTTTCTATATGATTCTATTTCAAATTTAAATATGTACATGTAATATACATAATTTATATAATGAAAGGAAATAAAATATTACTTTAATTCTGAATGAGTACATAAGTGATTTAAATTTTCTGTTTATATTTTACTTATGATTTAACATTTTTATCCAATGAATAAAGATTACTTTTTAAATAAGCAAATCCTATGAAAACATTTAAAAGTGTTTGTAAATATTATAGAAGTCATGGAAAATAATAATTGAAAAAGCACATTGGATTTGACACTTAGAAGGCCAGTGTCAAAGAATTTGAAAGAGCAGACTAAGACGGATGGTGTCAGAAGAGGTCAAAGGGGATCAGAGTGAGATGGGAGTAAAAACTCAAATGCATCAGGTTCTGCCTCCCTTTAGAAAGTATGGCTCTAGAATGAAGGAGAATATGTCATAATAATATCATCTTTTGAGTACCTACTAGGTATTGTACTTGAGTCTTACCTTAAACTGAAAAAAAAAAAACAAAACCAAACATCATGTCCACTATAATAAGAAAATTGAGATAACTTGTCTTATAAAAACAAAGCAATAATACCAAAATCTATTGGTTTAAGTAAAAACAGGGGAATGGTGTATTTTATTTTACTTTATTTTATTTATTTTAGTTCCAGCTAGTGAAGACCCACCTGAGTAAGAAGGCAAGAATCACAGAGCTGTGCCCTCCTTTGTATTTAGTTTCCTTGACAGTAGAGCAGCAACTAAGTTAGTTTGGACTGAGGACTGTCTGGATTCAAATCTGTTTCACCTTTTCCCCTCTGCCTGACTTCAGGCCTACTGCCTAGCCCCTCCAGCCTCAGTTTTCTCATTTATCTGGCGGAGAAAATAACAACAGTCTCGGAGACTTGTTTTGAAGATTAGGAGGATAATATACATAAGAGCACCAAGCAAAATGCCTAGCACAAAATGGTCTTCTTAGATGATTGGTTTGGTTATTCTTATTTTTATAATAATATGAATTATCTTTGATTTCTTTGAGGTGATAGAGGGCATATCTTGATCCCATTATACATTTAGAAATATTCTATATTTTAATGTGAAAGGTTAATAAAATTTTAGTCATTGACTGATTCATTCCCTTAACAAACTTCTATTACGGTCAACCCTGTGCTCAACACGTATTAGGAAGTAATGGAAGAAGCAGGTAGACACTGGCTCTCTACTAAGAAGCAAGTGGAGAGAAAACTTATGTAAAGTGGTTATTATAACGCAATTAATGACTGCTCTTGTAGAGATATAAGCTGAGTACTAGGGAAACCTAGGTAGCACTCTGCTTGGAGCAGTTGCAGAAGGCATCAGAGAGAAAGTGACTTTTTACAGTAATAATAACTAATACCACCTTTTAGGGCCCAAGAACTGTTCTAAGACATTCGCATATTTTATTACATTTGCTCTTCATTATGTTATCCTGTCGCCTACCTCATAACCTTCAAGAGAAGTTGCAATATTAGCAAATTCCCTAGTATACCATCCAGAAAAGTGAAGGCATAGAGTTTTCCAAGTGTTTTCTATGAGAAACTACCCTTCACAGCTATCATTAAAGGATTCCACAGTCGAATTACTTCGAGAAATAAGTAATGCTTTTGTGCCTTGTACTTTGCAATATACAGTGGCATTTCACTGGTGCTGAGAAGATGTTGAGAATTTTAAACTCAGGCTTCCCCAAATACAAGTATAGTTTATGTAAAAATATAGCAAGTACAATCACATTAAGAACTAGGTATTGTGGGATTCTGTGGAAATAATGATTTAGGCTATCTTCCCTCTAAGCAAATGTCTGTATGATTTCTGGAGTACTCTATTTTTATTTATTTATTTATTTATTTATTTATTTATTTATTTATTTATTAACAGGGAGAGATATTGGAGGGATGGTGACTTCTGTTACATATTTTAAGATATTTATAATGAAAATGGCATAGTCATGACATAAGTGAAAATAAAAGTAGGAGAAGGCTGAGAAATTGTGACATGGCATAAAAGAACCAGAAAACAGCAAAACTATGGAAGACTGTGTTGTTCAGGAAAGGATTATTCCCTAAATATTTAGGTTAAGACCTTGAAAAGCTTTAGGAAGATGATGTTATGACAAAGGGTTTAGAAAAAAAAAAGATAATTATTACACTAATGTGAAACTATACACTGAGTTTACATTGTTTGGCTTGGTTTTACTTGATCTTAAATTATTACTAATTAACATTTCACATATTTTAAAAGTCTCTCAAACTTCTACAACTTGGTTTTGCAGTATTACCTGTCAACAAATAAGCTGCCCAAAACACTGAAAAATACATAAAGTAGTTTATGGTATTTAATTGCATGATTGGTTTTCATTGATATTGCAGTCATGACCTGAAATTTCTTATCAAATATAATTATCTGTTCTTATATCTGGTTAATTATTACAATTTGATGAATACCTGTTTTATGTAATGAAGTTGAAGTGAGTCTAACACTTGTGTTTCACCTTAAAATTTTGATGTAAGTGGTTCTAGAAGATAAGGAAATGATGCAAAGCCATATGACAGAGTTGTCCCTCTCTGTCCTGATCCATCTCTTCTGCACTTGGGCTTTTCAAGTTTTCTAATTGTCATCAAATCAGAATTTCCCAGAGGTAGCAAATGCTCCCTTCAGTTTTGATTCCCACATCAAAACTTTAGTCATGAGCTCAAATACGCTGACCCTCATAGGAAAATAAGGAAGTCCAGACAAGGAGAGATGGGGCACGGAGGTGCACGTGCAAAAACTAGATTGCAAGGTGAAGCACCAGGAGCCGTGTGATGTTTGTGGTTTGTTTGTGACAAGCATCATGGGACACAGGGAGAGGATTCCGAGGCCCCAGTGAGTAATCAGCCTCTCCGGAAGGGGGCAAGGCTAGAACAGCAGAATCACAAGAGTTCAAGACGTCTGTTTGCTTTTCCTCTTGGCCAACTCAGATTTTCCAATGGACATCTCTTTTCCTATACTACGGTAACGAAGAAAAGAATTAACCGAGGTTTACTTTTTTAATTAAATGTAGTTCCACTTAGGAAGATGTATGCTAATCTGAGGCCAAATCTGCCGCCCTCAGCTTTCTGCTCAGCTGGCCCCAGCGGATGCTCGATAAGAGGGGTGAGGAGCAAGGTGCAGGTCCCCCAGCGATAACCTCCTGACTCCGACATTATAGGTCTTTCTGCTGGAATTGAGTTCTACATCTTCCTCGATGGGTTATTGTCACAGATGAGTAATGAACGCACCCTGCCCGAGTCCCAGGGTACAGGAGGCGGCCGGTCAAGCCACCGCGAGGCTCGGGGCGCAGGCGGAGGGCAAGGGACTCATTCGAGGCGTCAGGCAGCGGTGCTGGGGACTGCGCGCGACCTGCCGGGTGGCCGCCGGCCGCGCCTGCTGGCTGGGGCAGGGAGGTGCGCATTCATCACCACGTTCCCTGGGCTGAGGGGCGGTGCAGGCAAGGCCGCTGGACGCAGAACAAAGGCAGAAGATGATGAAGAGGGCACCTCTGCGGGCTGGGAGTTTACAAGGCTGGTTTTCAGGTGAAATAAATGACCGTTTCCAGCGCCAGCCAGGCAAGGAGAGGTAGCACGTTTGGGGTAGTCTCTTTTCTTGCCTTCCAGGGTTCCTTTGCGACCGAATTTTTTATTTGAGTGTCTTATTTTCTTGCAGCTTCCTAAAGAGTTATTCAATGGTGAAGGTACTCCTTTCTGAGGACCAACACTGCAGGCTTGATAGGAACCCTGAATTAGTTTCTGCTTATAATTGTAAAGATAAATGTGTGGGTAACTTCAGAGCTATGACAGATAATACCATATTAACTATGATTTAAAAACCCCTGTGTGTAATGCATTTATACATTATCCTTAGAATTACCATTAAATTGATCTATCAAATAGATCTGTATTTAAAAACAAACCAAAAATCCCAACTTGACCAGTTATCTGCGGTAGATTCTGATGCTCTACTAGGCCATTTCCTCTCTTGAAGGGGGAAGGAAAAGAAAGGTGTGGGGGCGGGGGGGGGGGGGGGGGGGGGGGGGGGGGGGGGGGGGGGGGGGGGGGGGGGGGAGAGAGAGGGAGAGAGAGAGAAATAGGCATTATACTTCTAGCCAAGGACAGCAAAACTTCAAGATCAGAAATTGGAAATATGTGACCTATTTCTACGAACTTCAGATAATGCTTAGTTTGTAACAGAAGGTAAACCAACGGACATTTTCCTTTATATTTTTATGGAATTGTGTGTTTACAATCTTTTTTATTCGGGAGGATTTTTATAATCTTCACATTTGGCAAAAATAATAGTTCTAACACTTTTTTTTATTTCCGTGTGAAGTCAGAAACTCTTGGAGGAAAGGAGGGAGAAGGGTAGAATTAAGTCGTAAGTGGAGTAAAGCACTGGTTGAAGCCAGGAAAAGTAGGAGAGACAAAGTTTGGTTCAAACCAATGGTGCCTACAGTGTCCTTCCCACCAGGGACTTCTAGTGAGGTGAACTTTTTGACTTGTTGGTCCCTTGGGCCTGAGTAGGGACAGTCCACTGAAACCTTTTTCTTTGAGATACCTAGTAACCTGGGAAAACTATGTTTCCATTTTGTGATTCAGTTCCATTTTTTAAATGAAGTTGCTCCTTTTGTTTATTCTTAGTATAGCCTCCCATCTCTGTACCTTTAAATTCGGTGCTGACTGATAAGGCGGAAAGTTAGACCTAACTGTCAGGCAACTTAGGATCTAGTTCTGTGGTGCCAATTACTAGTTCTTTGGCTTTGGCAAGTGGTTTTATGTGGGGGAGTAGCAGGGGCCTCCTCTTTTTCATCTGTGAATTTGGACTTGGCAGTGGAGTTTCATTGATTCTTTGCTCATTGCCCTTAAAAAATTAAACTACAAAATCTTCAGGCCTCTCTACTTGCCTTTGAACACAGGATTTAGAAATGAAGATGAAAGATCTATCATGACCAAAGATATGCTACCTATTCCAATAATAACAGTTTTGCTAAACTCACACGTGTAGTATACCAGATAAAGTTTCTTAGTGCCTTAAGTATGAGGAAAATCTGAGAATTTTAAATAATAATGTCAAGCATTTCAGTAACTGCAAAATTAACAAGTCAATTCCTGTAAGTTTTGTTTTCTTCCCTGTGACTTATTCTCTTAACCTGCCCAAATGGATTTAGCTCACTTCCTGTTAACAATTCCAGTCCTTACCTATCATTATAATATAGTGATCTGAGCACAGAGGAGACCCACTTACATAAGAACTCTGGTGGATGAGTTAATGTGTGTTTGTGCAAATAACTATTCACTGTTGTGGGTTTAGGAGTAGCTTCTGGGTCATTGTCTGGATAAATGCATTTGGTTTCCATGGTCCTGGGAATAAGAGTTGAACAAGAGAGCCCATAGTGGTTCTCAGTTCAGAAAAACAGTTGCCTGTTCCATCATTTAGAGAAAAGCAGAGTCCTATTTTAAGCCAGGAAAGGAGATTGAATGAGTATATCATGATTTGGAAAATCAATTCTGTTAGTTAACCTTCAACCCACAGCAGTACCCTAGTAGGTTCAGGTCAAGTGAGTATTAATGAATGCTTTTTGAATTTGTGATTCTAATGGATAATGTTATCATATTATTATTTTTTACACTAAATTCTTAAATTTTACAAAGGGATGAATTAGCTTAAAAATATACAAAATACATGATTTCCAAAAGAGAAGGGGGGAAAATCACCTTCATTAGTAGAAGACTGTGAACATGATCAGTACATACATAATCTTAAAGGTCTAATTCAGTGTAAAAGAGTAATTGTAGATGAGAATCAGAAAATGTTATTTAGCTACAGATGCATCAAATATATATATATATATATATATATATATATATATATATATATATATATGTATATGTATATTCTATAAATTTCCTTCATGTTAAAATTTCTTACGTGGTGCACCTTCAAAATCCTACAGAAATACCAATAAGCAAACTCCTAATGTATGAAAGACTGATAAAGCAGATCTAATCACAGAAAGCATAAGCAAGTGTTTATTCCTTACTCCGTAAGGATGATGTTGGTGAGAAAAATATGTCCCAGAATGAAGATAATTCCATCGCTTGTTCTTCTAAAATGGGAGTCTCTTTGTAGAGTTTGCTGTGGCCTGTGCCATTACCCATTCTAATGCATTTGAATAGCTGCTGAAAAGAAACTAAGTTCTTGCTCGAATTGAAAATAGGAGGATCCGTTTCTGCCTAACAGTCTTGTAGCAGTGTGTTCCCTGAAGTGTATCCCATCTGCTTTTGGGAGCTCTCATTGCAATATGCAGTGATTGCAGGATAAGCACACCATTTTCCTGTCAATACTTTCCTATTAGCCTCCTGGATCCATACATCATCATCTTGCTGGCCTGCAGTTTGCTTATCTTTGTCTCAGAGGCTGCCTTTGATTTATCTAACACCCAAGCTAATGAGGCATGGAGCCCAGGGTGGCTCCAAGGATAATGCACTCCTGTATAAAAATGCTTAAGGAAGGATCAAGTGTTAATCCATTCTAGACTAAAAGGCCTAGCCCTTCAACAAATGTTGTATTTCTTAATCACTAAACTAAGACTGTAATAGCTCCCCTTTAAGCTACTACCATCAGGAAAACTATACACACTAACTACATGCAATTTACCAAAAAAACAAAACTGAAAATTGGATTTTAATTTGTGCTTCTAAAAAAAAAAAACAAAAAAACAAAACAAGACCCAAATAGTTTCTATCTTAGCAACTATCACTACCATTATTTGACAGCATTCTTATGCGAAAATAAGTTAGCTTTAATATTTAATTTACAGTAATAGTTTTATAGTCCCTTGCTGGGACTTATGCTTTTCTAAAGACAAAATAACAGAAGCTACAATGTTATTGTGGCGAGGATAAATCAAGTCCGCTATTTCAATAATGGAGGTAATTACAAAGTTTACATATCTGAAATGTACCCAGTGGTTAGGGGTTGTTTAATTAACATAAAAATTTCAATATTACCAGCAAGTGTGTTGATATCACAGAAGCATTGTTAAAAAATGTTTTTTAAAAGAGTAATGATTTTCACTATTTTAGTTATATGCACTTTTTTACTAATACACAGTGGATTCTACATTATTACAACTATATGGCACAGCATAAAAAGGCTAGCGACTTTGAATTCCATCAATATAAGTAACCTAAAAACATAAGCCCAATATATTTCTCTTAGAAATAATGTCCAAATAAGAAATCTATATTGATCTATATGCCTACATAATTCCCAAATATCTGCCTCTATTTTTAAATGTAAAGAACCTTAAATTCATATTTTCTTTAAAATATTTTCTTTCTATTAATCATATGCAATGAGAAATAAGATGCAGAAGATTCTTCCCTTGATAACTTTTTTGCCACTATTTGGATTAAAACTATTCTATTTAAAAGAAAATATGGAAGGAAGGGAGACAGAGGAAAGGGGAGAGAGAGAGATGGAGAGAGAGCGAGCAAGAATAGGTCAGCCTGTAACTATGCAACTATGCAATTAAATTGTGGCAAAAGTCCCAGGAGAAGAAAGGCTCACTCAGAATCACGGTTTAACAACAAAATCCTTCACCCATTTGTTCACTCTATGGCCCGAGGATCTGACCCAGGTAATAAGTCTTTTTATTGGTGACTAACCAACATTATTGAGAACCAGGGTGGAATTTAATGATGTGACATTATTAGGAATTGTTATTGAGATGTAAATGATCTTCAGTTGGTTTATTTAAGTCACATAAAGAACCTAGTTTAGAATGAAAATTACTTATTGATTATTAGAGCAATTAACAGAATAAATTTTAGTGCGGGTATTAACATTTTCCTGAAGTCCAAAACTCTTGCCACTTAAACTTAGCAGAACAGTTATTTTCCTTGAGGAGACTTATCCTTAAAGAATTTTTTTTAATGGAGATTTTTTTTTTCCTTTTTATTCATTATTTTTTAGAGAGAGAGGCAGGAAGGGAGGAAGAAAGAGAGAGAAACATCAATGTATGGTTGCCTTTCACCGGCCTCTAGCTAAGGACCTGGCTGCAGACCTGGTTTGCAACTTGGTTAGCAACCTGGCTATGTGCCCTGACTAGGGAATCAAACCAGTGACCTTTGGGTCCACAGGCTGGCACCAATCCACTGAGCAACCAGCTAGGGCTAAAGGATTTTTTTTTTTTAAATAAGAAACCAATTGCCAAAATTCATTTTGAAATATTTGAAGTTCTTCCATTTTGCCTCTTAGCGGAAAGGATATACATGTCAGAATAAAATAGAGCTACATAAACTCAATTGCATAAGTAAAGGAATGAAATGATCCATTTTGCTCTACAAAAAAAAAAAAAAAAAAAAAAAAAAAACCCAACAACAACAAAGAAAGTAAGCAAACCTGAAACTTTTGAGGTCAATGAATGTGTATTGTAGGTTTCCTATTTTCTTCCCTTTGGCTGACATACGTCAATTAGTCAGGATCACTCATCACTCATTGGGTCAACTTTTTAAGTTGTAATTCTTCCTTTCATTAGATTTTATTTTAATGATAGAATCACTTCTCAGAATATGGCCTTTTTAGCACTGACCATCATTTCTATGACTTCCAAGAAGTGATCATGGTACATAGAGTTATATACACAAAGGTGTAAAGTTTATTAGATACATGATTCAACGTCTGGTGTTTGGGTTAGTTTGACCCCATGGGCAAAATTTTCTTTTTTTGCCTAATCTGTGAATCTGTGAACTGCCATCACTATTATGCAGTCTTAAAAGATACACAAACACCCAAGTGAGAATTTGAGCTAAGTTACTGTGTTAGTTCTTGGTGCTGCTACAATAACAGAAACTTACAGTTCTGGAAGCCAGAAATCTAATATCAAGGTGTCAGCAGGGCCATGTTTTGATTTGTTTGTTTTTTGCTGTTGCTGTTTGTTTGTTTGTTTGTTTTTTGAAGGTTCTAGGAAAGAGTTTTTCTTTGCCTCTACATAGCTTCTAGTGGCTTCTGGAAATCATTGACTTTCACTGGCTTATAGCTGCATCATTCTAATCTCTATCTCAGCCTTCACATAGTCTCCTGTGTGTCTCTGTGTCTTTCTCTGTGTTCCTTGTTCTTTTTCCTTAGGAGGACATCAACCACTAGATTTAGGGCCCATCCTATTTCAGTATAACCTCATCATAACTTGATCCTATCTACAAAGGTTCTATTTCCAAATCCATTAACATTCACGGGTGTTGGGAGGTAGGTCTTGATCATATCTTTTTTGGGGACATGATTCAGTCCATTACAGTTATGTGAATAATAATTCTCATCTTCCACCTGTTTCATTAATAATAGCTACTGTTTAGTGAATGTCTAGCGTGTGTCATTTTGCAAGCTTTTACAATTTTTTCCAATTTGCACCTAAAGATACGGTTTTAGATACCTTACCCAAGATCACAAACCTTGTAAGTGGTAGAGCCAGTATTTAAATCATTCTTTCCTATTCCAACGCCCATGCTCTTTTCCTGATGCTTTCTTCATGAGTTAAAGAGAACATGAAGAGCTTATACTTGGCTTTGTAGTAGATTGAGTTGTTATATAAAGATGTGATTATATATATTCAGATTTAAGAGAAGAACCCAAGATTTAGTTAAAATCACAAATGAACACACCTCTGACCCCAAACTTGGGGTACTCTGAAAGACAATGGACTTCACATATTGCATAAAACTTATGTTTTACCCAATGTCCACCTTTGTTGTCCAAAAGACTCCATATATTATAGGAGAGATAGCTGTTAAAATTCATAGAGCAGGCCAATGAAATTTTTTTGGATTGTATTTATTATTTTTAGAGAGAGGGGAACGGAGAGCAGTAGAGAGGGAGAGAGCCATCAATGTACGGTTGCCTTCCACCTGCCTCCAGCTATGGACCTGGCTGGAGACCTAGCTTGCAACCTGATAGCCTGGTTATGTGCCCTGGCTGGGAATCGAACCAGCAACCTTTGGGTTTGCAGGCTGGTGCCTTATCCACTGTGCCACCAGCCAGGGCCCAATGAAATTTTTAAGAGGTTGAAATAGCTGAGCAGATATCATTTTGGAGAGGTTTTATGGAGATGATTTTGGATGTGACTACTCTTTTTATATTAATATGTGCTCTTTATTTTCATATTGCTTTAGTGTAAAATTTCTGATTTAATCTTACAAAATGGTAAAGTACCTTATAAAAACAAAGCTTAAGTGAAAAAGGGAGAATTATTTTTAGAAATTATCTTATTATTTCTTTATTGCAAAATTGATAGATAATAAAATATTCTAATTAGACTTTGCATTTGTTTGGTTATCAGTAAAGGTGAACATTTTAAAACTATGCTTCTTGGAAATTTTCTATTATTTTTTTGCCTTTTTATGTTTTGAATTCTTGATATATGTGTGTGGGGGTTGGACATTTTTTACTCCTAATGGTTTGCAAGAACTCCTTCTGTATTAAGGGTAGTAACCATTTGTCTATCATTCCTGTTGCTTAATATTTTCCACTGTTTATCTGTTTCTCTCTAGCTTTGTTTATAGTGCTTTACTTTTAATTCCTTCTCCCCCTTTTAATTCTTATGTAATCAGAGTCATTGTTGTTTTTCTTTTTGGCTCCCTTTTTAAAGCCTATTTAAAAAGTCATTCCATACCTCAAGATTATCTAAGTATCCTCTTAATATTTTTTATGATTTTTATCCTCCTCTTTATCCTTATTGTTATTATTTTATATTTTAATCTCTAATCTATGGGATGATTTTTTGCCCAAGTTTCAAGCCTCCATTCTCATTAAATACCAAGAAGAAATGCTATTCTCCTCAAGTAAAGTAGCAACTATGACATGCCAGGCTAGAGAAATACGCTCCTTGCTAAGGGACTTGCTCCAGAGTCTCACTGAATCTCAAATTCTCTAGCCCCTGTTAAGTAATATGAGCTAAAAACCCATATGCTGTCAAGTTGCCTGACTCATCCCTGTCTCTGTTTCTCCATTATTGAACTGTGGGGTATCACACTTGCATCGAATTCTTCAGAAGTTCTTACCCATCTCATAACTGCTCTTTGATGGGGCCATTCTTTAGTTAAGAGTTCTTTTGTATCATGTTTGATACTAAGATGAAAGGAATTATAAGGGAACACCATAGCCTCCGTGTGTCTGTTTGCTAATCTATAAAGAGGAGATAACAATAATACTTAGTCACAGGATTGATGTGAGAAAATAAAATAATTTATGTAAAGCAAGTAAGTGCTATTAGAATTACTGTTAGTGTTATTGTCTTTTTCAAAAACATTCTTTGCATTAGCATGTTGCAAAGGATATGTTATGATGTAGATGTCATTTCAATGTCTACCTTATTCGTTTTTATTTTTAAAGAATTGAACTGCAAGATTGAATTGAACAACTTAATCAGCTTCTTAAATATTGAAAACAAAATAGACAAACTAGGTGAAGAATATAAACTACTTTTCACTGGCACATATACAAATTCGTAATTAATGGAAATTTCATTTTAGTCAGCAAAAACATACATCGGGCTTTGTTCTCTGAACCAATTTAACACATGAGGTCAATAGCAGACAATTGAGCTACTGTCACTCTCCTGTTACTAAATCCATCAGGAAAAAAGGTGTAATTACTAACTTCCACCGCACTTATTTAGTGTTCTAAAACTACAGTTATTATAAAAGGGCCTTGTTAGAGCTAGGCAGGGTTATATACTTATTTATCTTAAATACCAATAGGGTTCATCATCTTTTAAAATATTCCAGAACAAAATTGTTCTTAGATCATGCTGGAATCTTTGAAATTTTCCTCACTACAGTCATGAAAACCTTCATTTTGTTACCATATGTGCGTGGTGTGCACACACGTGTTAAACATTGAGCACATGCTTGCCTCTTGTATACTGTAAACACAAGTATGTTTTGAGATGTTTTTTGAGGAAATATTTTCAACCTACATAATACCTGTACTGTATTAGATAAAAATCACTCCATGTTAATCATAGTCATTATTAATTAAAAGCCAAATTCTTAGTAATTAGCTCCTAGGGCTTGTTGTTCTGCCAGGACAGGGAAGTCTCCCTGGATAGAAGATGCCACACTGACTAAACTGACGCTGTGCTTGCTCTTCGCCAAAAGGCCGGGAAGTAAGGCAGCCAGTTGGCTGGAATTTAGCAGCCAGGGAAAGGATTTGGTCCTTGCTGGGTGTACAGTCAAGGACTGAGCGCCGTGGGCTCCCTGATGAAGCAAAAGACAGGGGTTCAAAACCTAAGGGGGAGAAAGGACTGTCGAAAATAGAAGTAAACAATAATGCAGCTAATGGAAATAATAAAGAAAGGATGATTGTTAGTGATTACATATTCCAAATTAGGTAATCGGTGAGTATTAAAAACCCAACAAAATTCATGTTATTAAAAAGTCTACTCTGGTGCCTGGCTGGTGGCACAGTGGATAAGGCACCAGCCTGCAAACCCAAAGGTTGCTGGTTCAATTCCCAGCCAGGGCACAGAACCAGGTGGCAAGCCAGGTCCCCAGCCAGGTCCGTAGCTGGAGGCAGGTGAAAGGCAACCATACATTGATGTCTCTCTCCCTCTCTGCCTCTCTCCCTTCCCCTCTCTGTAGAAATAATAAATAAAATCTTTAAAAAAACATCTGCTCTGAACAGGTTTTGCTATAGGACTGAAAGCTACATTATTTTGGGTCATTGTTAATAAACACTACTGATTGCCTGCCCAGAGGCTGCTGTTCCTCTTTACTTCCTTCCGACTAGGATTTTCTGTTCAGACATCTACCATCTCCCCAGCCCACGTGATTCAGGGGAAGCTGGATCCATGTTTGAAGGACACCCTGAGAAGCCTAGGGACACTTGGCATTCACCTGCTAACTATTGTTAGTGGGTCATCGTGGGCACAATCAGATGAAGGAAAAGGTGTTTTATGCTGCATTGGGATGAAGTTGTTTCCTCTCTTTCAGCTGGACATGCGTAGGGAAGCTTGATCCATCCCAGCTGTTGCTGGCCACCGTCCAGCATCCAAGAGGGAAGCTAGTCTGAGGACAAAGTGGATACAATATACTATACGGAGGGTGTAGGGCTGAGAGAAATGCCAAAAAGTGGAGCTGCAGCCCTCACTCTAATGCCTTGAGGTTGCCCTACCTGAAGCTTCTTGTTATACAAGATAACACACTTATAGCTTTTAAAAGCCAGTTGGAGTTTGAATTTCTGAAAAGACCCTAGCTTCCACATCATCTTATAGAGAAGAGGTTAGTATTGAAGGCAACTCTGTACTACATTTTATAGAGCCTTTTAATTTATTGTATGTGTGACTCATATCACACCAGGTCTTTGAAGCTGCCTGACTTCTCAAGTACACTGTCCATTAAAGGGAGAGGCATCTAGACTTTGTATATTTGAATTTGCAGCTAAACTTTGTATATTTGAATTTACTCCACTGCACATATTCACTTTAAAGTTATTTTATTTATCTTATGTATTCATTTTTTAGGATAAAATGGAGGTAATTATGTTTCCTTCACAAAGATGCACACGTAAATAATAGGTAATCTTTACAATTAAAAAATCAAAATTTTACAATATAATACATCATGCAATTACATATTATTTTTAACTGTTGGGAAGCCACATATTCCTAAAATTCAACACTTAAGAAGAGTATGTCTTATATCATGAATTTGATTCAACTGAATCAAATACTGAACTTTAGCTTATGGCTGATAAAATCCTGAAAGTCTGAAAGCAAAAATTTTCCACCACTCTCTTTTTCTTTTCAATCTAAGTCTAACACAGATCATATTGATTTGAGGGGAAAGTGGGACCGATCGCTGCACACCAGGCTAGACAAATTGTGTTAGCTCAAAGGTTGTAGTGGCATTGCTGGGCTAGCAGGTGCACCAGAAAGGAAGCGTGCCTGGCTGAGAGCCTGTTGGCATCAACCTTGTTCCCCAGGCGACAGTCCCAGCCACCAGCAGAGTGAGCTCCTTTTCTCCATGGGCTCTGTGACTTCCTCCCAGGCTGACCTTTTCTTACTGCAAATCCTGGATCCATATTCCATAATTTGTGCAGTGGGGTAAAGCACAGGTCATTTCTTTGTGCAAGCAAGGTCCAAGTGCCCTCTGCACCCATCCTAGGACTCTTTTTTCCTTGCCTAGAGATTCGTCAGATACAAATTATCCATGTCTGAAGCCATGGTTCTGTGACTTACTTGTAAAGGGAATGTTTCTTTGAAACAGGCATAATGTAAGAGAAATTAAATTTAGAACATGTCTTTCAGAAAAGTAGTGAACTGTTGTTTTCTGTATCAATTGTGAGGGTACTTCTGGCGATAGGAGGACATTCCTTTGAGCAACTCAGGGAAACATAAATATGTTATTGGTTCACATCTTTAGAAGTAAGACTGCTGGGAAGATGATTTCAGAGTATTCATGAAGTCTACCTTAAAGAGTTACTGAGCATCACTCATGCTGAGTGTTGGGTCAGGGGCAGAGATATGTAAACCAGTGATCAAGATCCCTGTTCTCTGGGTACTTATGGTCTAGTTGGGGAAGCAGGAAAAAAATCAGATGATCACACAGGTGAAGGTCATATTATCTCTGCGTAAGTCTTATGACAGAGTTAAAATGTGCTTGGAATTCAGAGACTGGATCAGAGAGAATTTGACTAAATTAGGGAAGAAGAAACAAGGAAAGAGATGACACTGCCAGGAAATGGAGCATCCTGTGCAAAGGTCCAGTGGCTGGAAAGGGGAATCCCCTTTGAAGAATTAAAAGAAAGTAGCGTGTCTTGGTGGGTGAGAGGTTCAAGATGAACCTGCAAAGGGGAGCTGCCAGCCAAGCCATGCAGGACTTCATAAACCAGATTAAGTGTATCCTATCCTAAGATCACTAGTTAGTGAGATGTTTTCTGGTGGGAGTAGGGATTGTGAAATTCAACTTGATTTAGAAAAGATCAATCAGAATGCAGAATGCATGAAGAAGTGGAGGAGAACAAGGGTGGAATCCTAGGCATTTTTAACGCTTTAGTTACTCCAGCAGTCTCCTTTGCACCTGGCTCACTCACATCTCCCAATCTGAAAAGATGAAAATGCCCCAAAGGGCTTCTACAGTCACTCCCTAAATGATCTCATCAGTCTCACAGCCTCACAGACTATTTATATAAACATTATTTGCCGTATTTGCATCTTCAGTGCTGACCTCTCCCTTGCATGACCAGGCAATAAATTGAGGAGAGGCTGTGCTGAGAAGGTTCCACCAAGTTTGTCCCTCCCTCCAATTAATCCATGGAGATGCGGCTCCCTTGTTTGTACTCTTTGAATGCAGGTCAGATCCTGCTTCCAGTCAACTCAGAAGAAAAGGGTAATGGCAGACAGAGGAAATCCCTCCTCAAGTGTAATTTTCAGAATCATTGAAGTGGCAGGGGTTGGGAGAAGAGATACTGTGGAGAGGGGCTTGTTGAAGTGGGGATTCTGGATTTTGGTCAGAATTTGGGGAGGGGGAAAGGGTGCCACAATGAAGTGAATCAGTACTCTTAAAAAGTTTCCTTAGTGATTCTTATGCTAAAACCTCAAACCCTGTACAGACTCAGGCTGAAAGGTGAGATTTGACCTTCTCTTTAATAAGTTCATTAAGTCTAGGGAATTTTCCCAGGTACCAGAGATGGTTCTGTAGACCACACACAGAAAAATCCAGACTTGATTGCATCGCTGGGGACCTGTCTCCACTTGGAAGGTTTCTGCTTTGAACTAAATTGTACGCACTCTGGTTCTTTATACCTAGGAAATCAGTAGCAGGGTTTCTGGGTGAAACAGGCGGGAGAGGTAGAAACATTACCGCTCTGAATCTAGAGTGGTTTCATGGCAAGCAAAAATTCTACGATGAGAAAAATAGGGCTGCAAGAGGGAAAGGACTAAAACATTTGCCATGGAAGACAGAGGGCCTAGCTGTGCTGGGGCGATAAGGTGTACATAGGTGATGACAGAACTGTGGCCATAGCTGCCATTCTCTGTCTGTGGGAAGGACAGACAGAAGAAACTGAATCACAGCTAGAGCATCACAGTTATTAAATGCTGAATTGAGTTTCCCAGGAAGCAAAGCTTAGACTCCCTTTCAGTGAATGTCTTTAAAATGGGATAATAGAAGCTTGTCTGGGGCGTTTGAGGAGGGTTATTGCTACCAGGCAGGGGCCATGGCCTCGATAATATTCCCCTCTGGTCCCTAATTCTTTCATTTGAAATATTTTGAGGGTAATATTTTACAAATAATATAAATAAGACCTATACAGACAACTGAATAAAAATTCAATGACTGAGGTAAGATTTCTGTGGCAGCCAATTGGGATTTGCATTCCCTAAGTCACAGGGAAATAAGATGAATTTCAGTTTGTGTATCATTCTGCTTCATGGAAAAATGAGATTCTGGATTTCCATGTACAAAGTGGCATGTGAGCAGTTAATTATTTATACCTCCTATTATTATCAGATTAACACAGCAGGTATATGCAATAAGCAAATGGATTTGACATTTTTTTTCCCTTTACTTTGCTTCTGACAGTCTGGTAACAGAATCGTTTTATGGATTTCTTTCTATTTTCTAGGATTTTTATATGAGACAGTATTTAAAAACAGCATCATAGTACAAATCTAAAGTGTTAGTGAATAGAAAACAGCTGCACATAAAAAGCAAAACAGCAGATATACTAATTTCAACATTTTTCATCTTAAAAATATTTATTAATTTTTCAGCTCAATAATAAACTTCAAGTCATTCTGAGATTTGCATTTTTATTTTAATACTAATGATTTAATGTGTTCAATTCTAAATTTGAGGAGCCATTTAAACATACACTTGTTATTTAATTTTCAAAGCCATATATTTGCATTAATTTGAGAGGGGTGTATAACTCGCAATCAAATGTCATCTTTTCTGGAAACAACCCACAGGCCCCATTTGGAAACCCTTCAGATATACTTGTAGATACAGGTGAGAAGTGTAGTCAGAAGGCTTTGTAGATCATGGTTCTAATTCCAAGAAACACACTTTCAGCCATAGGGCCAAGTGAATGATCCTTACTAAATGAGGGCCTGTGACTAAGGAAACTGCACCTGTCCTTCAAAGGGGAGAACTCCAGGGACTTCCAACTGAACTCTGAAGCCATGTGTTTTTTGTCCTGCTACCAGCATCTTTAGAACTTGGTTTCAGCCCTGGCTCATGGCACAGTGGACAAGGTGCTGGCCTGCAAACACAAAGGTCACTGGTCCAATTGCCAGTCAGGGCAACATAACCAGGTTGCAAGCCAGGCCTCCAGCCAGGTCCGTAGCTGGAGGCAGGTGAAAGGCAACCATACATTGATGTCTCTCTCCTTCTCTCCCTTCCCCTCTCTAAAAATAAAAAGCACAATCTTTAAAAATAAATAATTAATTTAAAAAATTAAATAACTTGGTTTCCAGCTGGTTTCCTGGGCAGGATTAAAATCCGGGTGCAGTATCACTTCTCTCAAGTTTCTGGCAGGTGTGTGCTAAATGCAAACTACTAAATACTTCATAATTAGAATGCCTCAGGCGATCACAGTCCCTGACATCTGTAAGGGAGTGAGGGCAGTGTCAGCATGACTATGCTCATTTCTTTAACATCCCATGCCTACAGACCCAAGCACAGCTGCCTGAAGGGCCCATGTTTGATGCATGAACTATAGGAAGACCTCAGAAATGAGGCTAATTACATGATCATGTGAATGCTTTGTGAAGGCCAGATGCATTATTCATAACCAAGATGGAACCATTATATAAGGAAAAAATAGCCCAACATATGTACTGCCACTTTTTAAATAGCATTTGTCAATTGTGTTTATTATCTGCCTTCCATACATTGGAATGTAAGTTGTAGGAAGGCAAGAATGTCTTTTTGTTCTGGTTAGTAATATAGCTGTAACTCTCTGAACAATGCATGGGATGAAGTTAAGGAAGAAGTGAACAAATGAATGAATATTAGCTTTTTAAATATTAACCATGATATTAGGATAGATAAACAATGTGTGTTTATTTTGTTCAGTGTAATTGAGAAGACTGTGTTATTTCTAAGCTGTGTACTAAATATATTTTTCAAATGTGGAAAAGAAAGTGGAGTAAGAAAGGCAATACATTGCCTATTGACACTGTTGACCTAAAAGAGTACAAATTTCTGGAAGGGAATTAAATTTGAAGATACCCAGCCTGGAATATTTGTAAATTTTTATTGAGTATGGTATTGGAGGAGTAATTACTGATGAAATATAATTATATCAGTGTGATGTTACTTGATTATTTCATTGCTAACTTTAGCCTTAGATTATTTTCACAGTTAACATTGCCAGGTCATATCCACAGTAATGGTTCTTAGCAGTAGTTGGAAGGAAGCCTTTAAAGTAATTTCAATTACAACTTTTTAGAAATTGTTCAATAAGTCTGCCATTCTTTACAAACATACATCAAATAAACCTTTGATTTATAATTGTTTAATTTCCATTTAGAGAGAAAAGCTTTTCTTATCTTAATTAAGAATAAAAACTTAGCCCTGGCTCATTGGCTAGGCGGCCTGAGCCCCTGCTTGTGTACCAAAGGGTTGCTGGTTCGATTCCCACTCAGGGCACATGTCTGGGTTGCAGACCAGGTTCCTAGTTGGGAGCATGTGAGAGGCAACCACACATTGATGTTTCTCTCCCTCTCTTTCTCCCTCCCTTCCCCTCTCTCTAAAAATAAATAAATAAAATCTTTAGAACAAAAAAATAAAAACGTAAAATGTCCTAAGTTTTCTAAAAGGTTGGCCCTTGCATTGTCAAAATTTTAACATAATTTTGGATTAAACCTATTATCATCAGTATTTCAAACTATTTGTGTTCACAAATATTAGTTTTCTGAATAAAATAGATGTAAAAGTAAATACCTCTCCTATAAATATTAATCTCACAACCATAAACAATACATATTCATCATTTGACTTCAGATTTTTTTTGTGGTCAAACAATGAACAAATATGTGTTGTTTATCATTTTGTCCCTCAGTTTTATCCTTCATTTCCTTCAGTTTCTACCTCATACACCTATACACTTAAAGTGTAATAAAAAACAAACAGTCTTAAAGGCTCAGAGAACAGAAATTATTGAAATACTGGAGAGACCATAAAGTCCAGCAGGCTAGTTATTTTAATTTTAAAAACTCAGGGCCAGAGAGATGATGGGCCAGAGGTTGGTTACACAATGACTTCATGGCAGGGATGGGACTGAAATTTCCCTACTCTTTGATGAAGGCTAATTTCTTTTGCTTTTCCTTTGGTGACCCGCCTAGGCATTTAGCTGAGGGCTTGAGGGGAGCTCAATTAATACTGGCCAATTTGCACTGTCCAGAGTCTGAATAAATTCCCTCACACTGTACATGGAGTTAAAAATAGTCATCCTGTTGTCAGCCATCTGAAAAACATCCTTAGAGAACATGCCTGGATGCTGTAGTAAGTATAGATGGAGCATGATTAAGTAGTGTATTTATATTTATTGTTTGCTAATTTGCTGGGAAGATGGGCATGAATGAATTTTCCCAGTTGATTAGTCATGGTCAGGGGCAGTTATAGGAGGGGAATGATGGAGATGAGAGAGAGCTATGGGATAAATAAATGATCAGAATCACAAACAGTCACCTTTAAACTCCCAAGCAAACCAGCGCATCTGAACAAAAGAAGTGATGAGCAATATGCATGAGGTTGGCAGGAACTTATTTTAGCACATATTTTAGCACTTATTTTCATATATCTGCCAATTGACATCTTTGCTTGTTAAAAATATATTCCCTTAGCCTTTGTCATGCCAGCAGTTTTACCATTTTATTTATTTGAATATTTAGGCTGTAGTTCTGCATTTTAAGCTCTTTTGGAATTGGGTAATTTTTACGTTGTCAGAGATTTCAGCCTCTTTCATCTCATGGCACACGTAAACAAATTACTAAAATTCTGTAGCACACTAAAAATATATTCTTTCCCGATCTGACAAAAAAATAGGTATAGTTTTGATTCATTCTCACCAGGCAGCTGTTGTGTTGTCCGTTGTCATGTTTTTATTTGACAACCTAAGGGAAAAGAGGTCAGCGCCCCTGATTAAATAGTCAGGTATTGCATGTTTTAAAAATTCTTGTGGCACATGGGCTGAAAATCACTGATATGTGTTACAGTAAGTTTTATAAATCAGTGAGGGATTTGCAGGTGTATTGGGTGATGTTAATCCCTCATTCTTTTGAAGTCAGGTGGCAAAACCATTCTTTTGGTTTTACAAGCAGGCAAATTCAAATTGGGCAACACGATGTCTAAGGTTTGTCCTAACTCCAGCTGCATCTGTCTGAATGACTGAGGGAAACAGAAGAGCTCCCCAGCTCATTCAAACCCCTAGAGACGGCTCCACTTGCATCTGAACTTGATGGTCTGATTATGACTTGGCACAAGAGGCTGACAAAGAAAGAGCAAGGTGATCTGCTATGGGTCTGAGACACAGCTCAGGACACTTCCCCTAACATATGAAAAAACAGGGCAATGTCACTTTATTTTCTTTAAACCCTTCTGCATTCCACACTGTGCCAAGACATGAAGGCTATATTTGGCAGACTTTTTAATGTGCAAGCAATTGATGTGAATTATTTTCTAATAGTTTTCTAACTTGAATGAAAGTTCTAACAGTATATTCGGATGCAGTTACTATGAAATATAATTGTACTGTTTGAGAAGTAAAGGACTTGATAAAATTTATTTTTAAAAAAATTTGCACTTACTACAAGAAGTAAAAAGATAGTTAAATGAAGGTGAAAGAGAGTTCTTGAAAAGATTTCACTGTCGTGCTGTATGTAATGTTTTAAAGCACAGTTGGTAACTGAAAAGGAATGGAACTGAAAATATTGGTGTTAACATGTCATTCGTGACAGTGAGATAAATTTTCATGTAACATTGGAAACTAAACCACAAAATAGAACACAGCCCTTGGATTATTGCTCTCATTCATTTTCTCCCTTCCATTCTCTCCTTCCCATGCCTTTCTTTCTCACTTGCTTGTAGCTCTAGCTTTTAAATCATCTTTAATTCCTTCTACTTTGTGCTCTTGGGAGGCTCTGCACTTTGAAAATACTTGACATTCAGGAAAATACACTTTATATGTTAAAAATCAATGGGGACACAATATTTACAGCCCAAAGGCCAAACATTTGGAGTTTCTTTATAGAGAGTAAGTGCTCAGAGACCAGCTTTGTGCTACTGAGCTGTAGACATCAAAGAATAATAATACAGCAGTTTTTGACTTGATGGCCTGAACAGGCTTCAGCCCAGTGGAGTGCAGTATCGAGCCATTCCACAGATCTGTCACAGAGAGCTGGTGTGGGAGTCCTTATTTTATCTTAATTACTAAGGAGCCCTTTCCATCTCAGAAGTCCCCATGTTTTGTTTCAGAACTTCTATCTGGAGAAATGCATTTATGGACTTGTGTCTACAAAAGAATGACAATACTTTGAATTTGATTTTAAGCAGATTCAAAGTGCAGCCAGAAGGGGGAATTCTTTAGCTTATCCCTGCTCTGCGGCAGGGTTCAAAGGAAGCATGTGGTAGGTCTGTGATTTAGCAGAAAGAAAAGAAAATGTTGCAGTTGGGGACAGCTCTGCAACCTAACAAGTTTAATTTCCTTGAGTTAGGGGCGCATGTGCTCGCACGCACACACACACACACACACACACACACACACACACACACTTATTACCTCATTAGAAACAGCGCTGAGTCTGGCCAAGGACTATCATTTGGTTTATACATTTGACTCCTCATTGTTATTAGTTGCTCTTGACTAAATCAGCAGAAAGAGAGAGGATGGCAATAACTACTACTGAGCTAATAATGATTATCAGGCTCAAACATGGTTATTGATGGCTCCGGCATCCTTTCCTATGTGTGGGCTCCAGTAATACTGATGGGTGACTTTTGTTATTGGGCATGAACTTTCGGTGACCTATCATTTATCATCAGATGGAGTTCTGCCTCGCCTAATAGTTACATTACGTAACAGGGCTTTCTGGTGGTGAAAGGAATCCGCTTAAACCACTGATGTGCTAGGGTTTCACGTGGGGTCTAGAGTGTTCATTCTCTTTACTTGTAAAAGAGACTCAGAGGCAGCTATATTAGCACTTACTATAAAGCATTCACCTTGGAGAGAATGGTTGATGAAGCCAGACTGGACTGATAAGGGATCACTCTGGAAATGGCCCCAAGCCAGCAAAACAGAGGGGATTTAGGAAACAAGAACCCCTCAGATTAGCAGAAATAAAATTATCTGAGAAGGAATCTAGAGATTTTTCTAGCACACACTCCCCTCTCCCTTCGGTTTCTGGATGGTGAGGTTGATAGTCTCAAGGTCAGACATCCTATTTATGCCTTTTCCCACCCAACTACAATGCCTCTCAGGGACAAAAGACAGGAAGAACATGACATATGATCAATGTCTTAAGGACGTCTTAGTGGCAATCACTACTAAAATCACTGTCAAGCAAAGAAGCACATCTTTTGGGTCTCTCTCTGAAATCATAGTGGACATATACTAGTAAGGAGGTTGCTGGGGTGGGGTGGGGTGGGGTGAAGGAGAAAGCTTCCCAGTGATTCAGAGAATATAGCAACAGCACATGAGGATCTTAAATTGGCTCCACCAGAGAATCCATTAGCTAGTGTGTCCTGCTTTGTGTGGGGCAATGGCACAGGGGGTTCACCTATTGGGTTGATGTATTTGGAAAGAGTGCAGTGTCACTAGAAGACCTATGGAAAGTATGGGAACTGCACATATATGAAGATAGCGCTTTACATAGTGGCTATAGCCATTGTGGGCAAGGCCTTGTGTTGTGTCCCTGGATGCTGATGTTAGGTTTCACTTCTGAACCGCTAGTAGGCTTTGAACTTCATAGGGTCCTAAAGACAGCAAACCAGAAGCGTTTGCTAGTGGGTAATTTTGTCTATTTGAGGTGCACCAGCAAGAGTAGCAGAGAATTGACAGACTGCTGTGCAGAAGGCAAGGCCCCTTCATCCCTGAGGTTCATCTTGAGGAGTCTTCTGAAAGCCCTGCTGAGGAAATTTGGAGAGTTGGGAGAAAGGTACTACAATATCTGTCAACTGCAAATCACATCGTTCTTGGCACAGGGCTCATGGTAAATCTGCACGTTTTCATAGGGTTTTCCACATCTGAAAGCAAATCAGCTTCCTTTTTCTTTTTACAATTGTGTCAGTTATTTTCCTATCTGCTTTTCCTATAAATGGATCTCTTTAAAAGAACTAAAAAAAAAAAAAATCACAAAATCAGTGACTAAGGATTTTTCACATTCAATGTCACCTATTTCTTTAATTTTCTTAAAATGAGCATGCACCACTTTGGAAACTGCACACACAAATAGTAAAGAATAACTCCATTGCCACTCCCTGCTCACCCAGCACCAAAACAGGCAGTAGAAAGGACAAGCCCAAACTGTTGACACGGATAATTAAATGGACATCCAGGTTCTACAGTCCTGTTTTGGGTCTGACCCACCCTGGAGCTGACCACAGAGCCCCATCTCCAGGGCCTCTGGATGCTCTGAGAAATGTCTACACAGGCTCCCTGACCTTGCCCTCTGACCAATGGTGCCAACTCCCTTTCATGGCAGTGCTTGCTTTCTTTAAGGATGGGGACTTAAGAAAGGCTGCGCACTGAAGGGTCAGCAGGAGGTTAGGCCAAAGGCAAACCTGGATTTAATGAAAAGGCAAATGACAGTGTAGCACTTTCATTCTGAGACTTGTTGCTAATGACCTATAGTGAATATTATCAAAGATACAAGGAGCTAGGAGAGGAGACAAAAAAGTGGCAGATTATCTCAAAACTCTTCACAAGGTGAAGACAGAAGAAGAGGTACAAGTTAACTTTAAATATAAATAAGGGCAACTAAGAAGTTAGACTTTAAATGGTCTCTAGAATGTTAAAATTCACCCTGGAGTGACAAAGGTTCCTGTGAGAATTTGCAAGTCTGTGGGTCTATAAAATGCTGAGTACTTAAAGACAATGATAATCAATGACCTAAATGTATATAGATGTTAAAACCTGTATATCTTAATAACCTCCTTCAACTAGTTCTGCTAGGAAGCTGACATTCACAATACCAGTCTGAAACGCTGCCTCAGGGAGTATTTCGCCATTCTCCATGCAGAAATGGTAAACCACTCCCACCTTGAAGGATAAGGAACAGACCATTAGAATGAAGAAGAAGAATGAATTGTCATCTGGGAGTACGGCACCATCACCAGCTTCCTGCACTACAGAGCCACTCACATATGTGTACAAGTTCAATTCCAGCCTCCCAAAGGCAAGAATGAGCTTTTCTCAAGGAGTTGCCCTGCCAGGCCTCTTTCAATCAGCTTTGTGTCCATCTCTGCCCAGACTGTGTCTTCAGGCTCAGGTAAGAAGTCAGTCAGGACAAATCAAGTTTTAGAGAACCCAGAAGAGGGTTCCTGGATTGGAAAGCAATATTTTCAGCATAAAAACATCCAATTAAAGACAAGAAGAGTTTTTGAACCCAAACCTCACCTATTAAAACTTGATTAAATTTAAAGGCTAAACACGATCTTTTAACAGTTGAACCACAGGAATGGAAGAAAAGTTGGAGAGCATCACATGACCAGGGGACGGGAACGTCAAGGGCAGACATTGCAACCAGCACCAGGCAGAAGCCACTGGGGGGGGACCCCACCCCCACTGGCAACAACAGGGCATGGACCACACCCTGTTACTTATGGATCCTGCAGGCCAGTCTGCCTTTCTTCTCGGAACATTTTTGTGGCCCCTGTCTCTCTATTTTTATTCAGATTCCAACAACCAGGTCCTTAAAGAATTTTTTGAGGAATCAATCATGTTCATTGTTTCAATGGCATATGACATTTTTCCCTCTTGCTTTATCCCTTTATAAAATAAAGCATCATGTATGATAATGTTTTATAGCAGACTAGAGCAAATGTAGGTCAGGTAGCTTTAAGAAGGGACTTAAATATACTATAAACTTCCATGAACTCTGTAGGCAACATTCCCTGGTAATGACACCATCGGCAGGTGTAAAAACCCATCATTCTGCTGATGTCAGGCTGGAGATGAAATCAAGTTTCTTTCCTTATTAAAACTTCCTTCCCTTATTAAAAACATTAGTTTGATTTTTGACAGAATTTAGGTTATGGGTGCAGTTTCTCTTTACACTTTTCCTCAGTTTCTCTTAATCCAATTTCCCCTGAGCCTCCAGGAAGTCTAAGATTATAATCTGTCTTGATGTAAGGTATTCCCCTCCGGCCCACACTGGCTCTTGAGGACACACTGTGGAACTGATGTGGCAATGACCAGCAGACAATTCACATTTCTTAGCTCTTTTGGGGACACGGGCTTGAGACTGTGGTAAAGCCTCTTTTCCATGTCCTTCCCTCTGCAAAGTTCAAAGCCAAACAATCGCAGACTGGACTCTGCACAAGCAGGAGGGGCTCATTGCATATCTTGACATCAGCCAGGGTCATGCAAAGACCAACCCAGCTGGCATTCACAGCAGACAGTACATGGGTGGGAGTGACAGCAACGTGAATAATCTGGAGGGCAACTGCTTTGAAAGGGACCTGGTAGGTGTGAAACCATGTGAGGGATGAAGCATTTCAGCACTGGGGGCCGCAGCTGGCCCAGGTAACCTGACATTGCCAAGTCACAAAGAACTCTGCTAGCAGCTCTATTTCTTCAAGGTTGTCTAAGTGCAAAGTCCCACTGGCTGCACATCAGCTTGCATCTGGGAAATACAACTGGACCCTGCTTGTCTTTGTCAGCAAATTCAAAATCGTCTGCAAAAATCCTGCCAGGTAGAAACCTCTGTTTCTGACTTTGGCTTTGCTTTTTTGTGTGCAAGCCATCCATGTCATCTACACAGTTGGGGGTGAGGTATGGCATGGATTTACTCCAGCCAGAACTGAGCTGAATGTGGCTGGGAGACAGCAACTGAATCAGATCAATGAGAAGCAAAATCCCTTGATCTGTCACCCAGGCCACTGTGTTAACAATAACAGGGGTCTCTCTTGTACGAGCTGAAAACATACTTTATTATCTCAATGTAATTCTTAGTTGTTTTTACAAGTAGATTGCCCAAAGTATACCATTTTCTATGGTGTCCTCTGGCAGGTGAAAGGTGGTCCTAGGACTGGGTCAGTAACATTAAATGAAGCAATGCAACCCAGAGAAGTAAATTCTGTTTGTCCCAGAGCGCCTTCCAAACAGTCCACATAAGAAATACTGTTTAACTACCGGTTAACTGAGCATCTATTAAATGTTGACTTTCCAACATGCTGAGATCCGCAGACCAGAATGCCAGGGCAGCCACCTACTTCCTCACAGGACAGGTCGACTAATTTCCAGGACTTAAAGGCCACTCTCCGTTCAAGAAAGGACGGCCATTCTTTTGCTTTTGTTTTTGTTTTCCCTCTTTTTTTTTTTTTTTTTTTTTTTTTGTCTAATGCCAACAAACCTCAGGGCAAACACTCAGAGTTAATCTGGAAAGTCAGATAAACCTAAAGGGCTGGTTATGAAGTGCGCAGTGGAACTTAACAGATTTTCTAGCATCCCAACGGAACAGAAGAAAAATTGTGCATCGACCAACATCTGCCTTCCCGGTTCCGATGCACTCTGAGCCAGGCTCAGGCTTCCGTTTTCATTGCCATCTTGCTTCCCTCTGTCATCAAGTACCGAAGGGCCCTGATGGTGAGGCGAGGGCGGGTGGAGGAGGAGGAGACTCCTTGGGCAGGCTGGCCCTGGCTCCTGGTAAAGCCAAACACCTGCAGCTGTCCGGAAGGGCGGGTCACAGGGCAGATGCCGCTGACAGCAAAGCCCGGCTCCAGCGTCCGCACAGGGCAGCGCGGCCCGGACAGCCAGTCGCGCGCGGGAGGCTCCCGGGCAGCTCGGGGCGGGGTCCTCGTTGGAGGTCTGGCTGGGGGCCGCGGGTCTCGGGCCTCCGGGCTGCAGCCAGGCAAGACACCAAGCAGCGGTCCCGGCGCCAGGCCAGTGCGCGCCGGCCGCCTGGGGCTGCAGGAACCCGCTGGCTGCGGCTGCGGATGAGCGGGGCTCCGCCTTGCGGGCTAGAGTCCCGTGGAGCGAAGGGCCACCGCTTCTGCAGCTGATCTGAGGGCGCTCAGTTTCCCTTTCTGAAGTGGGGAGCACCTCTTTTTTTTCCCCCGTGCCCTCCTTTTCCCCTATTACCCCTTTCTCCTTATTTTCCTCTCCTCTTCATATAGCCACATTGTGTTTTTCGTTTGTTGATTGGTTTCTTCATTTTCTAACCTGACACTCTTTTTGGCTCAGATAATTTTCCTTCCATTTCGGCCTCCTTGCGGTTTTTCATGGGTCTTAGAAAGCCGCAAGCGAAGTCCTGAAACATGTTAATTCTCTTTTGGCAACAGACTGTGAAATACTTTATTCTTCTTTCTACTGTACTGTTGTTTGGCCCGGCGTTTTAACTAGCCACAAAGCAGTAGCTTTGCACCAAGCATAGATTATCCTTAATAAACATGTTTCGCTGTTAATGGCTTGAAGACTTATTTGGTGATTTTGGAAAGAACCTAGGGAGTTGACGAAGAAGGTGTTTTATCCTGGGACCCCCTTTGAATTAAAAGCATAGAGACAATCAATAGGTCTTTTTTGGCTTCCAGAGAAGGTCGTCATCATGTGATGATATTATTAGAAGAAAGCAGAACTAATTGTTGGACTTTTTCATCCGATAATTTCCCTCTCGTTTCCCCCTTTTCAGCTCACAAAGTCAGTGTTCCATGATGGTAAATATTTAATTGCCATTTTCAAAAGAAGTGTTTTGCATTTTCACGTTAACCTCCTCCTTGTTGAAAGACAAGATGGGTAATGCGTGTGTGGCTGTGAGTATACACCATGAGTATTTTCTTTATAAGAAAAGATAATATATACATTTCCTCTCCTGTAATGGAGACCTGAGAGGTGCTGATGTGAAATGACCCCTGCTTTCCTAAACACACAGCAATCGAGTTCGAACCTGTAGGCCAATTACAGGCCTCTGTGGGGCCGTTTATGGCGAAACAATCTCATCACGATAGGATTAGAACAGTACTCCCCGCGACCACAAGGGAAGCCGGCCTGGGCATAACTGCAGGTTTATTCCTCTAAATTGTATGTAAACAGCATTGATAGCCACCTTGGTGCCACCTTGGTATTGTTTCTATAAATCCTCCATAGAAACCATCTAAAATGAATAGACAATGAGTCAGTAATGGCCTGTTAGTTCCCAGCCCAGGGTTGTGCTAACCAATCAGCTGCGAGAACACGCTCACAGGGACTGGTCCCGGATAAGCATTCACAAACGGCTCTGTGGAAGGACTTTACAGCGATAATCAGACTTGATATTCCGAGAAATCATTGTGAATGGTGCCTCCTCCCTGATCGCTTCTTGCAAAATGAGCTTCTAAGGCTGGGCCGTTTTAGTTCTCTCAGTAAATTTTTGCAGTCACATACTTTCCACCCTGCCCTTCCATTTCAATAAGATTATATTGCATTTTCCTAATAATGCGATATGTCTCTGACTAACGAGAAGGAAGCTAAAATTGTCCTGCTTTGATGACTAGGGCAGGTCTGGACAGGAAGGCAAGACGAGCAGAAGTCAAGCCACCTGAACAGAATTAACCGTTGGGTTAGGCAGGAGGGTAATTATGTGAAGTTCAGTGCAGTGGCTGATTGAAACATGGTGTTATTATAGGATATATATTGTATAAAATCATGCTTTACTTCCATTCTTCTTTGATACATAGAAATAAAAGAATATTTTTATTTATTTGCTCTGCTGAATGTTTTTCTTCATTTGGGTGATGTATACACACTCAATGGATATGTGTGTGTCTGAATGAGCCAAAGTAGTTCTGCAAAATAAAACTATTCCATATTAGTTGGTGAATTATGTAAAACCAGTTTTATGTTGCTTCTTTAGCGTTGTTGCTTGAGCACAGAAAGTGTATTTAATGAGAAAAGAACCTAAGAATGAATATATTATATTGGAAAAAACAACACCTTACATGATCTTTATTCTGTGGGTGTCATTTAGGTCTCTGAGGAAGGTGAGAGAGGTTTAAGATCTCTGATCAGATTCAAATTAGTGCTGCCCCACCTCCCAGGCAGGGAGATGAGCAATATTCTTTCACGTAGAAAAAAAATGTTTGAGTGTCTTCTAGGTGCTAGTCGCCATGATGGACAACACACAGTCTTTCCATCAATGAAGACTTCAGAGCATTTCCTTCCCTTGCATTACAAACAAGAATACACATGAAGGACATGCTTACTCCTTGAAAGAAAAAGGAGAGTTTCGGCTGGTGTGATAATTCAGCTGGAAGGTAGTTAAGCTCCTTACTGCCTCTGAGTCTTCTCAGGTGCCACAGCAAAACACTGTAGACTGGGTGGCTTCAAAAATAGAAATTAATTTTTTCACAATTGCAGAGGCTGGGAATATGAGAACAGAACGCCAGTATAGTTGGGTTCTAGAGAGAGCTTGCTTGCTTTGTGGCTTGCACATTGCCACTTTCTCACTGGGTTCTCAAATGGCTTTTCCTTGGGGGGGGGCAGAGAAGGGGAGGGAGAAGGAAAGGGAGGGAGAGAAGGGGAGGGAGAAGGAGAGGGAGGGAGAGACCATTTTTTCATAAGGCCATCAATCCTATTGATGAGACCCTACTCTTAGGATCTCATTTCACATTAATCACCTCCTAAAAGTTCTATTTTCAAGTATAGTCACCTTGGGGCTTAGGGCTTCAGCATATGAATTTTGGGGGTGACACAATTTAGTCTATATGAGTGTATTATTTATTTCAAAGTACAAGTGAAATTTACTTAAATAGTAGATTTTAAAACTGAAGCCAAGCATTTGTATATTTCAGAATAAGAAGACTATCGTATGCTGGGAACAGCACTCAACTGGAGGTAAATTCAGAATCTCGTAGAACATCTGAATCTAAGCACTGGTTGAGCCACTTGTTGGCTGTGTGAAGTGGGGCATGGTACACCTAGCACAGTTAAATAGATGCCTTGTCTTCTCATTTAGTGGAGATACTCATCCTCAGCTGCTGAGATGGAAACTTTTCAGTTAAAGTTCATTCCTCTTCCTTCTATGAGCTTTAAATTGACCACTTGCCATGTCCTGTGGGGTGCACACGTGACAGGTCTCCCCCATCTACCACTCTTGCTTACCATTCCTACTATTTCTACTTTATTGCAGACCAGTTTCATCACTGGCCAGGTGTTATGGACTGAATAGGTCCTCTCAAAGTTTATGTCTTGAATTCCAGCCCCCTGTGGGATGGTATGAGGAGGTGGGGCCTTTGAAAAGTGATTATGTCCCGAAGGAATAGCCCTTATGAATAGGGTTAGTTCCCTTATAAAAGAGACTCCAGAGGACTCTCTTGCCCCTTCTGCCAGGTGAGGACACAGCAAGAAGAACATTGTCTATAAAGAAGGATTTGGGTCCCCGCCAGACACCAAATCTGCTGGCACCTTAGACTTCCCAGCCCCCAGGACCATGTAAAATAAAAATGTGTTGTTTAAGCCTCTCAGTCTATGGTATTTTGTGATAGCAGTTCAAACAAACTTAGACAACAGATGATAATGGCTTTCATCCATCCTTCTGCCACCATTTTTTCCACAGCTCTGACAATGTCCTTCCCCACACTAGTATTTTTGCCACTTCTCCATTTACATATAAGGTCTAGTCCAAACCTGCTATCCCAGGCCTGCTAATAGCTGTCCCCAGCCGATATTCACCACTCCTCTTCATACTGCTATTGCCCAGCAAGTTGAACTCATCACCATTCCTCCTCTGCCCTTGCCCCTCCCTGAAGTGTCTATGATTTACCATTTTTGGATTTCCCCACATTCTAGTCATTCAACATTGAACAAATATGTGTCAACGCTAAGTTCCAGTCATTATCTTAGGAACTGAGGCTATATGAAAGGGATAAGGCATAGTTCTGGCTTTCAGAGTTCATTGTCTAGCAAGATAAGGATAGTCATGTAAACCAATAGCTAAAATTTAATATCTTAGATAAGAGCTCAAAACTGTAATGCTTGTTGGACCCATTTCTATATATCTGTATCCTACTTATCCAATTCTAGCTCATATGACATCTAATCTGTTATTCCCTTCTCTTATTTCCACAGCACCGGCACTTTATCTATGCCTTTCTTGTAGTCCTTATCACCTTCTCTCATATTTTAAGTGCATGCGTTTCCATGTCTCATTTTTCTCAATTAGACTTTAAGCTTCTTGCAAGTAATACCCATTCTGTAGTAAGCTTTGGGGTTCCCCACAGTGCTTTATATATAGCATTTATCTAGCATTCATGAATGTGCTGACAAAATAATTCCTAAATTTGTGGGACCACAAGCTAAGTTAGTGGACCCTTTAAATAACAGCATTTCCCTTGAATAATATTGAAAACCTTTGTGACTTTTGTTAGGTTTTAGTTTGTGAATTTAGTTAAATAAAAGCCTGAGATTATGGATTTAGGAACATGTATTTCAAAATTAATTCCAGAGGTTGAGTATGGCATACAAAAATTATAAAGAAACATTAATTATTACTCATATGTTCTAAGCATTTAAAAATAAATTTGCAAAGATGGTGGTGTAGTTGAATATGTTACTTCCTCCCACAACCATGTCAAAATTACAACTAAATTACAGAGCAACCATAATTCATAACCCCATGAAATCTGGCTGAATGGAGATCCTACAACTAGGAAATAGAGAAGAAGCCATATTGAGAATGGTAGGAGGGGCATAGATATGGAATAGGCTACTCCCACACCCAGGTGTGGTAGAAAATAATTGGGAGGGATATCTCAGGAGCAAGGTGTCCCAGCCCCTGCCATCCAACAGTTCTAGTGCCAGAATAGAAGTCCTCATAGCTTTTGCCTGTAAAAATTAGTGAGGATTGAGGCTGGGGGTAATGAAAGGCTTCTGGAGTCCTAGGCAGTTCCTCTTATTAGGCCCATGCATAGACTAACTCAGACTCACTTGCTGTCAGCGCCAGCCTTGAGGCAATAGCTCAAAAGATACCAGGGACATACAGGAAGGAACTGAATTGTCCAGCATCAGGACTAGATCTGTGGAAAGAGCCTGCTTTCTCCCAAACAGAAGCTCATTGTTCCTTTAATGAGCCCTCTTCCCATAGGGACAGCTGGCAGGTGTCATATCCATCAACTTGACTTACAATGTTTACCCTGCTCTGATTCCAGGAGGCCCTGCCCCATCCAACTTTTAGACCCACCCAAGCTGTTTCCAGTGTCTTTTCCATACAAATGGCCTTTCTTGGCTTATGCATCAGACTTCCCCAAAATCTCTCAAGCAGCATCTGACCTCAACATGCCCATACCTCTCCTAACTGGCCCTAGGCCCAGCACTAGCAGCAAACAGCCTTGATTCACAGCTTCGCTTCACCTGGGCAACTCCAAGCCCAGTGGCAGATCACTTCACAGCTTATCCTTGGTGGCTTTGGGCAGAGCAGATGACCTTGGCCTGCACCTCCCAGGAGGCCCCAGGGCCAGTGCACCCAGAGGACAGCTTTAGACCATGTTGAAGTATCACCACTCAAACACCTCCACAAGCAATATATGTTAGAAGCAAACTCAGCAGGCACCAGGGCCCCTCTGAAGTAAGTCCTGGTCTGTGGGGTGGGCTCCTGCACTGCTGATCCTCCATGTGGTCAGAGGTTGGTGGTTGGTGGTTGCAGCTAGTCCTTGCAGCTAACTGGCCTGGGGATGAATCCTTTCCATTGATGTGCCATCAGCAATCCAGGCTCAACTATAGGAGGAGGGCATACACAACCCACATCCGGGAGGGGGTCAGTTACAGTTTGAGTACCCAGCTTGGATGATTAGGGATACTCTTTCACTGGACCCTATTGGATACTTTCTACATAAGTCAACTACCAAGCCCAGGAAACATAGCAGCTCTATGTAATACAGAGAAACAAACACAGGGAGGCTGCCAAAGTAAGGAGACAAATAAACATGCCCCAAATGACAGAACAGAATGAAACTTCAGACCCAAACAAAATGAATACAAGCCATCTACAAGATGCTGGGTTCAAAACACTGATTATAAGGATACTCAATGAACTTAGTGAGAACCTCAACAGCATAGAAATACATCAGTCAAGAAACAAGTGTAAAGGACCCATGGATGTGCACAACAGGGTGGGCATTGACTGTGGGATTGAGGGTGAGGTGGGTGGGGCATAGGAGAGAAATGGGAGAAAATTTGGGACAGCTGTAATTTAAAATAGTTTAAAGAATTAGTTCAGTCAAAATTGAAGGATATATCAAAATGAGGAATAATTTATAAGGGATCAACAGTAAAATAAATGAAGCTGAGAGTGAAATCAGTGATTTAGAATATAAGGAATTAAGTAACAACCAATCATAAAAACAAAAAGGAAAAAGAATCCAAACAATGAGGATAGTGTAAGAAGCCTCTGGTACAACTTCAAGCATACCAAAATCTCCATTCATGGAGAGCTTGAAGGAGAAGAGAGAGAACAAGAAATTGAAAAACTATTTGAAATAATAATGCCATAAAAATTCCCTAATTTGGTGAAGGAAATAGATATATAAGTCCAGGAAGCACAGAGAGTCCCAAACAAGATGAACCCAAGAAGACCCACACCAAAACACATAATATAATACCAAAGGTTAAAAACTAAGAGAGAATCTTAAAAGCAGCAAGGGAAAAGCAGTTAGTTACCTACGAGTTAGCTATAAGACTCCTAGCTGATTTTTCAACAAAAACTTTGCAGACCAGAAGGGGTTGGCAAGAAATATATTAAGTGTAAAAATCAAGGACCTACAACCAAGATTACTCTACCCAGCAAGGCTATGATTTAGAATTGAAGGACAGATAAAGACCTCTTCGGACAGGAAAAACCTAAAAGAATTAATCACCACTTAATTAATATTATGAGAAATGTTCAAGTTCTTAAGAAGAAGAAAAAAGATGAAAAGTATGAGCAATAAAATGGCAATAAATGCATACTTATCAACAATTTAATCTTAAAAAAAGAAACCAAAATACATGAACAGGAAGAGAGTCACAGATATAGAGAACATTTTGACAATTGCCAGATGTGATGGGGTTAAGGAATGGGTAACAAAGGTGAAGGGATTGGGAAATACAAATTGGTTGTTACAGAACAGTCATGGGGATGTTAAGTACAGCATAGGGAGTCTAGTCAATAATATTCTGGTAGCTATGTACAGTTCCAGATGGGTGTAAGATTTATTGGGATGATCACTTAGTAAGTTATGTATTGTCTAATCACTGGAGTGTACACCTGAAACCAATGTGATAATGTAGGTCAACTATAAATGAAAAATAAAAATGATTGAAAAGTGGGGAAAAAATAGGTTTGCTTATGATAGTCTGATAAGTGCTCTGGACATATAAAAATCAGAGACTCTGGAGAGAAAGTTATACTCATTAAATATAAAAAAACTAGAAAATATAACCTTTAACAAGTATTTCCAACATTAAAGAAATATAGGCCCCAGGAGTTTTTATGATTTTTACTTGCAAATGATATTCATTTTGTGCTTTAAATTAGACATTTCTTTTATAAAACCTTGTGCAACAGAGGAAAATGTTAATATATACTCTAGGAAAAATATGTTTATTGTTTATTACTGGTTTCACCAATAATATAATTGTTAGTACAAACACGGTGAATTAACATTATATTTTGCAGAAACTTAGCACTTACACAGTTTCATTTTGTTCAGATTACTGAACTGACTTGTCATTGCAACTCACTCAAACAATAACCTATATAACTGCCATAGCTTTTATAAAGCTGCCTTTAATTTCCTTTTTTTTTTTTTTTTGAAGGCTTTACTCATTATTTTGAGAGAGAAGGGCAGGGAGGGAGGAAGAAAAAGAGAGAAACATCAATGTGTGGTTGCTTTTCACCTGCCTCAGCTATAGCCCTGGCTAGAGACATGGCTTACAACCTGGTTATGTGCCCTGGCTGGGGATTGACCTTTGGGTTCTCAGGCTGGCACCTATCCACTGAGCCACCATCCAGGGTGCTGCCTTTAATTTCTTTAGCAGCTTAATGAAAAGGGGACATATATAGTTAATTTTTTAACTCACAAAATTATAAAAGTAAGACATACTGAATTTCTAAATTTGCAAATTATAGAAAATATTTAGACATATGGAAAACTTCACCCATAATTCTACTATATAAAAAGATTTAAAATGTTAGCACAATTCCTTTCTATCTTAATTTCCTATACATTTTAAAATATTACATGCATTTTTTTTTGCCTTTTCTTCCTTCAGTACTTATTGGTAGTTTAACTATTGTATAGAATAGCAACAGACATAGATGTCTGGAACACGGTATAAAGAAACCAAACAATGTGCTTCATCGATCTTTCTCTCCCACCTCAAAACTCTTCATGCACTCAGATTTCTATGTTTGACAAACATTCATTTAGAGTAATAGATGAGCTAGATTCTATACTGATCTGTAGATGTGAAGAGATTTCATGAAAAGCTGTCAAAAATCCAATGCAATGGCAGGCACTTGGTTTAAGGTTGATTGAATACAGTAGAGTAGAAACATAGAGGAAGCAATGGTCAGACATTTTTATTCCAATCATCGTTTGGTCTCACATCATCTGAAAAATCTCACCTTGTTTCTCTTTAAGCTGTTTTTTAATCAACATTTACTTCTCACTTGAACCAACATTAACACCCCCAAGTGGGGAACAAATTACAAACAATACTGTCAGTTAAAATATGCTAAGCCAGAATTTCAAACCAGTTTATATCCCTTTTATCTTTATCACATGGCATTCTTTTACTGAAGCTATTGTTCTTGTTCTAATATTTATGAGACAAAGTCAAGGAACAGAGCAGTCAAAATTATCAGCTAGCATTTATCATCAAATAAAACATATTTAAAAAGAGCCAAAAATGCTGGGCCTATTTCTGAAGGTGACTTGATCATAAGACATAACTCTTCACTCCCCAGTGCTTAAGCACATTCTGAGTTCAGTAAATTCAGGCCCCATACTTAGATACTAGAAAGGCGTACATGCTATTGATGAAATGCACTTCTTAGAAATTACACGATTCTTTCCTTAACAGAATACTTGTACACAAGTATTGACAGAATACACACCGTATCATTCATTTTCTATCTGCCATTCCTATATAAAACTGTACCACAATTTGAAGGCAGTACCTTGCTCATCATGTGATCCTTGCATATCTCATACTCCATACTAAGTGCCCAGTACCCAATATGTGTTTGTTGACTTGAGTTGAACTGACCTATATTGTTTTATCTAAATTTGTTTAATGTGATCCATGCTGAATTCTGGCAATGTGACTCTAAGCATGAAACTAAAGCCATCTCATTTTGAATCATTGCAACATGACTTTTTCAATCACTGGAATATAGAGGTTGTGTCTTCCTCATCTTTGCATTCCCAGTGACAGAAATATTGCCAAGTACACAGTGGAAACTTATAATGCTCATTGATCTGAATCAAACACAATTGTATTTCTTTTGCTGGCCTGTAAAAAAATAATCACTACTATTTCTATGTAGGCTTTCGCTCATGTAAACTATCTATAGCTCTACACTGTTTATGCTATTTTTAGAAAAAGGCAAACCATGTCACCATAAAGTCATTTCCTCAGTTTCCCCATCTAAACTATTGGATGACTTCTTCACATGCCTCATTCTCACCATCAGTACAAGTCTTTCCTTGTCTTGGTGTCATTCTTGGAGTTCAATCATCTCTTTTAAAGGGTGATGAAATACTGACTTTGACAGGTTTATTTTTGGAAATGAAGGAGACCCTCACTCACCAAAGAGGGAGTTAACCACCCAAATGCAAACATAAACATTTCTCAGACTGAACTTAGCCAAGAGCCTCATCAAGGAGCTTTAAGAGAATTTAAAACTTGGCATAATGAAATCACACCCAGGAGTTGTGCAGGAATGATTGCTTCAATGTAATCTGTATTGTACTCAGATACTTAAAGATCTATTTTTATTTTTATTTTGTTATCAATTATGCATCTTGAAGAGAAATTCTATTACTAATGGAACCATTGTAAAATATACTTAGAGGAGTGGATGGATCACTTTAGTTCTTGTCAGTTTCTATATTAGTCTTTCCAAACCCCATTTGAGTATTTATCTACTATTGTTATTGTTGTAGAGTAGTGTACCTGGGGGAGATCTGGAAGGGGAATGAATTGGCCTGAATTCTATATCTGATTCTGCTTTTTCTTGCTGTATATTTTAAGACAAGTAGCTTTATACCAGTAACTAGTCAATTACACAATAGGAAAAGACCTCACTTTAATTTTTATGTCTATATAATGAACTTTCTTTTTGCATTTAGGTATAATTGACATATGATATTAAATTTGTTTCAGGTGTACAACATAATAATTTGATATCTGTATAAATTGCAAGATGATCACCACAATAAGTCTTTTTAACACCTACCTCCAAACACGATGACAATTTTTTTTCTTGTGAGAAGGAATTTTAAGATCTCTCTGAGCAACTTTCAAAATTGCAATTCAGTTAACTTATCAACTATAATTACCATACTACACACTACCACCCTAATGACTTATTTTATAACTAGAAGTTTGTACCTTCTGGCCCCCTTATCATTAACTTTTAAAGTAAAAACTATCCGGTTCTTTTTAATTCAAGTTTAATTTTATCCCAGCCTAAGCTGTTGCACTAAACACATCACTCCTTTTATAGGCAAGAAAGTGGAAGTGCCTATCATGCTTCTGTATTTCAACAGAATGCTTCTGCTTTCAACACACTTCACTTTCTCACAGCCATTGAGCTCCAGATACTCTCCAAAGCCCAGCTCTCAAGCCATTCTCTCTGTAACCTGAACCTTTTCCCAATCTTTGAATTAGCCCACTCTTCCCAATAATGCCATGGTATCACAGACATATTTCTGTTAAAGCACTGGCCACCCTTTGTTGTGAATCTTTATTAATGTTTCTTTCTCTCAACTCCATACTAGAGCATTTGCTCATCTCTGTTGTCTTTCCATGTCTAGGAGATAGTAAATGTTCATAATTAAATGAGAGGATCTTAGTATCATAATAAAACCTATAGATTTTGAATTGGACTTTAAGCATGTATGAATACATACACACACACACACACACACACACACACTCATCTCAGTTGACTAGTTGAGTTAGTTTCTCCTCAACTAAATACTATGAAATGGGATGATGATTATGGGCTTACACCCTTTTCACAGAAATATTAAGATTAGTGAATTAAGATCCATAAAATGCATTAAAATCCTCAAAAACTTGGATCATTACAAATGCATATTATTATTAACAATAGTAATTATTATTATAAATTATGGTACATTGTAATAATAGACAACAGTGAATTATAGGATTATAATAATTCTTATAAGGTATTCTGAGGAGTCATAGAAACCATGAGTAAGGCTTGAGTGGTTGTGATCACATATACCAATAGGATTATTACCTCATAATTCAAAATCTCTAAGCCTTTTATTCTCTCTAGTTATAAACAACGATAAGGGATTAAATTGCCTCTGCAAGTCTTAAACAATCTAATATAACTGATAAACTCTAAGTCTGTGTGACTGACCTCATCATCGTGTCAAATAATCAGAGTCAGACTATTAAGATAGGGGTGGGGGAGCTGTAGAGATCTAATCTCAAGTCTGCTTATTGAGCATTAGAATCACCAGGGCAGCTTTAGAAATGACCTAAGGTACCATTAGACAGCTTGAAAAAGGGCTTGCTATTTGGGGCTCAGCCATCAGCAATTTTTAAAGACTACACTGAATTCTAATGTGAGAATGCTTGATTTAGTTCAACTCCCTACATTCCAGATGACACAACCCCAGATCTAGGGAAGTGATGAGTACCAGGTGTGAACCAAAGTCTTATGATACCTGTGTTCTTTTCATTATACTAGAGATGGTAAAGAGTATTTAGCCCCTGTGCCCACTGATTGGTTTATTGAAATTCTCTGATGATAAGTTTCCTGCATCTGCATTTGGCCAGACAGAAGAACCTGTCTGATTGGCAGCAATGTCTGCCATGAAGGAAGGACCCAAGGATCATGTCAAAGGTTAGTCACCCCTGTACACTGTGCTATAAATTTTCAATACCTCCATCTATTTACTTATTGTAATCTTTTTCATTTTTAGGGCATTTCTGTTTTATGGGTCAGGGGACATAATACCTGTCTTTAGCATATCATGTTTAAATATTAAACTACATATGGAGAAGAGAAGACACCTAGAAAGGGGAGGCAGACATTTTAACATTTTTGGACAAGTACATGACCCATGACAGATCCTTCGTCAGTCTATATGTATTTGAGTATGTAGTCTTTGGCTATTGCTATGGTTGACCAAAATATCTGTAATATTGATAGAAATAGTCCTTGTTATTAAAACCTTGGTTTAACTCCAGGATACCAGAGGTTTTATTGGCTTCCTAAAGAATTTTTAGCCCTGGCTGGTGTGGCTGGTTGGAGCATTGCCACATAACTGAAGAGTTGAGGGTTTGAACCCCAGTTGGGATACATACATTATTTGTGGGTTCAATCCCCGGTTGGGGTGTATACAATCTCTTATCCAATTGCATATGGGAGATAACCCCTCAATGCTTCTCTCTTGTTTTGATGTTCCTCTCCGTACTTTCCTCTCTCTAGAAGCAATGAAAATATGCTCTCAGGTGAAATTTTTTAAAGAGAGAAAGAGAGAGAGAGGTTTTAATCTTCCTATGATGGACCATTTAAAATTTTTTATATTCCTTTATGGGTTGACACTTTAGTAGAATGTAATAAAAATGATTACTAGAAAAATTAAATAAAAATCCCAAAAATATACAAAAGGTAAGCTTTGAGTTTTTCAATTGCTTTTTAGTTTTATTCTAGAACTTGCTTTGCTTCTACTATAGTCATTGACAGGGTGACTATCTTATAGTCCTCATGTCCTAAGTCCTGGAAAATTCCAGGCACCTAGAACACAGTGTTAATATGCATCAATTGTTTCAGTTCTAAGATAAATACAGTCCATCTGAATCCTAAAATCTTAAGAACTTTAATTGAAATATATATAACTGAAAATAAAATTCAGTATATATATAATATATATATATATTCATATAATGTGCTTTTGTTCTCTTTTTTAAGTATTCTCCATCTGGAATTATTATTATTTTATTCCTGTGCAGAGGTATATGAGGTCTGTCCAGAAGGTACCCAGCCATGTAATATAAAAATCGAGATATTTATTGTAGAAGATACAAAAAACATTGTGCATAGGACAATGACACCTCAGTCACCTTCAAAATAGGTACCTTGGGACTTCTCCTAATCATGATCAGCTAGCTGCCTTGTCATATTTTCCTGAATCTCATGGAGGGTCTGAAATTTCTTCTGATTCAAAGATGAATTTAGTTTTGGAAAGATCCAGAGTTGCAGGGCACCAAATCTATGCTGTAGGGAGGTTGAGTCACCTGGGGATTAGATGTTTCACCAACATACTTAGCAGGAGATGTGATACCTGAACAGGCACATTGTTGACGAAGCTGCTGATCACCAGTTGCCCATAGTTGTAGTCTTCTGAATCATCTGAATAGATTCCATGGAGGAATGTTCAAGCTTAATACAAAATTTGATGCAGATTCATCACTCTACTAGCTCAGTCATTTTGAATGCAACAGTCACACAGCACACATGATCCTTCAAACATTGTCTACTGTCCTCACTGACTAGTACAGTGAAATTGTCATTGTTCATGCATGCGAATTCTAGTCCGCTCTTCTTCACTGCCAGGTTACATTGATGTTTCACAAACCATTCTTATTATGTTAACAATGGTTGGAATTTGGGGGGACAGATTTCATACACACAACATTTAAGACATTCTTAAATGAGCCACCTGTATACAGCTGTGTTCTACAATCTACAGTTATTTCAGGTGACTTTGGGGATCAAATGTTCTTTGGAGAGTACAGATAGCGAATATTTAGGACTTGCTATCTAAATATAGTCTCTGTTACGTGTTCTTTGTTTTATTTTTTATAACCATTTAAGAGTGTAAAACCAATTCTTAGTTTAGAGGTTATACAGAAAGGAATGCCAATAATATCTCAATTAAAAAAAAAGAAAAGGATGTGTGGTAGACTTGACTCACAAACCATATTCTACCAAGCCATGGTTTATTTCCTACTAAAACTGGAGATCTCACTCTTTTAATTTAATGGGACTGGTAAAGTTATCTATTGCTGTGTAACAAATTCTCTGAAAACTGGACAGCTTAAAACAACATTTATTATCTCACAGTTTTGTGAGCCAAAAATCCAGTTACAGTTAGCTGAGTGCCTCTGGATCTCATCTCTCATGAGGGCAGTCAGCTGATAGCTGGGGTTGCCCTTCCAGCTGAAGGTCTGACTTCTAAGCTCATTTCCATAGTTAGGGCAGGTCTTGGTCTCTAAACATAGGGATCTCCCATGAGTCTGCCTTCTGACCTGGCAGCCTCCTACCCTCCCTGAGTGACTGATCTGAGATAGTGACAGGAATGATGAAGACAGAAGCTATAGTCTTTATTACCAAATCTCAGAAGCAAGGTCTTGTCATTTCTGTTGTAGAAGCCAACCCATACTCAAGGGAAAGGCATTATAAAGGCTTGAATACCAGAAGGCATTGATCACTCTTCGAGTCTGCCTACTGCAGAAGCCGAGTCTCTTTTAATCAATGCAAACAGGATACATATCTCTCAGTTACAAGTTTAAAATACTCTCTGGGACTCTCGGTCAAAAGGATGGCATAGGTAAACATGACTTGCTTCCTCGCACAACCACATCATAATTACAACTAACCTATAAAGCAACCATCACTCAGAACCATCAGAAATTGAGTTGAACAGAAGCCTGACAACTACAAATTAAATAAACCACATCCATCTAGACTGCTAGGAAGGGTGGAGATATAGAACGGGCTGGTGCCATATCCATGAGTGGTGGTAAAAATTTGAAAGAGGTATCTTGGGAGTGAGAAGTGCCAATCCAATACCAGTTCCCTCCAGTCCAGGGCTTCAGTGCAGGAAGATAAGTCCCCATAACTTCTGGCTGCAAAAACCAGTAGGAATAGTCAGTCCCAAACAGTTCCTCTTAAAGAGCCCACACATGGACTTACTCAGACTCACTCCATCTGAGCTCTACCACAGGATTAGCAGCTTGAAAGGCACTAGAGGCCTTTCAAGGAGGAAGTAAAGTGTCTGGCATCAAGCTAGAGCTGGGGGAAAGCTTTCTCTCAGACTGAAAGGTAGGCAGAGGCCATTGTCCCTTTTCTGAACATCCCTCCTACAGAGCTGCAGAGGCAGCAGGTGGGTGCCATATCTGAGACTCCATCAACCTGGCTATTACTGTTCACCCAGCCCTGGTGATCCCCTGAGGCTCTGTCCCACCCAGGCAGAACACAGGTTGGGGTTGACCTTGATTTTCATTACCTAGGAAACCTCAGAGCCTGTGCACCCAGTAGACAGCTACAGACCATGCTGGAGCAACATCACCCTGCCCTACACAGCTGATCCTCCGGGGAGGGTGGGGGTTGGTTGTCAGTGGTTACAGATAATCCTTGCAGCTGATTGGCCTGGGTAAATCCCTCCCATTGACCTGCCAACAGCAACCAAAGCTCAACCACAAGAGGAAGGCATACTCAGCCCATATGCAGGGCACACCTGGAGTACCCAGGTTGCATGATAGGGAAGGCTGTGCCACTGGGCCCTACAGGACACCTACTACATTAGGCCACTTGATTAAAATACTCTCTGGTTCCTTCCATAAACATATTATGTAGTTATTAAAATTAGCACCATGACATAATATAAAGATAAATTTTAAAAACACATTATAGGAGTTTTGATTTTGGGAAAGTCAATTATTGCAAAAAGTGGTTTCTGCACAGAAAATACGAAAAAAATTTTCACTATCCAGCAGGCCTAAGATATCTTCATGACAGTGATAACAGCATTGACTGATACATGGGACTTTGGAGTAGTTTTAAAAGAATCTTTTAGCACTAGGTACCTGGAATGGTTTTATATGTTTTCCATATAAAATCTAAATTTAATCCTCACAACAGCCATCTGAGGTAGTTCAATTGGATCTCCTTTTTATAGTTGGGAATATCAAGGCAGGCAGAGGGTAAGTAACTTTGCCTAAATATTACAGCTAACAGTTGAGGGGTCCTGGGTTCAGACCTGTATATTCTGACCCTGGAGACTTTACTCCCACTGAGATATGAACTTAGTCATATAATCTTAATATTCCTTGAAGATTGAGAATAGTCTTATAACAAGTTAATGCACTCATTAGTTACAATACCACAATTAGGCCTTTTCTGAAAGTATTTTAAGGTTCATGCTGACCTCATTGACAAAGGAAAAAGTACTAAATATTCACAACTTTAATATTATTGGTTCACTACCAAATATCATGGAAGGGAAAAATAAGTCAATACAAAGTTAGGTTTCCTTCTTCAAAGGTGCTTTTTCAGGAAGGTGCCCACTTTGTCTGATTCTAAATCTATAATCCTTCTATAGAGCTGAACCATTGATTGTTATAACCCCAAGAGGGTTATTTCTGTATAAAGCAAGAAGGATTCCAGTAGCTAATGTGCTCTGAAAATACACAATCTTATTTCCAGTATTGATAAACAGCTTATGGGACTATGGTATTATATAGATTCTTAATCAATATTACTGGATGTATGGCTGATGATGAAACTGGCAACAGAAAAGAGTTGTTTTAGGGAAAGCACATATTTTTAACTATTATAAAAGATTCTGAAGGTGCACTTTTAATGTTTACTATAATTTCTAGAGATATTCATTGGCTATAAAATTCTTATCGCTTTGATCATACTGATTTTCATTTTAAAAAGTAATCTGTGTAAACTTCTATTTGCCTGTAACAAGACTCTTTCAGTTCTAACATTGCTGTGAGAAAGTTGGCAGTGGTTATTGTTTATTGTTTACTGAAAATTAGGAGGAATAACCACAGGTCATCAGCAGGAGCCCCACACCCCAGTTCTTCCCTTCCATGGTAAGGGCATTGCTGATCCCCCATTAGCCTCCTGGGTCCCATTGTGCATGTGGGATGCAATTGCTGCAGCAGTATCTTTGTATATAAATGATACAGAAATGTCACATATTGACATCTGGTATATAAGTTAATATTTAATTAATTTTTAATGAGTGACTAAATTAATAAATAAAAAGGCAAAAGCAAAGATGGAAAGCAACTATGGGAATAGTAATGTTTCAAACCATGAGTTCAAAGGTAAATCCAAAGCTATAGACTCTCCTTTTGGTCTTTTCTTGGCTCCATAATACAAATATATATATATGATTTGTATAGATTCAAGAGATCTATATTTAAACCCTATGTCTAAGAAAAGTTAATTAAGCTTCTTCAATACCAACTTTCTCATCTGTAACCTAAAGATAATATCTATAACCCAAGTTAATGAAAGAACTAAATGAGAGTAGGTGGCACACAGTAGTCACTTGATTAAGTTATTTTCTCCAAATTCCATTCCAGCAAAGAGCTTTAGATATTTTTCTCATAAATCATGAAAAATCTCTGGTAGCTCTTCTCAGCTTGGTGTTTCATGGTCCACCTAGAACCACCAGAGGACTTTCTTCTGCTTTTGACTTTGCTCAAGGATTTGACCAAACAATGGCCTAAAATTCCCAAATTTCAAGGAATGAGTAAGTGATGACAACACTAAGGACCTTAGAGTCATAACATTTGGGAGAAAGGCCTCCACTGAGCAGGGAGGTGGGTGAACCTCATGGATTGATGCACGAATGTGGAGAAAATATTGACACCACAGGAAAGAAGGAAACAGGAGGCTTAAGCTGCCAACGTGGCACTCAGTTTAGCTGAAACCTCCCCTGTCTAATGGAATCAGGGCGATGTTCAGCCATTCTGATTCAGTCTTTTTGTCCTGCTGGCCCGAATCAAAGCCAAGGAAAGGACATTAGCCCATGATCCAAACTCTCTGAGTCATAGTCAAGATAGCTGAGGCCCAGAAAATGCTCAGAATCAGAGTCAAGACAAGAACGTAGCCCCCCGCAACACACACACACACACATTGCCTCTTCCTCAGAATTTAGTGTCTGATCTCCTGTCCCAATTAAGTTAATTCTATGATAAGTTCAATAATTTGCTTTCAATGACATATAATCACAGTTGTATAAGCATCAGTTTTTGGGTGCCACAAAAGGTATGCAGGAACTATGGAAGTTCCTGGAAGAAAATGCAAATGAAATATTCCAGTGTGGGCAGGACAATTATGGGCACATCCTAACTGCTAAATGAAAACAGTCTACCCAGGACCTCTTTGTGCATCCAGTTCTTGCCACAGACCTTTCATTTCTTTCCTAATGGCTTTTGCACAGTCAGAAGTATGCTCATCAATAATGCACATTTTTTTTCAGGCATAGTAAAAATGTTTGTGAAAGGCTATTAAAGCAAAAGAAAATGCCCACATTGAAAACACTAATCCTCCACATACTTAAACATTTTTTCCTTGAAACTACTTAAAACCAAGTGTGCATTTAAAAAAAAAATCCAATAGAAAAAAGATCAGTTGAAGGACTAGCCAAAGTGCACCCCTTTGAAAGTCTTCCAATATATATATATTTTTAACTTTAAAAATCACACAGCTGGCAGGAAAGGTGGCTGTAATGGGGGACAACTGTAATAGTGTAAACAATAAAAATAAAGTAAAAAAATATCACACAGTGACTCTCTTTTGGAATTGATATAAAAGGTAATTAAAATACTCATGAGCTAAGATCCAATCCGAAAAGTTTTCAAAGAAGATTACATTTTTACTGTGAAATTAGAAAGGCCCAGAAAAGTAGGGTGCATAATGGGAAAAGTGACAGACCCTGAACACTATAGTGGGGATGGTACCAGCATAATGAGGGAAGCAATTGCTTGGAACCAGAACAGCTATATTCTTCTCTCAGCTTCCACAGTCCTCACAACCCCAGAGTACCATTCAAGACAGTGATGAACTGTGGTCTCAATTCCCTTATTAGCTGTAAGACCTAAAAATTATATGTGCAATTAAAAGGCAAAATGCTGATATTACTCATAGGAAGCCCTTTGTACATTAGCAAGGTACAAAAGTCTGCTGACACTTGGCAACAGAGATAGTCAGCAGGACAGAAGATTAATAGAGCCTCATAAATTTGCAGGGTGAATACAGTGGATGGGGCAGAATAAGCACGTTGTGCTAGAGATAAATAAAGGGCATGGTCAGCTTGACAAAACATTTAACAAGGAACACAACCGGCCCTTGTAGGCGATTTGCTTGGCTGGCATTAGTCCATTTTATATAACTATACCTTATTACCCATAGCCGTCATTGCTCATGTCACAAAGGCCTCCAGCATGACCAAGAGAAGGAGCATTGGGAAGGCCACCAATTCTGATGGGTTACACATTGTGTCACACCGCCTTGTCTGGTTACTTTCTCAATCAAAGGCCAAATGTGACAGCTAAGGAAGCATCACGCTCCAGGCTGGTATTCTCTTGCGGTTAATGGGTTGCAACCTCATTTCTTTGTGCTTGAATCTCTTGAAAACAAAGGAGAGTACTAAAATTCCAAAGCAAAACAGCACAGGAAGTACCCTGTAAAGCAACTCATCCTAATGATTTCTGGGATTTCTGTGATAGGAACTGGTTTCATTTGTGAAAATAGACACAGCTAATGAGTTAATTAAATGAGCTCTATCCACCCTTTCCTTGTGATTGCCAGTTTATGAAATGCAATTTGTTTTTGTATTGAGTGTTGATGAGCTATAAGGGAACCTCAAAGGATTTCAAATTTACTTTCTCTTTGAAATAATTCTCAAGGGGAGAAGGACTCTGTACCAGGAATTGGGGTGATACAGAGAGAGGTGACAGCAGGTATTGTTATTGGTCAAATTATGTTTTCCCCCAAATTCATATGTTGATGTTCTAACCCCAGGAACTTCATGATATGATTTTTATTTGGAAATAGGGTTGTTGCAAATATAATTAGTTACATTAAGGTGAGGTCATGATTGGAGTAGGGCCTTTATTCCAGTATGACTTGTGCCCTTGTAAGAAAGGGAAATGTGAATATAGACAATACATTAAGATGAAGGCAGCCATCAAATTGATGCTTCTATAAGCCAAGGAACAATACAAATTGTCAAAAAAACACCAGAAGCTAGGGGAGAAGCATGGGACAACTTCTCCCTCATAGCTTTCAGAAGGAACCAAGCCTATCAACACCTTGATCTCAGACTTCTGGACTCCAGAACTGTGAGACAGTACATTTTCTGTTTTTATTAAAGGTCTTTATGGTTTAGTCTTTAACTCTGAGATTGGGTTACACAATCAGGAGGAGTGTAATCTTCCTCATGACTAGGTATATTCTTTTTATGAACCACCTGTATTAGGTATCTCTTGTTTTGTAATCAACTACCCTAAAACTTAATGGCTTAAAACAGCAAGCATTTATGGTATCACAATTTGTATGAGTTAAGAACCTGGTTTTACTTTAGCTAGGGGCATCTGTCTTGGGTTCTCTAACAAGGCTCCAGTCCAGATATTATTTTCAGGCCTATGGTCTCATCTCAAGGCTCAACTGGAGGAGGATATGATTTTTTAAAATGTATTAATTGATTTGAGAAAGAAAGAGGGGGAGAAAGGGAGGGAGGCAGAGAGAGACCAGAGAAGCATTGACCTATTGTTCTACTTTTAATCCATTTATTAGTCACTAGATGTACCACACACTGAAGGAAAGCACAGTATGTATGTAAGGGTGTGAATACCCTTAAGGCAGGGACCACAGGAGCCATGTCAGAAGTCACCTTACTACTTCCCATTTACTAGGAAGAAAATGAAGTAGATAATCTGATTGCATACCAAGTAGCCCAACGAATAGAGAACACATGTGAGAAGTTTCCTGCTGAATACTTCAAAAAAGTTCAGGTAAGAATAAGGCCAAAGATTGAGCACTGGATTTGGCAACAAACATCACCATTACTGCTGAGACCAAAGGCAGTTCTAGGTGGAATAGGGAAGACAAATGGTGGTGGAGTGAGAGTGGCCAGGAGTGGCAAGGTAGATGCCGGAAGTGTCATTTCCATTAAGGTGGTAGGTAGTTTTGTTTTCTTTTGATGCTGTGATAAACCACTGCAAACTTAGTGGCTTAAAACAACTCAGATTTATTATCTGCAGTTCTAGAGGTCAAAATCCTAAAAGCAAGGTGTTGGCAGGGCTACATTCCTTCCGGAGGCTCTAGGGTACAATCTGTTTTCTTGCTTTTTCCATTTTCTAGAGGCTGTCTGCACTCGATGGCTCAGAGCCCTTTCCTTCATCTTCAAGGCTAGAGGCACTGCACCCTCAAATGCCTTTCTCTGACCTTCTCTTTCATCATTATGTCTACTTCTCTGATGCTACTGTCCCTGCCTCTTCTAAGTACTATTGGGACAGATTGGATTCACCTGGAAAATCCAGGATAATTTCTCCATCTCAAATTCCTTCATTTAATCACGTTACAAAATCCCTTTTGCTATGGAAGGTAACATATTCTGGAGATTAAAACATAGGCCTCTTGAGAGGTTATTAGTTTATCAGTTTTGACTAGAGTGGAAAAAAAAGAGGGTAATATCTGGGAGCTTGGAGTTCAGGAAAAGTATTTTATAAACTGGTTAAGGTTCTTAATTTTATTTTATAATGGGCTCTCTGGATACCCAGATGAACAATTCAAGTCTCTCCTGTTGATTGACTTACAAAACTTGTAACAGTCCAATAAATGTTAAATGGCGCAAAATGATGTATAAATCTCCCCACCTTTTTCAAATATTCTGAATTGTAAGTGTAAAAAAGGGTAATACTGTTTGGTGGTAGATTGTGAGATGAACCTTCTCAGATAAATGTCCTCGTTTTTGTCCAGCGAATACTTGACTGAGTATTTTGCTTAGGTACAGAGGTATTTCAGTACTTGTGGGCTTCAGAAATCATCAAACTTGGTACTCCTCACATTTTGATGGAAAAAAGAATGTTCCGCACTTAGAACTTGTTCACCACTTGTTGCACTTACTAGAACTTGTGCAAGAGTAAATGCTTCATTAATAGTCACTTGCTCGCCACTAGTCAGAACAAATTCATAATGAGTACTGAGGTACCACTGTAATTAGAATCTATGTATCAGTACATGGAATTGCCAAATTCAGTTCACATGACTATAGATATTAGGGCACTAACAGAAAATTAAAATATTATTTACATAATTTTAAATCTGGAGGTTGCTGGGCAATGAAATTTTCTTTGGATATTATTATTTATAAAACATGCTTTATTAATTTTAGGCTTACTGAACTGATCCTCCTACTTAAATAAAATGAATACAGTCAACCCTAAAGTGACACTCATGTTCATAGGATAAATTGAAATATTTAACAGACACATGCTAACACTGGGGACTGCCATTACTATATAGTAAATAATATATATGAATAAAAAATAATGAAAAATCCCTGCACTCCATGGGAGCTAAAACATCTTAATTATAATCAAATGTGTTGATTAGTATGAAATTTTTAAAAATGTAACTATTTGATGGTTGATGACAAACTCTTTGCCTGTAGCAGCAATTGAATAACTTGGAATCTTGCAAGATAAAGTAGTGAATATGTACTGACCATTCACAGAGTAAATAAATATCAGCAGATATCACCCTTGTTCTAATATTAAATATTATACTATTACAAAGGCAAGAGAGACCCACACAAATATATACAGATGCTTTTGATAATTATAAGGGAGTTCGCCACAGGGTGAAGAATGGCTAAGGAAAGGAAGGAGTGTATTTAAAATTTGTGAAGAAGATGATCAGAGGAAGATTTTCCTATCTGATAACCTTCCAAGAAAGGAAATGCCGTATCTCCCCTCTGTGCTTTTTTTTTTTTTTTTCTTACCCAAATTGTATTATGAAACATTTCAAACACAAAGTTGAAAGAATTGTTATTATTTTATTTTACTTGCTTTATTCACTTGCCCATCTATCAATTCTTCAAAGCTTCTTATGGAGAGCTTGACACATGTTTTAAAGGTGATTAAGTTGGTTGTGTAAAAGGATGCCTCAGATCCATGATTCTCAGTGGGAAGGAGAGCAGTGAAGGATTTAGTAGGGCCTGAATTAATCCCACTTGCTTTCCTGCCCATGAATCATAGCAAAACTGGGAAAAGGACTGTGACCTATGTGATGTTTTCATCTTTTTTATTAAATTCCTAATTCCAAACAAAAAATCAATTGCCTTTCTCCCCATCTCAAATTCATTTCCTCCTCCTTTCTAATCAGAGAAGCTACTTCATTGATTCAAGAAAAGGCCAGCTTTATTTTTACCTTCACTTTTATTTATTTATTTACTTAGTTATTTTTGCTTTCATCTGGAATATCTTCCACTCCTGTATTAATTTAACCTACTTCTTTAACTGTACACTCTGAAACCAGTTCCTGTGTGAGGTCTGTCTTGATTATATGTTCTTGTTGCTTTCCTGTTTTCCGGGATTTCCCTTTTGGTTCTTCTTTTTATTAAAGTCCATAACTCATATACCAAATGAAGCACTTCATTTTGTAAAGTCTTACCTGACTTGATATTTCATTTATATTTAAGTACCTGCCTCTTTCTTCCCACCCACCCCATAGCACACCTGTAAACCTTGAGTCAAAATTTGCCTGACAGGCTGCTTAACATTTGCCCAAGTTCAAGAGCTCAGGATGCGTAAAGCATTGTCAATGGGAGGTAGATCAGTTCTCTATTACTTAACTCCAGGCCCAATCTCTCACCATGAGGTTAGATTTTCTATACTAGGAGAAAGGTTTAGGGAAAGAAAACTACAAATCAAATTATTGCTGTTCTTCCAATTGTAAAAATTCATTCTGATTGGGTATGTGACCGTGTTCATGATTTTTAGGAGATTGAGCCCTGAACACTGCATTTTCCAGGATTTTTTTGCCCCAGTTCCTTGCCAGGTTTGGCCAGTGGGAGACATTGGATTGGAGGGTGGGGGGAAGGAAATTGCTCCCCCATCCTCTCCAACTACAATCTGGGTAACATCTCTAACAGAGATAGTCAAGTCATTTCTATGGCTGCATTTCCTGTCCACAAGTGTCTCCTGCCACGGTGACTTTAGAATAGGCTCCATCTTGTTTGAAATTCACACCACAATGGCCTGCCTCTGAGATCTGGTCAACCTTCTCATCACAGTATCGTTCTAGCCTTCAGTGTTGTGGCTGCTTTTTGCTGTTGTTAATCTCAGAGTTGTCTCACAGTCCCCTGTTTGGCTTTTTGGCTCTTCCAACACCTCTATCTCTAATTCCACATACTAAATCTCCTCTCTTGAATTACACAGCACAGGCAATTTTCCTGCCTGACCTGTGACTGAAACATTATCTAGAGTCTCATTTCTCCCTTCTTCCCCAAGAAGCCACATGATCTGTATGTAACACTTCAATATATCTGTGGAGGATATACAAAAAAATGCTTACAAAGTAAAGAAATGAAAGATTTTGTACCGGAGGGGAGAGAAAAACTTATACATACTTATTGTCCGTATTCTTAATTGAGTATGACACTTAATTGCGTGTCCAACATGTCCACCTGAATTTCTATTTTTGTTCACATCGTTAACCTCAAGCTCTCTCTCAACTCTGAAACAAAGGTGGTTTTTGCACTTTGGGTTTGAATGCATTTCTGCATCTTGTACAATGATGCACCACTTGCCCTAATAGAGTTGATGCAGAAACCAAGTTCCCACCACCACCTCAAAACTAATTGTGTTTTTCTGTTCTTCCTTGACTCCAAGGAAAGCTCACTGTAAATAACAAATTCACTCAGGGACACCCAGGAACTCTGGGCTGAAAGATATGTGGGCAGGGAGGGAAAGAGAGCAAGGAAAGGGCTGAGTCCAGAGATAGGCCTGAACAAGACAGGATAAGGAGACATCATCTCTCCCCGCTATACACCCCTTCCTTGGCTTCGTCTGGAAACTCTAGACTTTCTCAGTCCCTGCTCCTGCTTGTGGGCATTCAGCAGTTGGCAGCTTTCCAGTTCAGCACTTCATTTCACACAACAGCTCTAATTTTCAAATATTGACTTGAGGACTTCGTCTCCCTGGTGCCAGCTCAATTCCTAAACATTATTGCATTTAAAGCTTTGATTATTATGATGTACTTCTGGGGGTTCCAGTTATCAGACTGAATTCATCTTTATGGAATTTCAGCAAAGGTACCACACCTGTATGTGGCCTTACAAAAAGGATTCCAACTCCATTTTTAAATGTGCATCATGCAGAGATTTATATTTAAAATGTGTTTGAATTGTACACATTACACATCAAAGATGATGAATGGTATGTAACTGGACACACTGTAAGTAAAATTGTGTGCTGCCCACTTTGCATATGCAAAATAGTCTGCTTTTAGTATTTCAGAGTCAGAGGCATTTCTACTAGCCTGACATTAGAAGGCATGCTCTGCATTTATCAGGGCTCTTGAAGATAGGCAAAAGGAAAATAAGATAAAAATTTATGAGTTAGTAGGTTTTTTTATAAGAAAGATTATTATATTACCATATGCCTTAAGTGTGAAAAAATTATCTGATAATTATCATGGAGAACATGACATTGTGTTCAAAACACAATGATAAAATAGATTCTAGACTTTATACCCAAGGATTAAGAAAATCAAAGAGAAATTATTGACAGAAATGGGTTGTACAGAATATAATTCAATTAAACAACAGTGATCTTTTTCTTCTTTCCCATTTTGGTTGGGTAGTCCTGAGAATAAATAATTGAGGAGGTGAAATAGACTGATCCTACAGTGGACTTGTTAATAATGACCACATATTTGGTTAAAAAAATGAAGTTCACCAAAATGAACAAGGATTGGGGAAGGGCATTTGAAGCATTATGCACCAAGTTTTAGAACAGTAGGACAGCATTTCTACTTTAGGGATTTCAGGAGGTCCTTTACAATGGAAGGAAGGCTTCCAGGGGAAGGACAGTAGAGAACAAGGCAAGTGTAAGAAGCTGGGTCCATGAGCCAAGGATCTCCAGTTCTATGTTCAGATGCTGTGCCTTCATCCATGGGCAGATAGGAGCTATCAGCAAGTTTTTCTGAAGGCTCACAGGGCCAATCTGCCACATTGGTAACACTAAAGAAGATGGGTTGAAAGATAGAGAATGTGGATGAAGCAATTCAGAAGCTACTGACATACCCAGGAGAGAATTGATGAGGGCTGAATTAAGAGAGATAGAAGTTGTGAATGGGGATGTGAGGGTGAGCTTTAATAAATATGTAAGAATGAAGTTAAGGTGAAGGATAGCCCTCCAATTATAACTAGTTTTAATGCGTATTAGTAGAAGCAAAACGGTAAAGTGGTGCAGACAACAGTTGAACATCTTTCAACCATTTATATGGGTTTAATCAGAGAACATTTAGTTAACACTTCTAGAACAAGTAAAAAATCTTATCATTAGAAAAGAATTAACAATATTTCCATCCCGTCATTTCTACCTGTTCATGAATTTCAGCTATAAATCTAACAGATATTCATTCAATCTTGGTTAGATTCTTCAAGTGGCTATCCCTCTTTATATAGGCAGCCCTTCCATTGTGGTATAGCCCTTAGATTAATCAGAAATGTATTTTCCTGAAACTCCTACCCGTTGGTCTCTGTTCTTCCTTTTGTGATATTAGAAAAGAGTCAAAATTCCATTTTGTATGGCTGAACTTCAGATATTTAAAGATGGTTATAATTTCCCCATTGAACTTTCTTTAGCTCATTACCCACACTTTTTATTTTTGCATCTTCAATCTCTTTTTACAAAGGTGATCCTTCTTTGATGTCAATACCCGTCTTATAATATGGTGCTCAGAATTCCACAGTCATTTAGATGTGGTCAGATCAGAAAATGGTGGGGGGATCCCCAGCGAAAAGAACAGAACTCACATCTCAAAACCTTACCTATTTTTCTTCAAGTTATTTATTGGTACAATATTTCTTCTTTACCACCTTCTCCATATTTCTATCACACAGACTCCAATCTCTTCAAGATTTCATAGGGTTTTTTATTAAGAATGGGAGAACTGGAATTCATGTTAGGAATAGTCTATTTTTATTAGTTTAAGGATGATGTCGAGTCTTTGCAAAATAGAAAAGAAGCATAGTCTAACAAAATCTTGGGTAATGCCTTGACTCTTACCAACTGCAGTAAGTGACTCCACATGGAGCAATAAAATTAGAATTGGGACCAGGGAATTCAGCTGTAGAGAGGGCAAAATAAAGCTCAGTTAATTCCCAAATATATGGCTCCAGAGGTGGTAACTGTCTTACTCAAGGGCCTATCAACAACTAAGCGATTTGCTGTTTGATACACACACCTTTCATCTATCATAGGCCTTTCATTCTCTCATTCCTGTTTAGCCAGCATATAACGGATTCCCTCTTCCCTCTAACCACTCACTCATTTTTATTGTTTAATTCTGAACTCCCTCCAAGTTGTCATCATATTTCTTTTATCCAAATGCCCCCAAACTGTGATAAACATAATCAGGAAGGAATATCTGATAATTTTTGATGGAAATACCATCCATAATAAATAGTCCTGAAGCTACATTATGTTTAACTCTGCAAATGACCTTCAAAAGTTTTTACTTCTTACTCTCAAGGAATTCCCATTCCAGAAGGCAAAGTTCAAAAAGATGGATGCTAATGATGATCACACCCCCAGGCCTTTCCTAAGCCATACTGAAATAATTTTCCAAGTTGGCAATACTGATTTGTTTTGTCTTGAATGGCTCTGTGAATCTGTGCTACCAATCATGTGATGGGGCAGTAGTAGACTAACCATGGCATATAGGCTGGTCCACCTGAAACCCACACAGAAAGATTTAACAGCATTGTCCAGGATTGTTGCTATCTGGAGAGTGTTCGGTGATCTGACTTAGCAAGTAAGATGGTATGACCCAATGCAAGATGGATTTTAGGTTCAGAAACCATTTTGGGGAAAATATTATCTTCAAGTGATGTTACGGCTACCCACCACCCATCACAGCACAAATGGTACAAGTAGAAACCAGCCACCAGAAAGACCCTGGGTATGATCTACTCAGGTTAGGGAAAGCACTGCAGCATTTTACAGAATGAACTAGAAGGAAGTCAAGCCTGTCATAGGATTCCGTGATAAAAAGATTTTATTTTCAAAGTTTGCACTTTGAGCATCTGCTTGAGAGAAATCAAGATTCAGTATACACATCCAGAAGCAAGATACAGACATCACAAAACACAATGGAACAGTCTTAGGAAATTGTGGGGCATCTTGAATCTGAATCCTTCTCTTTCTGCTTAATGACTAATATTTCCCTAATAAAACCATTGTCATCACAATTCTCCATCCTTCCTAGGTACTACAGTTAGGTGTCTAGAACAGGGTCTTTCAACCTCAACATTATTGACAATTTGGAATGACTAATTCTTTATTGTCTTTATTGTGGGGCCTGTCTTATGCACGGCAGAATGTCTAGCAGCATTCCTGGCCTCTACCCACTAAGTCCAATACAATAGTACCATCCTCACAACTTTGGATAAGTTACTTATGTTCACTCAGGCTCAGTCTTCTTTTCTGTAAGATGGGGATAATAATAATACTTATCTCGTAGGGCTATGAGGATTAAAGATATTATATGAAAGTCAATTAGCAGAATGTCTAACAGGTAGTCAGCCCAAAATATTCATGTCTTGCCTAATTTTCCATTGGTTTCCATGTAGTTTACATTACAGAATGAGGGTTCAATACTTTTTCCTTGGTCAATTTCTTCCATCAGAGACCCCTTTTAAATATTGTTAAAATGGAAACACAAATCTTCTGGGATCTATGTGATTTTTCTACTCAATTTTTTGGTCTAAGAGAAGGCAAACCAGTAAAGATGACCCAGGTAAGACAAAGTGCTGTCATAGGAGGCTTATTTCATTTCTATGTACGCTATTAACTCAAAATTGAAAGAAAAAGTGATAGACATCTGGGTGAAGAAAGAGGATGTGATGATAGTTGTCCTAAAAGGTTTCTTTACAGCGTATCCATCCTAGATTATAAATCCTAGAGGACAAAGATAAGGGTCTATAAGAATTCTGTATCTGCTTTGACTAGCTTAAAAAAATATTTTTTGTGATAATGAAGAATACCAGAATGTGTGGGTATGGGTTAAAGAAAACACCCTACAATTTTTTTTTTTCCTTTAAAATTCACTCCAGAAACTTTTGTTGAAATTGGCCAACCTGCTAAGTTTGCTTCTAGAACAAACTTAAGCTAAATAGTAAGCTCATGTAGGTTTGTGTTTTTGAGTTATTTTTAATGATTATCATCTTAGATTTCTTTTTTCTCCTTTACCACCTTCCATTCTCACAAATATGCTCCTAGAGTCTCCACAAGGTTGTCAGTAATTCCTTTCCTCAGAGGTTCATCTGCATACAAAGGAATAACACCTAATTAGAGTAAATAATTTAACAGAGTATATTAGCTAGAAAGTTAATTCAGAATAGCTGGGAAATGAAAGGTGACAATAATTTGGAACACGATTGAGCTCTGCTCAGAAAATAACAAAGGCTAGAGGAGAATCTGTGATCATAATAGATAGTAATTTATCCATTTAGGAGTTATCAGGAACATGCTATCAAGATCAGTATTAGGTCACAAAAGGGTCTTAACCAGGTGTATTAGTAGTGCCATACATTGAAAGGGGCATTAATGGGGTAGATAATATGAAAACAAGAGAAGATGAAGAAATGGTGCAAAGGACTTGTAAAAAACATCAATATCAAGAAATAAAGAAAGTCAAAATGGGACAATGAAGTCTAATATATTTGGAAGCAAGTTCATTTTAAAAACCTCTATATTTAATTCCAGTCCATTAATAATGCAGCACATCTGGGAAGGAGCATTTGGAAGAGAGTAGTACTTAAGGAGATTTAAATGTGATCATGATTAGGCCTAAAAAGTAGATATGGTTTTGTAGTGTGAAATGGGGATATTGCCAATATGACCTGCACTGCAGAACCTGCCAGTCACTGTCATATAGATTAGGTATAAACAATTTTTTTTTTTTTTTTTTTTTTTTTACTGTTTCAGGGTGACAGTTTCCTTTATGAAAACTTTAGTCCACATAGAGCTTGTACATAAATATCCATAGTGGCCTCAGCCAAAAAACTGGAAGCCAAAATGTCCATCAACTGATGAATAAATAAATCACCAGTAGTATACCCATAAGATAATTATACTTCAATACAACCGTTTAGAAATTATTTTTACTTAATTTTATAAGCAATAGGAAGCTGCTTAAGTCTTGTAAATGAAGAAAAAGTATGGAAAAATTGGCCAGTATATGAAGAATTCATTCAGAATAAAATACTAAAACTAGGTTAAAATTTTACATTACCACTTGGAAGCCATATCTCTTCTTCCTGGACTACACTTTTTGAGTATCAGCTGTGGGCCAGTGTCCACACCAGCTGCATCGGCCCTAATTATGCCAACAACACAGTGCGGTAAGTGTCATTAGGCAGCTTTGCAGATGAGAAACAGAGAAGGAATGAAGAGCTTGGCTAAGGTCAGAGCTAGTTAGCAGCTAGGTGAGGATGGAAAACCTGGTCTGATTTTAAAGCGCACATTCTTTCCAAGCCTTTCAATCCCCTTTGCAGTGCAACCTCATCCCCTTTCTCCATTTGCCTAACTGGATTGCCAGGCCAACACGTGACCCCCCTGCAGTCACGGCCTAAATTAAGTTAGAGCCTTCCACAGGCCCCTTAACGTTGGCTCTGGTTATCACAGAGTATTTTATTTCTGGGTCTTTGTCTTTTGGTGCTCCTAAGATGTAAGGACTGTCTCTTTTTTTTGCCACAGTAATTTCAGCACTTTGTACTATATTTAACACATAGTTGGTAGTTGGCAAATGTTGTTAAATGAATTAGTGAAGAAATGAAGAAATAAATGCTATTTATTAACTTATTGTGGCCAGGAATAGATGTTGTCAATAAACGTAACTAAGTCACCCTAGTTATTACTTATCAAATATATATTGAGCATTTACAATGCCCAAATCTCTAGCCAAGTTCTAAGGATACAAAGATGAATATGACCCAAACTCTTCTTAAAACTCACAATAAAGTCTCTTAAGGTAGGCATGTATTTGAATAATAACATAGGAGAATATTTTAAGACCCACGCTTTTCACAGTGATGGCAATGAAGAAAAAGAATAAAGGCATGTGTAAGATGTTTTATTTTCCTGAATACAACCTATAGAACACTTAATTTTAATATGTGCCCAAACTGTCTCACACATTTTATTTTGAACCTCATCAAAAGTTTGTATAGGCTTTGGGTCCTACCAAAGAATTAAGGATTTCTGGTGCCACCAGTGAGTGTTTTTTAGGATGCTATCAGAAACATTCCTTCTCAACTTTAAACTGTTTGAAAATGATCCTTTTGTTTTCATAAATATTTGAAGTATCATCAAAATAACTGGAGGCAGACAAGCTCTAATACTCAAGTATATTCATTCATCTTTCATGTCACTCTGATTTTCCTCACTTGAGATAAATGTGGTCTGACATATTGATTATCCATTCTTGGCCATGGGGGCACTTTTACTTGTATATTGATCTGACTTTGGTTTAGGTGAGTGTGTGATCATTCAAAAATTATGTAACCCCATTAAACTAAGCATTACTGGACTGGGGCAGCTGCACATTCAATGGGAATATGAATGTACCTGGCACTCAAGGGCTAGTTTAGAAGGGTGCCATGCTCCTGGTCTGTCTGCTGTGGGCTGTGGCAGCTAGAGGTTAAGTGCCAGGTGTCTCCAATTGAGGTACCTCTCGTCAACCTTAGCTGTTGAATTCTTTAACTAATTATTGAGTTGTATAACTGAACCATCATAAAATCACTTGCTTTAAGTTTGCAATTCAATGACTTTTTAGTAAGTTCACTGAATTGTGCAACCATCACTATAATCAACTTTTGGAACATTTTTTCACCCTGGTAAGTACTCCTTGTACCCATTTATGGTTCATCCCTATTCTCATGTTCAGTTCTGGGCAGCCATTAATTTACTTGACCTCCATAGGTTAGCTTTATCTGTGCATTTCATAAAAATGGAATCACATAATGTGACCTTTTGTGGCTGGCTTCTTTCAATTAGCATAATTATTTTGATGTTCATCCATGTTATAGCACACATAATAAGTTTGCTCCATTTTATGGCTAAATAGTATTCATTATATGTATGTATGTGCACATTTTGTTTCCCCAATCATTTCATGGACATTTGGTTCCTATTTTATGGCTATTATAAATAATGCTGCTATGAATATTTGTGTACAAGGTGTTTTGGGACATATATTTTCACTTCTTTTGTTTTTTTTAAAAGATTGTATTTATTTTTAGAGAGAGAGGAAGAGAGGGAGAAAGAGAGGGAGAAAAACATTGATGTGAATGAGAAACATCAATAGGTTGCCTCTCACATATGCCCTGACTGGGGACTGAATCTGCAACCCAGGCTTGTGCCTTGGCTTGAAATCAAACCAGAGACCTTTTGCTTTTTGGGTCGATGCCCAACCAACTGAGCCACACTGGTCAGGGCTATCTTGACTTCTTCTAAGTAGATACCTAGGAATGGAATTGCTGAGTCATGTGATAACACCAGGTTTAACATTTTGAGAAACTGCCCAAGTGTTTTCAAAGTGGCTACACTATCTAAGAAATATCTTTGCCTAACCCAAAGTCTCAAAATATTTTTGTGTATTTTGTACTCAAATCTGTATTATTTTCACTCTTACATTTAGGTCTCCAATTCATTTTGGTATAACTTTTCTTTATGGTATATATGAAAAATTTATATATGGTGGTAAGCACTAAATTCATATTTTTACATTTGAATATTACATTTTCTCTGTGCCATTTATTGAAGACTATTCATTCTCTATTGAACTGCCTTCACACCTCTGTTACTAACAATTTACAATATATCTAAGAGTTTATTTTTGGACTCTCGGTGCTGTTTCACTAATTTGTATGTGTATCTTTACCCCAACATCACACACTGTCTTGATACATAACTTTTTAAAAGTTGATGGAAATTTTTAACTAAATAGATTAGTTGGAAATTATTGAATCTACTCTGCCTTTTTAAAACATCCTTCCATTAATACATATTATAAGAAACAACTAAAAAACATAAGAGGATGAGAAAAGTGAGAGTAAAAAAATGAAGCAAATAGGATTGTTACACAGAATCTACTCTATATACATCTTCAACATTGCTGATTTTGGCTACCATTGTGATTCTGAGTTTGAGGACAATCAAGAAGGAAATAAAAACATAAGATGTTTAGTAAAAAATAAAATTCAATTTCTTACAACTATTCTTGTTTTCATAAAGAGGAGATTGTATCATATGACAAACAATATCCTTACAAGAACCCTCACTCTGAGTATGGCAGAGTTCAAATTTCTTTCTTACTATGTTCTGCTATGTAGACCAGCTGCAATTAGCAAATAAAACTTTATGCAGAGGTCAAACAAAAGAGGTTTGCTCCTGACAGGTTAATCCTGAAACATATTTTATTTAAGCTACATTCTTATAAATACTGTTCTTTTAAAACATAAGTTTTTGATGCAGAGGGTAGCAAAGAATTCAAAGTTTTACTTTCTAGGGAGAATTTAAAGTGAAGAGACACTAGGTTGTAGGTTAGGTCAAAACTCAGTATTGTAATAATAAACTTAAGCAAGGAGTTATGTTGATGTGCTTAATGAAAGGGAAGAAGCCTGATGAGGTGGTTTCCTAAAAATCATTAATGCTATCCTCCCTGCAGAGATGAGATGAGATGAGATAAAATGAGAGCAAATCTACTCCTCCAAGGCAGGACTAAATTATGCTCAAGAATTAATCCTCTAAATCTGGCAGATACTGAGGTTGAAAACCTATCCATATCTTTGTATTTTCCCCCCAAACAGCCTAGAGAGATAATGCAAGTGAATGGTTTTTCTAAAATCCAGGTCTCATTTAGTCAACTAATATGAAAATTCAAATGCATCAGGAATCTCACTTGTACAATACCACTTCGCAAATTCGAAAAGAATTCAAAAGGTATGACTTGCCCAGATAAGAAGGTAATGCCACTGGTCCTGCTGGCACTGCTTACTCTGTGTCGGAGAGTCAAATTTGTTGAGAGGAAAATAGCACGAGAATTGGGAAGACTGAGTTTTCTTGGTTGACTAATTAGTAAGCAAATGTGAAGTGGTATTGATCTTCAATGTGGGTAGAAATAATGTTGTCAGACCATAGGCTAGTTTAGCTTGAGAGTTATTTCCCTTTCAGAAATGAGCTAGGAAAGAGATCTTTTCCTTTGGCTGGGTGGAATACACTATCACCATGTTCTGTAAAACCAGAGCAGGACTCATCAGGGGGTGACAACTAATATTGACTAGGTCATGCAAGAGGACCCAAGCAGATTTCTCGTGAGAGAAAATTATACAGAAACAAGGTTTCATAATTTTGGCCTAGGTTTTGGTGGCTGAGTGAACCACACTTGAGACATAATAATCTCCCAATAATATCATTTTGTTTACATATGGGAAGCTGGACTCAGTCACTTTTAAGTGTATCAAGGACTTTCCCAGGGATATGTAAGTCCAAGTCCACTTTACTGTGCTTCCTTCTCTCCTTAAGTTTCAAGTTACTGAGTAAGACTGCATTTCCAATCTGGACTCTGTCAATGTGAAAGTTTCTCTGCTAAGAAGGAATGAGGACCAATCTGGGAATAAACTTATTTGGGATAAGATGATAGCCACCTTTGCCAAAAGCCTGGATCTATACTGTGTCTTCTTGAGAAGTTATATCAGCAATTTAAAAACTACCTAGTTCTTCACTAGGTCAGGCTAAGACATAGAAAATCCTCATCAAGAATAATATTCTCTTTACTAAATATTTACCCTGGCATAGAATTGCCAAATCCCTGGTGTACATATGCAGCACTCTGGATTTTTAAGTATAGCTAGATGGTGTAAGGCAGTAGTTGTCAAAGTATGGTTTCCAAGCCAACAACATCAGCATCACCTGTGAATCTTGACATGCAAAGTCTCAGGCTAGACCACAATCTAAAAAATCTGAAACTTTGGGAGTGAATTTCAACATTATCTATTTTAATAAGCCTTCTAGATGGTTCAAATGTACTAATATTGAAGAAATATTTTCTTGTAAAGTCAACAAATTAATCTTTGTTTGCAGAAAGACTTAATGTTCTGGAACAGGATTATCTTGTGAATTTATGACATCTTCCAGGCTGGAATTTTTCTTCACTTCAATGTCTGGGGCAGAATATCAGTAAGAATATACTTGAACTGAATAGTATACTACTTTCAATCAAATAGGTATAATTGACATTAATGTAATACTTCATTCAATAAATCAGAACACACATTTTTCTCAAATTCACATGGAATATTGGACAGGAGCTATCACATTTTGGGCCATAAAACACATCTTCACAAATTAAAAAATAAAAAAAAAGAATTCATACCAAATATGCTCTCAGGCCATTGTGGAATTAAACTAGAAATCAATAATAGCTGGATAATTCCAAAACATTTGAGGATTTAGACAATACACTCCTAAATAGCACATTAATTAAAGATGAAATCTTCAGATAATTTAAAACACATCTTAAACTAAATTAAAATAAAAATACAATCTATTGAAATTTGTGGGATACAATGAAAGCTGTGCTTGAAGAGAAATTTATACTGTTGAATGCATGTATTAGAAAAGAAGAAAAAAGAAAGTCAAAAATGTAAGTTTGCATCTTAAGAAACTAAAAAGAGAGAAGTAAATTAAATTCAAAGTAAGCAAAAGAAAAATATCAGAGCAGACAACAATGAAATTGAAAACAGAAAATCAATAGAGATAATTAATGAAACCAGAATTTGATAATTTGAAAAGATCAATAAAGTTGATGTTTCTCTAGCCAGGCAAACAAGAGAAAAAGAGAGTAAAGATATATATTACAAATATCAGAAGTAAAAGAAATTGACCCCAAGGATAATAAAGATTATTATGAGCAATTCTGTGCCCCTGAATTTAACATAACATCTTTAAAATGCTGACAGAAAAATATCAACCTAGATTTTTATATCCAGCAAAAATATCTTATAAAATATAAGATGAAATAGTTTTTAGATGTAAAAAGCTGTAAGAGTTCATTGCCAACAATCTCACTATGAGAAATGTTAAATTTAAATATTGTGTTAGATTTAAATTTAAATGTTAACTGTTAAATTTCCCTGATCAGCATAGCACAGGTGGTTGAGCATCATCTCACAAAGCAAAAGGTCACTGGTTTGATTACTGGGCAAGGCACATGCCTGGGTTGCAGGCCCAGTCCCAAGTTGGGGATGTGCCAAGAGATAACTGATCTGTATTTCTCTTACACATCAATGTTTCTCACCTTCTCTTTCTCCCTCCTTTCCCCTCTCTCTAAAAATAGATAAAATCATTTCAAAAAATGTTAAATTTCCTTCAGACAGAAGAAAATGATAGAATTATGGGTCTAAACACAGCAAAGAAAAATACCGGAAATGATAACTACATGGGTAAATACATATACATTAAATCATATGCTGTTTATCAAATCATTATGTTGTACACCTAATATTAATACAATATTATGTCAATTATATCTCATGTTATTTAAAAATAAAGAAACCATTTTTTAAATATATAAATACAATAGATTAAAAGTATTAATGATTATAGAATTAGTACATGTATAGTGCTTAGTGTGCTCAATTTTCAGTGAATACATGGTAAAAATAGTTCTTAATGTGTTTCCTGCTTTTTAGTTATTATCTTAGTCAGTTGGGGCTGATATGACAAAATGCCATAGACAGTGTGGCTTAAACAACAAACATTTATTTCTCACAGGTGTGGAGACTGAGAAGTCCAAGATCAATGTACCAACTGATTTGGTGTCTTGTGAGAGTCCACTTCCCAATTTGTAGATGGCCACCTTCTTGTTGTCCCCTCAAATGGTGTGAAAGAGCAAATAACCACAACAAATCTATACTCAGATTTACATTTGATGTCAGAGAGCTCTGTCTCTCTTTGCTGTTTCTCATTGAACACCTGATAAGGGTCTCCAGAGAAAATCTAACAGTCGCTTTCCAGTTTTCTTTATTTTTTGTGTGACTGTATATTTATGTTTATTGACTGCAGTGTTACCACCAATTTTACTTTCATTCTATCTTTTCTCTTATATGGCTCTGCCCATTTTATCTAAGACTTTAGTGAGATTTCTTTCTTTGTGTTGGAAAATGATGTGTTATTTCACTTGAATATGAGTGAATACAGTCCTTTGAATGCATCTTTCAAGAAGAAAAATACTTTCAGTTTGCCTTTTTAATTTTGGAAGATTGCACAATCCATTTACACATTTTCTGTCCCAGGTCTGAGTGAGGTTGTTGACTGTACTAAAATCTCAGGTGATAGCTCTAATGTAGAATAAAACTGAGGCATGATAACCAAACATATGAATTTCGTATTTTTGGTCCCTATGTCTACAGTAGTTATTGGTATCAAACTCAGAGTTAGAATTAAGTTATCATTGTTCCTGGTATGCTTTGGCATGAAGAGAGAAAAGGCTCATATTATAGAAAGTCTCCTTAAAGCAGAATTTGCCATTTCAAATATTGGGGTTCTCCTCTTTTACCATATACTCCAAACTTTGTTCCTCAGCTCTTTCTATTGCTGCTAGAAATAGAAATGACTTTCTAATGACTCCAGGTGAATTCAGAAAACATCCACACTTATTGCTGAGGAGGTTAATAGATGTTGAAGTGAACTTTTTGAAGAATAAAAAAATATTTTAAAAGAAACTCTTCATGGGGAAAAAGGCAATTATTTAAAGAAAGCTATTTTTCCTTCAGGAATCAAATAGTTTCCCACATGAATATCATATTGTCAAAATCTTTTTTTTATAATGAGTACCTCAAACAGAGAGTACTATTCTTGGGTACATGGATTGACATTGGAGGTAGAAACTGCCTGGAGTATGTACAATGTGTATGTGTGTGTGAGTGTGTGTGCTTGCTTGCATTTTTTCATGGCAGAGGCTCCATAGTTTTTGTTATGTTTTCAAAAGGTCAATATATCAAATGCCCTTTGTGCACTCCCTCCAAATCTCCTCAACCCTACCTTGTCACTTTTCCAGTCACCAGTCATGAGCAAGTTTTGACAGCATTTTGCTTGTGCAGCTTCAAAGTTCTTCACCTCAGATCACACCATCTACTGTTTTCATTCTACCCTGGGCTATCTTTGACACCACCAGCACCCATTAGGCACCTAGACCCATGGGCCATTGCTGATCAACAGGGGCCAAGAATCACAAGAACACATTTCTGAGCTGGATTTCTTTCCTTCCCTATTTATGTCTTGTTTGTCCCTTGCTTCTTCTTCCAGGAATCACACTCTAAAATGAGCTATTAGCACACAAGGCTTCGTCTTAAGGGGAACCCAAGCTAAGAGGACAACTGACATAAAAAGTATTAAGATCCACTACCCAAGAACTTAAATAGTTTCCCACTTGAATCGCATATTATATAAACCTTTCCTTTACTAGGGCCCAATGGGCAAGGCATCTGAATTTAAATGCATATTGTGTCCTTGATGGGATCCCCCAGCTGCATCCCCTCTCTAATGTAGCTTTGGGGTCCTGTGTTGATATAAAGTCTGAAATATTTTTTTCTTCAATTGGCACAAAAATATTCTAATAATCATGGCCTCAAGGGCCTCACTTATCTAGTTAACCAGTGCCCATGACTCTTCCTTTACCCTTTTTCACCTTTATTGGACTCCAATTACCTGTCATTGCTTTGTTAAATACATCTGTCCAGTGCATAGCAGGCAAATTTGTAAAAAGAGGCCCAGTGAGCCACGCCCTTGTATAACCCCTTCCCCTTGCATGAGACAGGACCTCTGAAGATGATGGGCTATCACTCCACTGATTATGTTAAAATGTAAAGATGAAGGAAATTTGTAAATGTACTTAAAGACACCTGATCAGTTAACTTTGAGTTAACCAAAGAGATATTGATCTGGTTGAGAACAATTTAATCAGGTCAACTCTTTGGAAAAAGGCTTAGAGTTTCCTGAGTTCGGAATCTCTCATTGGCTGCTTTTGTAAAACTCCCCGTGAGGTCCACAGCTGCAAAGAAATGAATTCTGCCGACAACCATATACATTCAGAAAAGGACCTTGAATCTCAGGTGAGACCCCAGCTTTGGCTGACACTTTCCTTACATGCCTGTGAGTCTCTGGGTAGAGGACCCAGTTAGCCTGTATAGACTTCATACCCAAAGAAACTGAGATAATAAATGTGTGCTGCTTTTAAGTCATTAAGTTTGAGGCAATCTGTTACACAGAAACAGAAAACTAATACAAAGCACTTGCCACATAATTTTGTTTGCATTAATGCTTCCCAGCTAGGCGAAGCATTCCTAAAGGACAATGACTATGTTCGTTCCACCCTGATTCCTTCAAATGTTTAGCAAATGCCTGTGTATGGTAAGTATTTAATCCAGTTTTGTTCAATAAATGACTGATGTTTAATATTCTGAGAAATGAGAAGTATAAAATATTCATTTTGACCTTTGTGGTACCTTTCCATTGTGAACTCTTTGAAATTATAAATCTCAACGTGCCTGGCAAAACGTATGAAGTCATTTTAGTTTTTAAAACTGTTTCACGTACATATCTTTGAGCACTGTTCAGATTACCCATGGCAAATGAAGGTGCCAGGTCATTGGGGGCTTTAACAGTTTAAACAACTCCAGGCCATCCTTGACCTCAATAGCATTGTTCCCTCAAATGAATGGAACAGACCTTCCTTAAAAGCAAAGACGTTCCCTGGTCTGCGCTTACCAAATTGGTATCAGGTGGTCTTGATGGAAAACTAAAGGAAATTTACATATTAACATAAATGTTTTAGTCTTAAAAAAAAGAGAGAAAACCATTTCCACTACGAGGATTATACCCAAAGAACCCTGAAACACCAATTCAGAAGAACCTACGTACCTCTATGTCCATAGCAGCATTATTTACAATAGCCAAGTGCTGGAAACAGCCTAAGTGCCCTTCAGTGGATGATTGGATCAAAAAACTTTGGTACATATATACAATGGAATACTGCACAGTAGAAAGAAAGAACTTCTACCTTTTGCAACAACATGGATGGAACGGGAAAGTATTATGCTTAGTGAAATAAGCCAGTCAGTGAAAGACAAATACCCTATGATCTCACTATTACAGGACACTAATGAACAAAACAAACAAACAAGTAAAACAGAACCAGAGACAAGACTACAAGGAACAGACTTTCAGTGGGTAGAGGAGAGGAGGAGAGAGGAGAGGGGAGAAGGAGGCAAAGAAGGGGAGCAGTTTAGTCCAGGAACTAGCATGGATGACCCATGGACATGGACAACAAGTGGGACTGACTTTGGAGGGGAATGGGTGGGTGGGGAAGGGGAGAGAGGACAGGGGAAATGTGATGAATGTAATACAACAGCAATAAAATTCATTTAAAAAAGAGAGAAAACTGTTAATATATTTGACTGCCATGCTGAAATTTTTCAATTTTAATATCTAATGCTGCATCTCTCTATATGGCCCAGAAACTATCAAGTGAATTAACATTTTAAATTTACTTAAAGGTATTTTGATTGAAGATGTTAGAAAAATACAAAAATTTAAAATTCTATTGAGATGACTGATTTGTCTAAATAATGGAGAATATTAAATAAATAAAAATAAACATCAAATGAGAGTATAGAAATTTTTAAAAGATAGTACAAATATGATCTTTCATGAACAGACCTTTTATTTTTAAAGTTCTCAGCCAAAATCTATTGCTGGAAAAGTTAATTTTTTTTTTTTTTTGCCTCTATTATTCTTAATCTCTTGCTAGAAGATGAGAGAACTAAAGATCAATTTAATTGTACAGATAATAGAAGGGAGAACAAAAGAAAAATTCCTCTTAATAAACACAATGAAATTGGACCCAGAAACTAGACCTTTGGATATAGCAAGTTCCATATGTGATTCTCACTTAATTTTAATGAATATATTTTAAATTACATTTTGATAAATTAACATGGCTCTAATTACAGAATTAACAGAGGTGAAATGCTCTAAAGAAAAAAATATAGCTATGTTATGAGAGATAAAAAGTTATTACAGGCTAACCCTTCCTTACGTCAATTTCTTAAATGTGAAAAATATCCAATGAACCCATTAAATACATTTTGACAGACTAACAGCAGGAGGCTTGTTGACCTTTCACCTCATATTGATTTCCCCTTCAGTCGTTTTCCTTGGTGATTTCCACTTTCCCTGCATATATTTTGCCTCCCAGTCCCCTCTCCACATGCCACTTCTGTAATCATTTGCAATAGAAATCCACATGGAGCCGTGAGCTGCACCAACACTTCAGGAAAACCTTGAAAACAAAGCAGCCATTACTCACATCTATCAATAAGTTTCTCAATCAGCAAATATCTCTATAAAACATAGATACCCCTGGCATCTCAATAAAGCTGCTGAGCAGATAAACACCTGGGTGAGTCAACATGATCATTAATTATTATTTATTCATCAACTGCACTAGCATTGATTAATGGGCATCTCTGGGCAAGATCACCAAAATGGAGATTCAAGGAATGAAAAGGAAGTGCTGGGCAACCTTCTCTCAGTCTAGTTGTAGAAAAATCCTACATAAAAGGAACATGTAGGAAAAAAAGTCAGGTGGTGAGGAATAACCAATGAGGACACCATGTATAGGTGCTGGGGATTGAAAGGAAGTGAGAAGTCTGTGTGAACTAATATTACCCTGAAGGAGTCAGAAACAAACTAGAAAAGTCTGGAGCTGTTCTGATTTTGATTAAAAAGCATTATTGTGTGTCACATAAGGGTGCTCTATCCTATAGGACTGGTGTCATTATAAGAAAAGAAAGAGAGCCCTGGCTGGTGGCACAGTGGATAAGGCACCAGCCTGCAAACCCAAAGGTTGCAGGTTCGATTCCCCAGCCAGGGCACATAACCAGGTTGCAAACCAGGTCTCCAGTCAGGTCTATGGCTGAAGGCAGGTGAAAGGCAACCATACATTGATGCCTCTCTCCCTCTCTGCCTCTCTCCCTTCCCCTCTTTCTGGAAATAATGAAATAAAATCTTAAAAAAAAGAAAAGAAAGAGACAAGAGAGGTCCCCTTGCCATCAATCTTATGAATGTAGCCAGCTGTCTGAAAGCCAGGAAGAGAGCTCTTATCAGAAACTAAATTGGCTGGCACCTTGATCATAGATGTCTAGCTTCCAGAACTATGAGAAAGTAAATTTCTGTTGTTCAATGGTACTTGATTATGGCAGCCATTGAAGACTAATACAACCTTGTACTCCACAGTCTTAGTAGATGATCTTGCCTCTAGCTTCACTGAAAACAATGGAAGTCCTTAAATATTAACTCCTTTAACAATCTCCTACTCTACCTACAAACACTTCCACTTTCACCTATTCTTTCCTGCTCCCCCATATCAGTGGAAGACTTGATAATGTGCCTACTCAAGGTTCATTTTTCTACTGGGTGCTGGGATCCATCCATCCCCTCTTACCTCCTTAATACCATTCTCCTGATGAATGCCTTCCCATAAGGTCACACTTTCAATCAAATCCAGACTCATTACTAGAGACTACAAGGTGTCTTTTGGCCTGATCCCTAGTCCCTATCTCTGACCTCATCTGCCACCACATTGCAGTTCCTGAATCATTGTGGCCTCTCTCTGTTTCCCAATCACACCAAGCACATACCTCCCCTAGATGAGCTCACTGGCTCTTTGCTCCACCTAGAATGATCTTCCTCCAGAACACCCATCCATCCATTCACTCAAGTCTCAACTCAAATGTCAGTTCTCCAAAAAGACTTCCCTACATACCTAAGATAACCTCATCCTACAATAAGAAAAATTTAAAAAGAAGAACATTCATTCTCTATCATACCACTCTCAAAAATTATTCTATCCATTCTCCTTGTCTATTATATGTCTTTCTCCTACAGAATATAATCACCATGGAAACAGGGGCCTTGTATCTTATTTCACTTCAATATCCACAATGCCTAAGACAATGCCTGGTGCACAGTATCATTTCTAAACTTGAGCCACCAGCTCCCTTTTTTCATATTCTCAAGTGACCATCCCTGTGGCTAGATTTCTTCAGCTAAAATCATGCTCAGATATTTTACATTCTAAGAGTAAAAGTTCCCATCTCAGGCCACATCTCCCATCAGTTAACTACCTGTATATTTCCTTCTCTTCAGAAATATATATGTTCCCTTAAAGGAGACCCTCAGCCATCTATTTCCACCTCTTCCATACACTTTCACTCTTCTGATACCATACACTGACTCTGTTACCCATCCACCCATCCCATTGCTTTTTACAAAGATTTTAAGTGACCATCAATTGCTACATTCCTTAGTCACTGTTCTCTCCTCGTTTTACTTGACCATCTGTGATAGTTATATCATTGACTATTTGTTTTCTGAAACACTTTCCTTCTTCAACTTTCATGTAGCCACATTCTCCTAGTATTTCTTCTTTTTTTTAACCTCATCCTTATTGACTTTGTTTTCTTTCCTACATGAGTTTCTCTTTTTCCACTCTATGGATTCACAACTCAAGTGCCTCTAGGGGCCCAGGAGGAAATATACAGGTTTGAAGTGGATGGCAGGACTGTGAGAGAATGTAGAGGGCTCCCGACCCCTTCCAGAGAGCATTAGAATCTAAGTGGTTTTTTTTAAAAGATTCTATTTATCATTTTTAGAAAGAAGGGAAGAGAGGGAGACAGAAAGGGGGAGAAGCATCAATGTATCATTGCCCTTCACCTGCCTCCAACTATGAACCTGGCTGGAGACCTGGTTTGCAACTTGATAATGTACCCTGGCTAGGAATTGAATCGGTGATTTTTGGGTTCACAGGCTGGCACCTATCCACTGAGCTACCAGCCAGGACTCAAATGCAAGTGTTTTTAAAGGCTATTCTAGCCAAACAAACTGTATCTGTAAGCAAATAAAAATCATTAATTTGTAGCCTGTGCATTAAATCTTGGTGTTCCTTGGGGCCTTTTCTTGGACCTCTGTTTTCTACAACATAAACCCTAATTTGGTTGCCTCACTTACCACTACAATTTTAACTGCCACTGATGATGTTTCACTGCTCTGAGTCTCTATTTCACCTATTCTGTATATCATGGGTATTAAAACAGAGGTACAGAGTCATAAAGACTTAAATTTGAGTCCCTGCTCAACCACTTATCATCTCTCTGACCTTGGGCCAATAAGTTTACTTTCTGAACCTCTGTTTTCTCATATGTAAACTGAGGATAACTAGTCATTCTTATAAGAGTATTTAGAAGATGAAGTTGATATAAAGGCTTATCATAATTTTATTTACTTTATAGCACAAAGGAAGTGCTCAATGAAAGCTCTTTGGATGAAGATCTCTATGGAGAGGGCAATAAACATTCCAAATTCAGCATTGCTAACCTTTTTTTTTTTTTTTTCCCCACAGCTTAATCCTTTTGGTTACTAACACCACCTTTTATATAAGCATCCAGAAGTCAGGAATCATTCTAGATTTTGTTTTCTCCCCCTCTGCCCCACACTCAAACATATCCACCAATACACTTCCACAGTCTCCAAGAGATCCAGACATGGCCTCTATGATGTTTTATTGAATCAATGGCTTTTTCTTCAATTCCACTCATGTCTTGATTCAGCTGTTATATTTCTCATTTACATTACTGCCAAGGCCTCTTAACTGAACTCTCAGCTTCATATCTTGACTCCCTTCAACCTCCTTCAATCCATTCTCTATATTTTTGTCAAAGTGATCTTTCTAAAATGGAAGTTTAATTGTGCCATTTTTCTGCTTGGAAACATTCCGAGTCTCTCCTGCCTATGAATTAATAAGGAATTTCTGATCTGGCCCCTGCCTTCACATAGAATATTACTTTCCTTCCCCAGCCAGGGCACATAACCAGGTTGCAAGCCAGGTCTCCAGCCAGGTCCGTGGCTGAAGGCAGGTGAAAGGCAACCATATATTGATGTCTCTCTCCCTCTCTGCTTCTTTCCCTTCTCCTCTTTCTAAAAAAATGATGAAATAAAATATTAAAAAAAAAAAAAGGGAATATTACTTTCCTTTGTCCTTCAACCTGAACTTTAAAAATCTTTATTGTATTTTTTCCATTGCCATTTAGTCCCCATACCCCAACCCTACAATCACCACATTGCTGTCCATGAGTCATTTTTCAGTTTTGCTCAATCCCTCCACTCCCCCCAACATTGTCCCCACCCCACTAGCTGCCATCTTTCTCCCCATCTATGAGTCTGTCAATGTTTTGCTTCTCAGTTCAGTTTGCTCATTAGATTCCACATATGAGTGAAACCATATGGTATTTGCCTTTCTCTCACTGGCGTATATCACTTAGCGTAATGTTTTCCAGGTCCATTCATATTGTTGCAAAAGGTAAAATTTTCTTCTTTTTTTACAGCTGAGGAGAATTCCATTGTGTAAATGTCCCAAAGTTGTTTTATCCACTCATCTACTGATGGACACTTGGATTGCTTCCATATCTTGGCAATGTAAATAATACTAGGGGTGCTTATGTTCTTTTGAATTAGTGTTTTGGATTCCCTCAGATATACTCCCAGAAGTAGGGTAGCTGGGTTAAAAGACAGGTCCATTTGTAATTTTTGAGGTATCCCATACTTCTTTCCACAGTGGCTGCACCAGTCTGCATTTCCAGCAGTGAAAAAGGGTTCCCCTTTCTCCACATCCTTGCCAGCAATTATTGTTTGTTGATTATTGATGATAGTCATTCTGACAGGTATGAGATGGTATGTCATTATGGTTTTAATTTGCATTTCTCTGGTGATGAGAGACATTATGCATTTTTTCATCTATCTGTTGGTCATCTGTATGTCCTCTGGGGAGGAGTGTTTATTCAGGTCCTTTACCCATTTTTTAATTGGGTTGTTTGTGTTTGTTTGGCGTTAATTTTTGTAAGTACTTTTTAAATTTTAGATATTAACCCCTTATCAGATGTATTAGCAAATATGGTCTTCCATATTTGTTGTCTTTTTATTTTGTTGATGATTTCCATTGCTGTGCAAAAACTCTTTAGTTTCTAAATAACTTATGAAATGGGACATCTTCTCTACCTTCAACTTATCAGCTATTCTACAAAACCATGAAAATAACCATAAACAAAAATTGGGATAATCTCTATTATTGTTATAGATGATTTGGAGTTAAATATACAAGTGCAACTTTATAGTCATGGAAAGTATATTTGTCCTTTTAATCCATTCACATTTCAATCAGTGTAATTACATTGCAATTGTCAAAAATTTGGACAATTTTAACTGAAAGTACTGTCAGAAAGGAACAGCTTGAATTTTATTTCAGTGCTGGAGTGCCTCACTCATGTTACCCATTGGGATGGCACTTAAACAAAAGCCAAATTAATTACTTTTATTTTTTTTAAATCAACTTAATAATGCATCTGCTGTGAAAATTCTCAGATGTGATGGTTGTGAGAACTGCAATTTACCTTGTATTTCTTAAGGATGTTAGATCTTACCTATGTACTAGGGAGCCTGGAGATCCCCTTCGGAGTTCTAACAGTAATTTTAAATCCTAACTTACTACATGAAACTGTAAGTCAAGGGGCACATTTAGCAGACACTCACATTCTCCTCACCACCAGACTCTCATGAAAATGATTACCAAGCCTGAATTGATTATCAAGCCGGAGAGCATCATATCTTAATGTAGATAATGGAGGTGGATATTTCCAAATCTGTATTCTAATCAGGGGGTAGTAGAATCTGGGCTAGCCCTAAGGGGTTTGTTAAGCCACCAAACACAGCTAATATCTTGGTCCATTTTTTAATTAAGACTGATAATTAGGCAGAATCGTACCCTTTCCTTATATTTTTAAAAATAATGTAAACGACAAGAAACTGATCTGAGGCCAGCATCTCATGACCTGTCTGAGAACACTAATCTGGGGGAAAATAATTAGAATCCAATTAGCTTGGTATCAGTGGCCTTGTTTTAAAAAAATAATCAAAGAAATGTCAAAATGAGGCAAATGTGAACAGTAATCATTACTGCAATTACTCATCTAGGGTAGAATTAGAATCTGGAGTTTCCAAGCAGTTTCCATTTAATTTCTTGCAGAAAAGCAAGTTGTGTAGTTTGTTTGTTCAAAACACCTAGATGCTTCTTTCCAGGCCTCTCCAACAGAAGATAGGAATGTGGTTGAGGCATTCTAAGTGATTTCAGACAGCCACGTGATTTAATATCCAAGACTGCAGGCACAACTGGTCTGGTGGCAGGCTATGGGATCCCCCTTCATGGTGTCAGGGCAGACAAGGAGAAATAGCAAGCCCCACAGAGGCCAGAGCTGTTGATCTCACAAAGTGAATCAAATATGATGAGATCCCAGGGATGCGAGGTCATAGCACCACAGCTCCTGGCGCCAGGTAGGGCTGCCAGCCTTAGTAAATGAAAATACAGACTTCAGAAAACTAATGGTATTTGTCTTTTGCTGCCTGGCTTATTTTACTAAGTGTCATACTCATCAGTTTTAGCCATGCTGTCATAAAATGAAGGAATTCCTTATTTTTCACTGTTGCATAGTATTCTACTATATAATATAAATGTATCACAGATTTTTAATCCACTCACCTACTAATGGGCACTTAGGCTATTTCCAAATCTTGGCTATTATAAACAGTGCTTCTATTCTATGAACAAAAGGGTGTATAGGTTCTTTTGAATTGGTGTTTCAGGATTCTTCTAACAATGGAATCGCTGGACCCAAAGGCAGTTCCATTTTTAGTTTTTGAGGAAATTCCATACTATTTCCCATAGCGGCTGCACCAGTCTGCATTCCCACCAACAAAAGACAAATACCATATGTATGATCTCATTTAATACAGGAAACTAGTGAACAAAACAAACAAATGAGCAAAATAGAACCAGAGGCATGGAAACAAGGAGCAGACTGACAGTGACCAGAGGAGAGGGGAAAGGGGAGAAAGGGAAAAGGAGCAGAAGGGTTTAGTTAAGGAACTTGTATAAGTGACCCATGGGCATGGACAATAAAGTGGGGATTGACTGTTGGAGAGGGGATGGGGAGGCGGGCAGGGGTGAGCAATGGGGAGGGGGGATGGGACAACTGTAATACAACAAAAAGAAAGAAAACTAATGAATACTATTTTAGTATACATGCCCTGAATATTGCATTTTATTGCAATAGTTTGCTGTTGATTTGAGAATCTAATTTAACTAGGTGCCCAGTAATTTATCTGGCAACCTTACTATTTCAAGAGGTGAATATAATTACTACCAAGTTATTAACAATTTTGGGCCCCTTCAAATCTGATGTAAGTTATAATGCAAAATAATTCAGGTCACCAGAGTCTCTATTTGTCATTAAAATATAAACAAACATGTGGGGACACAGAAAGGTATCACCTTTATCTTGCCTCCAGCAGAGTGATTTGATTGAAGAATGAAGTATTCCTTGGACTTCCACCTGTAATTACTTATGTTTTCAAAGTATTGATCGTCCTGATAATATAGTTCAAAGGGACAGTAGTTTAGGGCATCTCTAATTCTGAGAAATGTTGATGCTTTTTGTTTTAAGGTCATTTTTGTGAGAGAAATTGTAGTGTTGACTCATGCTTCACTTTCTCCTTATAAACACATTTATATACTCTCAAAATATTCATGTTTATAGCTTTAAACATGTATGTGTAAGTACATATAGCCATGTGGCCTGACTTCTGTTGTTCAGACCATTAATATATTAAAGTTTCAAACTGTCTAACCTTAGGAAAGCTAGCACAGGATTACACTCCTATACAGTTATGAAAACTATAGGATTTCATTTTCAAGGAGAATTTATTTCATATTGTTTTCCTCATCATAGAAAACTTCACATTTGCAGTGTCCAAGAACCTTACATACGTTACTTGGTTATGCTCCCAGGACCCTGTGAGTTATACACTGTTACCTTCCTTTTAGAGAAGTGGAAACTCAAGCTCAGGTGAAGCATCTTGCCTAAGGTCATTGGACAAGGAGGTGACAGAGGCAGGAAAACCCCTCAGGTCTTCTGACCCGGTGCACTGTTTTTTCTGTTAGGTCAAGCTGTGGTCTCAGTAATGAGTCCAAAATTTAAACTTTGGATATTCTCAGAGAGTGTACCACTGAAAAAAAGATGGGCACCCTTTCCAAGGGTCTGAAGATAACAACGCCTGATTAATGGGCACCCCTCCCCAAACTTGACCCCTTTGGAGGTTCGTATTCAGGTACAGCTTGCCACATCTTTGTACTTTATCAGAGACCATGATGCAATGCCTGTTCTCTCTCTACCTGGTACCCTTAGTTCCTCCTTCACCTCAGCTGCTGGCCTCATGAAAATGCAGGGGCAGGGAATGAAGAAAGGGGGAACAGTTAGGAGGAGGAAGATGAGGGAGGCGGTGTTTTCTTTCTCCTTGTCGCCTGAGGGAGGCAGAGGCGGGAGTCAGCTTCTCCAGGTTTGCCTCTGCAGCCCTCATTTTCTGTTCTCAGCACCCGCCCTCCTTCCGATACACCTTTCACTCCTGAACCCCTCCCACCCCAGTGCCCCTAAGGGAATGCCCAAGGCAACTTGACCTTGGATGTTCTATTTTTAAATATAGATTATTATTATTTCATTTATCTACATCCTCAAAGATCCTTCATTATCTCTGGGTGGAGCTTTGTTTTTCTTGGTAAATTAACAAAACAAAACAATAACGGGTTTCACTATTCTTTTACTATCCCTTTGTTAGCCATGGCAAAAATGCTTTAATTATTCCTACTCTCCGAAAGTTTGTACTTGCCTTTTTGAGGTAGGTGAGTTGAGGAAAAGCTGCTAGATTGAGTTCAGATCCCATTGTCAGTGGACAATTTTAGGACATTCTGGTGCAAAACTGCTGGTATTACTGGATAATGAGAAGGACAAGTGGGAAGAAAGGCAAAGGAAAGAACCAATATGCTATTTCAAGAATAAACCCCCTGGTGCCTTTGTCAATCTCATCCTCAAGTGCTTATCCTTCTTCACAGGCCTCTCCAGCTCCCGTCATCAGAATCTCTCCCTTAAAACTAGGATTTATTTCATCTTTAGTATGCACCAACAGTTGAGTACAGGTTTGACTTTACTTAGAAAGCTAGGAATCTAGCCTGTTATTCTTTCATGGATGCTGGCAGAAGACACAAGGCTTCTGGGCCAGAGACAAAGGACTTGATTACCTACAGTAGAGCAAACAACATGTGCACCAAGTCAGCATCATCTGTGTGTGTCCCTCAGTTGTGTGAGAATGATGCACTGTGAGCCCAGGTGAAGGCCCGGACCTGCTGTTGGTTCTGATATAGAAGGACATGGGTTTGAAGAACTTGCTGTTACATAGCAAGCAGTGATCAAGCATGCTCATTGTCCCAGAAGGAGACATTATCTCACCTCTTCAAGTTGCTTGTGGTAAACACAATCCTGAAAATGTCCTTGATTAAGATCAACAAGGCTGGAATTCTTGGCAAGGAGGGGCAGAGAAGCTCAGGGACAGTGGGGGATTATTTCTCTCAATACCGGGCACTATTTTAAGGACTTTATTAACGTATATATTCTTTAGAAGAACACTATAGGCTAAGTATATTAAGACCCTCATTTTACACATGAAAAAAACTGAGGCAGAATAGATTTAAGTAATAGGTACGTTTTCACTGCTAGTAAGATACAAAGTCAGGGCTTCTGGTTCGAACCAGAATACACCTTCTTTTCCAATATGTGACCATTTTCATTGCCAAGTCAGTAGAGAAAACAAGTGCTAACCAACTGGGAGATGTGTTCTTATTCGTGCAGGGGAGAGCTCTGAGCCCATGTAGATCCACGTCACACCTCCTACAAATACAAATCTGTCACTGAGCAGATATACAGGCAACAGTTTTTAATGCCACAAATAAACCTTCCTCTTGTTTGGACTACAATGGGGCTCTCTTCTTGTTTTACCACCTCATGCATCTGTGGGGAAACCTCCGCTTTCATAACTACATACATTCTTCATTTATGGCATACCATATGTTATATTTATGAATGTAGACACATTCTCTAACTGGACTCTGAACACTTTAAGAACATGAAACTATCTTATTAAAAAATTTTTTTTGGTCTCTCTAGCAACTAGTCCAATGCAATTTATGGAATGCACTCTAAGTGTTTATGGGATGACTATATGCACAAATGATTACAATGCTATAAATCTGGTACTATAATCCTATATTCTGAACAATTCCTGATTTAAGTTGAGTTTAGGGGGAAGTGACTTGACAACTTATGAACACAGAATAACATTGTAACCATGAGGAAATGTTTTATGAATTTTCAACAAATGTCAATAATCTTTAGGATAAACTCATTTTCATTAACTGTTTACTTGTGGAGGTAAATCACTCTTATGTGAAAACGAGGCCTAGTTCTTGGACTGAAAATAAAATAACCTCAATCAGTAAGCTATAGTTTTATTTTCTTCCATATGACACTTAATTTGGAACATGTACCACTAACTGAGGAAGTCCTTCTCACTGCCAGAACACCCATGTAATTGAACTGCATTATTTACCTACCACCTGTTTTAAAAGCACTTAAAATGTGGACTCTTACTCTTCAGAGCTATTTTGTTTTAAGAATTTCACAGGGAGCCTTGGCTGATGTTGCTCAGTGGATTGAACATTGGTCTGTGGACCCAAGTGTTGTTAATTCACTTTCCAGTCAGGGCACAAACCCAAACCCACGTTGCAAGCCAGGTCTCCAGCCAGGTCCCCAGCTGGAGGCAGGTGAAAGGCAACAATACATTGATGGTTCTTTCCCTTTCTTTCTCCTCCCTTCCCCACATCTCAAAAAATAATGAAATCTTTAAGTAAAAAAAAAATTTTTCACAGGCAAATTGATCCTTACAGCTTGCCTATGAAATATATATGTAGAGATAGCGATCAAACTATCACACATTTGATTTGATAAATATTTGCTATCATTTCCTAAGCTGGTGACAGAGATAGGGTAGGCTTAAGACATTTTCCAGGCACCTGGGAAAATTCCCTTCACTCTCTGGCCTGTCTCTTCCCACTAGATCCCGTTCTACTCTTATTTACATTGCAGTCTCTTTCCAACCCTCAGCCACTGCCTGCTTTTCACTGAAGTTGTGGACCCCCTTCCACAACTCCCATCTGCTTCTCATTTCCTGTACCTTGGAGACAGCCTTCATTTTTCTGTTAGAAATTGTGAGTAAAATTTGGGTAATGATTTCTTTTGTACTGAATGCAACTGCAAGTCTCAGTCTCAGTTCCCCATTGGCATGAGCCTTACCCACGGTGGCATCAAAAGTAAAGGGTCAAAACACAGCCATTCCACAGGCATGTCCCTGGCAGCACCTCTATTGGCTTTGCCTGAGTTCATTGCTAAAGTGAAATTCTATCCATTATTAACTTCCTGAAAAATCGATGAAAAGGATAAACCCAGCTGTACCACCAGAGCAGCACGAAGACATTCAGAATCAACTAGCAGTCCAGTTAACAAGTCCCGTCACCTCACACAGGGCAAAAAATAGACGTGCAACAGGTTGGAAACTCCATAGCTATAGCTTTTAGTCAGGTGATATTATACATCCTCATAGGGTAATTTTGAAGAAATGTAGGACATGTTTTAATAAAATATAGCCATTGTAATGATCATTAATCCATTCAACAAATATTGGAATGACTGCTTTTTAGAAGACACAGTACAGAACTAAAAGTTAAAATGTGGGTCCTATTTTCCATGAACTGATGAGACGTAAAGATGAAACAAATAGCTTTAACACTAAGCAGAAAGTGATGAGGCAATGTGTGTTATAGAGAGACCTATACAATATATAATAAACATGCATGGTTAAGTATACATATGTGGTTAAATATATGTAGTTATATATTTGGTCAAATATACAGGGGTTGACTAAAGTAGGTTTATAGTTGTGAAGTAAACAAAACAGTCTGTTCTTATATTATTAATTATTCTATTTTCTGTATGAAAAACTGTCATCCTACTCTTTCCAACCCTGTGTATATGGTTAAATAGATAGGGTTAAATATATATAGTTAAATACGTATGATTCAATGTACTGATTTGAAATCATTTCTAAATTTAAATTCTAACAATTTAATTTACCATTTTTTCTTTCAATTTTCTCTTCTGTAAAAAATATAATAGTCCTGTATTTTATTTGATGTTTAAAATATTAGATGAAATAGCCCTGGTTGGTGTGGCTCAGTAGATTGAGTGTCAGCCTACAAACCAGAGGGTAGCCAGTTTGATTCCCAGTCAGGGCACATGCCTGGGTTGTGGGCCAGGCACCCAGTTGAGGGCAAACGAAAGGCAACATATTATGTTTCTTTCCCTCTCTTTCTCCCTCCCTTCTCCTCTCTTTAAACATGGAAAATTAAATCTTAAAATGTTAGATAAAATAATGCATGTTAAAAGACATTATTAGTAAACTAATTGATTTAAGCAACAATAAACTAAATCACATTAAAAATACATTATTAATACATAATTTAACCAATGATTACATGAGCATTAGTGAGAAGTCAACACTTTGTTAATAAGTACTGGCAAATCAAGCTGAATATGACTCTCCCTTCAAGGGGTTCAGAGTTATACAGAGAAAATTTCTGGTAAACAAATGATCCCAGTAACATGTGCCATATGCTATAATAAAAGGGTAAATTAAGTAAATAAAAGGCAGCTTGAGAAGAGGTAGGGAGGGTCAGTCTGCGGAGGTTTAAGAGGGTCCAATGCCTGTGTGCTGGGCTGAGTGTTGCTAAGGTGTTCACCAGACATAGGGCCGTGGGAGGGGGTCTGTTGGAAGTCCACATGCAGATGTGGACAGCTGCAGCCATGCTGGTGCAGGCCGGGCCTGGCGGAGGTAGTTTGAATTCTCACAGAATTCGTGAGGGGCTTAAAACAACAGGAATGGGTTGTCCTACACTTCTGCAGGTGAGAAGTCCAAGATCAAAGAGCCAGCTAAAGCCAAGTCCCTCCCAAGGCTCTATGGGAGAATCCTTTCTCACCTCTTGTGGCTTCTGGTGGCTGTAAGCTTCCTTGGTTTGTGGCTGCATAACCTCCTCACAGGGTGTCTCCTTCTCTGGGTCTGTGTCTTCTCCTCTGCGTGTCCCTGATAAGGACAACTGTCATTGAACTGAAGGACCACCCGGATAACCCAGGATGATCCCCTCATCTCAAGATCCTTCACTTAGTTGCGTCTTTTTTTTAGGGTGGGGGAGCACCATTTACCATACTTCGGTAAAACGGCATTCAAGACATGTATTTGAGAGATACACAACTGTGTTTGAGCGACCGCACTGGGTACTGAGGGGGAAGGTAGTTGAGTGCTTTGCAAACACTAAAAAACTGTACAAGCACCACCACAGTTACCATTATTAACCCCTGTGAATTACCATGGGCAACTCTCTACAGAACATAAACTGCTGCAAAGTATGCCCGATTGATGTATGATTTTAGACACAATTCAAAATTGCCCCTTAGAATGCATCATTTAAATGACATACCAAGGTACGGTATTGTTCAGATACCTCAGCCTCCCAAACACCCAGACACCCACCTTATATCTCTCACAAGGTGGTTCCCAGCCTTGGCTCCCATTGGAATCCCCCAGCCACCTCAGGTCTGATGCCTGGGTCCCAGGCCCAGAGATCCTGATATAATTTATCTGGGATGCAGTGTGGGCACTGGGTTTGTAAGTCTTCCCAGGTGATTCTAACATGCAGCCAGAAACTAGAACCACAGTTTTATTTTTTATTTATTATTTTCAATGTATGGTTGCCTTTCACCAGCCTCCAGCTATGGACCTGACTGGAGACCTGACTGCAACCTGGTTATGTGCCCTGGCTGGGAATTGAACCAGTGACCTTTGAGTTTGCAGGCCGGCACCTTAGCCACTCTGCCACCAGCCAGGGCCTTAGAACCACAGTTTTATACATGAAGATTTTCTTTGTGATTAGCATTCGATTGGACTCTAAGAGCCTTATACTTCCATTTATTATGACTTTCAAACTAGTAGTTTCCAAAGTACAATTCAACTGAAAATGGATGAATGACTGACACATCTCAGTGCGATGTTCTAACAGGAAAAATGATGCCTCACCTCATCTGGGTTTTTTTTTTAATTATTCCAATAATATGAGGGCATTTCTTGAATATAAAAGACAAATCCTTTACCGCCTAGAAACTTTACTATTTTATCATTATGGACTTTTTTGGCATTGATTTTGATTTTTCTAAATGTTGCCTTAAAAATTATTTGCTCAATATACTAGCCATCAGAGATGCAAATTAAAACCACAATGAAATACCACCTCACGCCTGTCAGAATCATAATCATCAACAAATCAACAAACAAGTTCTGGCGAGGATGTAGAGAAAAGGGAACCTTGGTGCGCTATTGGTGGGCATGCAGACTGGTGCAGCCACTATGAAAAACAGTATGGAATTTCCTCAAAAAACTAAAAATGGGAACTGCCTTTTGACCCAGCGATTCCCCTGCTAGGATTATACCCAAAGAACCCTGAAACACAATTCAGAAGAACCTATGCACCCCTACATTCATAGCAGCGCTATTTACAATTGCCAAGTGCTGGAAACAGCCTAAGTGCCCATCAGTGGATAAGTGGATCAAAAAACTTTGGTACATTTACACAATGGAATACTACACAGCAGAAAGAAAAGGAACTCCTACCTTTTGTGACAACATGGATGGAACTGGAGAGTATTATGTTTAGTGAAATTGGCCAGGCAGTGAAAACCAATACCATATAATCTCACCCGATACAGGAGACTAATGAACAAAACAAATAAACAAACAAAACAGAAACAGAGGAATGGAAGCAAGCAACACACTTTCAGAGTACACAGGGGAGGGGAAAACAGTTTAGTCAAGGAACTAGTATAAATGACCCCTGGACGTGGACTGCATGTGAGGATTGACTATGGGAGGGGAGATGGGAGGGGGGGCAGAAGAGAGCAATGGGAGAAAAATGGGACAAATGTAATACAACAACAATAAACTCATTTTAAAAACTCAAAAAACCATTATTTATCTTGATAACTAAGTTGGAGCTAAGAGCCTTTCTCATCTTACCCTCCTAGTTTCCACTCTGAACATCATTATACCCCTTTCCTGTGGCTGGTGTGACAAGTTACCAGAAAATCATTGTCTTGAATAAAACAAAAACAAATTCTCCCGTAGAGCCCAAAAGCAAAGTGTTGGCCGGGTCCCCTCTCCCCATGATGTTCTGGGGGAGAATCCTTCCTACGTTCTTCCAGCTTCTGGCAGTTGCTGGCTTTCCTGCCTGGTGGCTGCATAACTTCAGTCTCTGCCTCCCTCTTCACGGGTCTTCTCCTCTGTCTCTGTCTTCACCTCCTGTGACTCTTGGGGCACTTCTCATTAGATTTGGAGGCCACTCAGACAATCCAGGACGATCTCCACTCAGGACCCTTAACTTAATCACATCATTGAAAAATACATTTGGGTTTTTGTTTGTTGGTTTGTTTTCAAACTAAAATAACATTCACAGCTTCCAGGCATTTAGAAATGGCCAAAAAAAAAAAAAAAAAAAAAATGGAAGGGGGGGTGATCACCATTCAACCTATTACAATAACCTTCTCTCCTTATGTCATCTTGTCCTGACAACAGGAAGAATTTTATTTTTAGAATCTTATAGATGGAGAAACACTCTCAGGGAGGTTAAGTAAATGTTTTTAAGTCAGACAGGCTTTTAGATGGCTGCACCAGGGTTCCGAATTTCTGGTACTGTTCCCTTTGAGCTATTGAAAGTGTTTTTATCTCTTGCTTTCTAACACTGCATAACAACTGGGGGAATGAACTGTTGCTGTCAAATCTGACAACGCTGATTCTAGAACCCCCAGTTTCTTTTCCCCCCTTCCCATTTTACAGTGCCTGTTGTGTTTCCAACTTGCGCTCCAACAGTTGTGCTAACATCTTTTTTTATGATGCTTATAAATTGGCAAACAGATAGCTAATCCCCTTCTTGTTCTAAACCCACAGAATAAAAACTGCGATCTCTAATGACAAAATATTAAGCAGCAGAAGCTCTGTAATAGCTTTTCATCTTAAAGGACAAACAAGGCACAGAGAAATGTATAGTTCTCTGACCTGGGACGTCTGAGGTCCATGTTGCATTAATTGCCACTTCGGTGCGGGGGCCGAATAGCCTTCCTGAAATATTAACAGACACTTTGCTCTCCCTGGTGGCTTTAATTCTGAAAATGTAAAAGATGCTGTAACCTCTCTGGCCACCTACGTGGCTCTGCAGAGAAGCCCACCGGTCTACATTGATCACAGCCAAGGAGAAATGGAAAGGGGGCGGCGGCAGAGCCAGTCCCAGGCCGAAGGAGAAATCCATCGGCGCTGCGCTTATTTAAATTTAAACTGAGGGCTTCCTCGGAGAGCCACCTCTCTCTGGCCTCCGAAACATGGCATTAGTGAAATGTCAGCTTGCGTTAAGATCATCAGTGGCCTTTTCTGTGCACATTCTTCCATGTTTCTGCACAGAGAGAGCGCAGCACCACCCTCCCTCGGCTCGGGGATCGATCGGCCTTCAAGTCTGATATTACCTTACATCACCCCGCCTGGCGGGTGGGAGAGACCAGGCGGAGGGACCGCGGTACTCGCTCAACCTTGAGGTGGGGCTTCCGCGCAGCCCGGCTGCTGTGAGTTGTTGACCTGACGGCAGTTTGGGCCTCCTTTTAGGATTGGCAGTGATAGAGCAGATCTCTAAGGAGTTGAATGTCTGCGTGATCTAAAACCAGGGCAGCCAAGCTGAAGAGGATGTGTGCACTAACCTGTTTGCGCTGAATGCTCTCCATAAATAATTTACAGCCATGACTGCTAGCTATTATTACAAAAACCCCCGATTGCATTTTGAACATGCATCCACCTTGTAAGTCAATAGATACGTTTCACCCGGCGAGTGGCCAGGTGTTTTCCAACAGCGCCCCCAAACCAGAGGGCGAAGGGCTTTCTGGGGAAGCCTGCACCTTCACCCAGACAGCAGGCTGTTCGCCCAAGTCCTTGTTAAGTTGTTCCTTAATAAGGCTTTTGACTTTTCTCCTTCTTCTGTGCATAACATGTTTGTGAATTTCAAATCCTCTGCACCGAATGTTAAAGTGAAATTGTTTGGATGTCAGGAATATTTTGCTTCTTTACTTATCCAAAGGATCTCCTATGGCCCTGCATGGTGTTTTCTTTGAAGTCGACTCGAACTATCAGAAAGTATTTCACTGTTGACTCATTTTAATATGATTCCCCACCCTATGCCCATAGTATGACTTTCTTCAGATGGGCAGCTTCCCCTAAGACAAGAGTACCGCTCCATGAAGGCAAAACCCACGACTTCTGTAAGTTCTCTTCAGAAAGAAGAAAAGCAGTTTCACGTTCCATGGTCTCAAAAATATGTGATGAAGTAGCCTAATAAATATGTAAGAAGGAAACCACATTGGAGCTCCTTGTCATGGTGGTGAAAGTCACATGATTCCTTCAGCGTTTTTTGTTTTTTAAAGAAAGAAGCCCAAGATATTAGCCTGTTTTATGACCAATCAATAGCAGCATTGCAGGGTCTCCCATACTCTTTGATGAGGTGCATTTACATGCAACAAGGAATGGCATGTATATTTAATAAGAAATTCCATTATGGCTACCCATGGTGGGAGAAAGGGAAAAGGCAGCATTTCTGCTGGCTGTGGTAATGCTCTAGTAAGAAATGTGTCTAAAAATTATCTGTTACAGACTTAAAAGGCTAATCTCAGGTAGAGGAAAAGCTGATAGGAAATGGTGATTCCAGGGAAAGACGGCTTTTAAATATTCACATGCCAGGAGTCCAGTAAAAAGCATCTGAGAGTGAGCTGTTGATAATGTGCAATATTCTCTCAATAGAAACATGTCCAGATACACTCACAGTGCCTTTCATTAAAAGGGTTAGTGTTCTCAGTGGAGGATTACTTAGCAGCACTAGCCATGGGTTAGAAGAGCGACACATACCTACCGTTTATCTAAAACAAATAATTTTGGATCGTCTAACATTTTAAACTGCTTTAAATTAACTATACTATCTGAAAAATTTCTTTATAAACACTTGCAAAGCTGAAACTTTAAAAAATCATCATCAACAAACACCACCCAATAGCATTAACACAATTCTGAGAAATACTTTTAAAGTGAAATATGTAGTTACTAGGGATTAATTACCCAAATAACCGGATCAAAGAAAATCATGACATACAGAGAATAGAAGATAACACCTTTATATTATTTCTAAAATAAAATAATATTAATTCTGTGGGTATGGATCTATCCCAGGTTCTTCTGTTTCTTTCTGTATATTGCATTTCTACTTATACTCTATTTCCATTTTTACCTAGCAACAATAAATAAACATAGGCCCTCTTGACCATACCTACTGAACTTTCTGGATGTTTGCCTCAAGTTGCTCCATCTTCCCATCAGTCTCTGGTGCAAATGTCACTCTGCGGACAGCCCTCCATTCGTCTCCTCCTGTATAGAGACTCACTGGCTCGCCTCACTGCCTTCCAATCCTACCTTCTCTTTTCTTACGCTGCCAGTAGGAGCATCGTGCTGGCTAATTTGCTCTTACACATGGTTTTGTGGTGAGTCAGATTTTATACTGGGGCCCCTTCTTATAGCTTTCCTCTGTATTGGCCTCTGCATCTGACCAGCACGAGATGCCCTTCCTCTGCATTAGTCCAGTTCCTAAGAATTTCCAACCTTGCCCATTTCACCTTTTCCACCAAGATTTTGCTGCTAATCCCCCATTACTACCTTCTATGCATGTTACATATTTTTAATCTCTGAGCCTTTCAACTATTATTTCACCTTCCTGAAATAAGCTCCTCCCTCTGTTTCTCTCACCATTCTAGCTTCTTATGGATCCCTTAAGATTCAACTTGGACAGTTCTGGGAAGCCTTCAATAACTCCCTATAATAGCAAGATTCAAATACTCAATGCCCTGGTGCCAGTGTGTGAAATTTCAGAGGTCGAAAATGAGAAATAATTAATTCTCACACAATTAGATGTGATCAATGGAAAAACTGCTTAAAAAAAAAAGATTTTAGAAAAACTGCTTTTTTCTAAAGACATTTTCTATCTTTTGGGGTAGTCAGCTATTTTTGAAATGGAGATGATAGTAAAACACATTTTTAGGGTGCTAATTTGCGATAAAAATAACTTGACCATTCATATCTATGTCTCAACATTGTTTTGAAAAATTTTGGTCTATAAAGTCAATAACCTGAAGTGCCACTTCCTTAAGGCTGTCATTCTACGCACTTTGCTACAAGAGCACTTACCTGTTCCTACCAATGGTGAGGAAAAGCTATGTGCTTAGGAAAGCAGGGGATTGTTAAGGAGAAAGAAGGCTGCCTCTGGCCTATAAACCTGGTTTGGGTGGATCCCGCTCCACCCAGGGTGGCCAGCAGCTGATCTGGTGTCTTGGGTGAAAATCAAATTTCAGTGCCTTCTTCTCTGATTGGACTCGTGTCATTCCAGGGTGCAGCACACAGCTTGATGGCCAAAATGGGGGCTGAACTCCAAAGCCCCACTGACCTCCCCAGCTAGCTGCCTTGAATTCTCGAGTCTCATAGATGCAACTGAAACAATACCAATGATTTTCTCCAGCTAATTTTAGGACTTGCTGAGCTCATTGGTATCGAGCTGATTTTGGGATGGTAAAAGCTGGAGAGGACCCTTCCTCTCAGGTAAAGAGAGTGAGCAAAGCAGTGAGGAGCAGCAATTTATGCTCCACAGATGTTTGCCAACTTTGAAAGGACTATTCATCTACTCTGAGCTTTTAAAATTTTCAACGTTCTTGTAGGCACAGTACATTGTGATACAAAATCAAATGCTAAACTTGGCACATTTTAGGATGTGAGGCACCACAGAAGAGTAGTTCTAAAGGGGGGAAAAGATCATTTGGTTTGTCCACTGTTGGGAGGGAAAATTTCAGGGTTAACAGCAGACTATGGATTTCCAATCAGCACAGCATGATATTGAATGAAAAATGGGACTGGCTGTGCTCATAATGCAATACTATTGGTTTCTTCCTAGCATTTCAACTATCTGCTGAGTCTCAGTAAGTAGAAATGTCTCAGAGGCAGATGTGTCTTGGGCTAGTTCAATATATGGCATATTGAATGTATAATATGTAAAAGTTACATAAATACATAAAGTCAGATTTAAAAACAGTTCCCTGGAGATTCAGCCCAGGACAACTAAATAGGAGGAGTGTGAGCCTTTCAAAAATACCTCCCTGACTTATTTCACGAAGGTCCTTACTTCTCCGTGGTGGAAGTTCAAACCCTCCACAGTCACAGAGCTCAAACTCAGGCCATAATACAGTCTTCAGAAGTTCACCCATAAACTGCTCCTCCTAGATCGAAGGATGTAGCAGGCCTTCAGGGTGTTCTCTGTAACCCCAGTATTAACACAGGTCCGTTGTTATGCGTTCTACTTGCCATAGTAGAAGACACAGGTTCTCAGCTTAGAGAAGGGGAACAAGGCATAAATCCACCCACTTCCAAAGGAAAGGAAAACAAGGCTCTGTGAGTTGGATGTCACTAGACAGACTCTGCCTACGCTCCTTGGACACAATGCCTTTTACCTGAACCCAGACAGTGGGCATTCAATCATGGCCATGACCCTTGTCAGGACAGCTGTTTTGGAAGAAGAGAGGGAAAGCCTGGCAGGATGACTCACATATGTCCCAAAGGTTTTTCCTGGTCCATCTAGAAGATATTCACATTTTTTTCATGTATGAAATTTAATGTCTCTTTGTCACCACTATTCCTTTTTCTGTGTGTGTGTGCATGCGTGCGTGTGTGTGTGTGTGTGTGTTTAGAGGGTCTTAAGTGATTCGAGCTAATCATCTGAATCCTTCTTCTGAAATAGTCGTTAACCCAGGGTTGCACACTGCATTCACAGCACCTCTTCGCAATTCACCAGCGAATCAGAACTAGGGCCTGGCTCATAACGCTGGATGAATGACTGTGGCATGAAAAGCTCCAGAGGAGAAACTAGATCCCTCTGTAATGTTGATTAAGTTCTCAGTACATCTAGGTATTTAATACTGGAAGATGATCTGGGAGCACATTTTCCCATTTGTCTGCAAGCAGCCACCCTCCTTTCTCACAGCCAGAAATAGGCCCTGTTCAGTGCCTCTAGGTCCTGTGACCCCACAAAAGCTATATACTGTTTGCACCCTAAGCCTTGGCACACCTAGCAGGCTGCTCTTTTCAAATCAATACACTCTTGGTTCCCATTGTCTCAGTTCCTGAAAGTCTTCATTCAGTTTTTTCATCTCCTTTTCACTTTTCATCTCATCCTTGCTTCCACTTTGTTGTCTCAGTAGGTGGGCGGTTAGCAGCATTCTGAAATAAGTAGAAACCCTTTCAGGTTCCCCGAATCTCCGCGGGGGGCGCACACTGCGGCTGGGTGTACCCTGCACTTACTGGAGCTGCAGTCCTGGCCCTGATTATTCATAGGCCTGTGTGATGGATAGCTCCGTCATCCAGGGGAACGACAAAGAGTGGAGAGTGGAGCTGACAGCAGCAGAAATGACCACAAGAGTCAGAGAAAGTCAGCAGTGGAAGGGAATTGGTTTTTAATCTGCTCACGGAGGCCTTTTGTGAATGAGGGCAATTCTGGTCACTTTGGTCCAGACACTTTGCAAATCTTTCAGTGCAAAGAAAATAACATCTCTCTGGGGGTAGGCAGCCATAAAAGTTTAGCTGAGCTGATAGGTCAAAAATATTGATTATTTAACTTTCCTCACATTCTGAAAGATGGAAACTCAAACTGAAGCAAACTAAACCCACACCATCCATCGGATGCTTGGGTCTATTTTATGGATTGGAACATTATTATTGAAAATGCTTCCACTACACCAACAACAAAGTCAATGAAAATGACATTGTTCTTACGGTCTAGAATATACAACCTTGGGATAATTTTGCTTTGACCATAAAGTACAAATGTGGGTAATTTATATGATTTATAAAAGAGTTCCTTTGTTGAATGGATTATCTCAAAAGTATAATTCTATGATGACTATAATTTCAGATGAGGGCAATAGTAGTAAGCAAATATAATCTTGTAGTGCCACTAACATCATTTATTAACAGCAGAAGCAGTATCAACATTGTGCATTTCTTATATTATTGTAGTGGGTTTAATACTGGGCCCCAAAATATGTATCTTCCAGGAACTTTAGAATGTGGTCTCAGTTGGAATAAGGGTCTTTGTAGATATACTGTATGTAAAGATCTTAAAATGAGATTATCCTGGATTGGAATGGGCCTTAAATATTTTATCTACATTGAAATATGTGAATATTGATCACATAATAAAATAAGATCATGTAGAGTTTAAAATAAATAATATATGCTCCTAATAATAACATAGTCTCAAAGTACAAAATGACTCTTTTTCTTGTCATCATTCAGATCTCTTTTCAAATATTTCATACTCAGAAGTCTTTCCTGGCTTCCCTGTCTAGATAGTTTCTCCTATTGTCCTACTGTCACTCTCTATACCAGCAGAGGACTCTGATGTTCATTTTACCCCAGGGACCCTCACATTCCTCCAGAATTTACTTCTCTAACCCCATAACCTCATTAGGTAAATCCTTGTATGTGGTGTTCTGCTAGGCTCTGGATGTGAAAAGTACAAGCGTGAGCCTTGACCATAGGAGTTTACAACATGGAAGGGACAATAGTATCTCATTGAGATTTACTTAGAATACAAATAAGTACATTGGTTAAACACTTCATTTTTATGCAAAAGGTAAAATGAGTGGGAGAAACATGATTCCAAAAATCAGGAAAGACCATCTGACACCATGACAGAGTGGATGGCACCAAGAGGATCTGATGTGAATCTTTCTACACCTGCACTGAATTCTCTCAACTACAGTTCTACCTTGGATCTAAAGTTTCAGAGTCCTGAATTACAGGAATCAATTCTTATTCTGCTGTTGGCCCCTAAGTCCAATAAAAAGAAATCACATGTAGAGAGACTCTACAGTATTGCATTAATAATTGTGTGCAAGTCTTGAATCTTTTTCTCCTTGAATCTTTAGAAAATGATAATGCGATGGGTTATCAGTGTGCTTTATTGTTTATAACACGTTTCCACATGTCTCATCTCATTAGATTAAAAAACACTTTTAGAGGTGTGTGTGTGGTGAGTTTCATGGTATGAATGAGGAAAGTGATGTTCAAAGAGATAAGGTACTTGTTCAAGGTTGAACAGCAGGTAAATATCAGATTTGGGAATCTATCATTCACTCTTCTTTTAAATTGTATCCCCTAGTGTTTACATATTATTTCATAATATGTATTTTATTACAGTTTATATGTGTCTATAAATACAAATGTGTGCATATTTATAGCATTATAAAATGTGTTATAAATACGTATAGGTATATGTTCATAATGTATGATAATACATTTGACCATTTGATATTGAAGTCTTTATTACCTAGGTTATATTTGTGTGTGTGTGTGTGTGTGTGTGTGTGTGTGTGTGTGTTGTGTGTTAGAGAATTGGTGGACTCTTTCAATTTAGAAACTCATGTTTAACTATTTTGGGAAAAATGTTTTCTTTATTGTTTACTTGACAATTTCTCTTCTTCCATGTTTTTTATTTTGCTTATTGTAGCCTTTATATATGTAAGTAACAAGTTACATATATAAATCAAACAAGTTACATATATAAATGAAAATATGAAAAAAACCATTTTTTCATATTTTCCATATATTTGCCATTTTTATACAGCTTGATGGATCACCTTGCATTTATTTTCTAATTCTTCTAGTGCATTTATCATTCAGACTATTTGAGTTCGCTCTTGTTACCTGGGAGTTTTATTTCATAAAGGCAATGTTCTTGTTTCTGTGATAACATTCGTTTAAGTTTCTTCTCCTTGCCTTCATATGTGTTATTCAGATTTCCTTGTTTTATTATCATTATTTTACATTTGTTCATTTTTTGTCTTCATTTTGAAGGAATTGCTTAGTAGCCATTTGTTCATAATTCTCAGGCAGAAGAACAGAGCTTATTGGAAGTTCTGTCTGTCTGAATGAGTCTTGTCAACACCACCCTATGGTGACTAGGCAGCCATCTGGCTTTCACATGCACAGAATCCCTGCATGTCGGTACCTGGAAGCACTGGCTCTGTAGCATTTCTGCTCTGCAGGGAAAATCTAGGAATGAGGGGCAGCAGGCAGAGAACAGTATATGTCCGAACACAGAGTTTCTAGCAAAAGAACTGCTGAACAGGATGAAGAGACTAGCAGCAGTTCCAGCATGGATGGGGCAGGATTCCACTTCTACCTTTCAAGTCTCAGCTTCACTTAACCCATTTCTATGCCCCAAGTCTGAAGTTTTTCTAGTTAGGTTTTTTCCAGTGACTATACTTTCTATTTTCCTCTTGGAATAGTAACTTTATTTTATAGGGGAGGGTTAACAAAACCAGGTAGCTATGCCTTATCTATAAGCTTCCAACCCATCCTGCTTTTTTCACCCAAGTCTCACCTAGACTTCCCTCCGGACTTGCTGTCCTTAGAGTCTGTTCTGCTGGGAAAGTTGATTTGTTTCTTTTATAGTCGTTACATCTTAGACAAACAGATAGATATATATAGATATTTTAGCTATTGATCATGGATTTTTAAAGTTTTCTTCTGATCCCAGCCTGTACTTTGGGGATTTTCCTCTGTCTTTCTTTCAAAATCTCTTGAAACCTCTTGTCCTCCACCACTTTTGGTCTTTGCAGCTTTATCCCATCTTAAAATACCATCACTGCCTTGTTGGGTCTGTTCTACAAAGGAGAGAAAACAAGAGTATACAGTCAATGTGTCGTTTTCTTCCACTCATCCTTTCTTTGTATCTGGAATATTGATCATTTAGGGCAATTAGGTTCATCGGGCAGATCTGGAGATCTGCCTGCTTCAAATTTCAGCTTGGTTGCTTAGTGTGTGATTTTCCTCACTCATGCCACTCAAACGTCCTGCCAAATTCAACAGAGACACCTAGGAAAACATTGACGAAAGGCATCCATCTAATTAGGTAATTAGAAGGTCATCGGCGGCCTTCACCAGAGTAGTTTCCATAGAGTGATAAGGGCAGAAGCCAGGCTGCACTGGGATTTATCCATTAACTAGGCTCTGTCTTCCGTGCCAGGCTCCTTCAGCACAGTTTCTAGCAAAGCCGGGAGCGACCCACGCCTTTTGGTCTCTGCTTGCTTTGCCAGCTGCTTTAGTGCTTCCAATGTGCTACCACGTGTATCCGTGCTTCTCCTTCAAGACTCATATAAGCCAGCTGTCGCGACCAGCTTCAGAGCGCCCCTGCAAACTGGCAGGCGTCTGAACGCCTCGGCAGCTCCAATGGGACCAGGTACAAGCAGCGTAGCAGGAAAATTGCAACGTGAGAGGGTTTGAATAAGGAGTCGCTCAGTACACACACACACACACACACACACACACACACACAATGGCCTCCTCCCAAGAACATACTTGGAGAAAAAATTTGTCAGAAAGAGCAAAGAAGACGACTCTCAGTCTTTCTGGTGTGCTAGGTGGCCAAACCTGATGTAGTTAGCTCGGGTCTTCCATCATCACTCTAGGTCAAATGAAGAAGCTGATGAAGATGTGTGGCCAATGAAAGGAGGAGACACAGTGGGTCCTTTGGATGGCTTAGGGGCCATCGCTTTCCAGAGAGAACCTGTGCCCTGACCTTCTGAGAAAGAAATTCTGTAAGGGACCATTTCAGGAAGTCTTTGATTGTGAAGTTTTACAGACAGCCCCTGAGCTCCTGCCCGGGGCCCAAAGTTCTAGTCAGTGTTTTGTTACCTCCATTGTAATGTTGTTTGGTGGTTTTACTGCACAACCCATTTTCATAAACGGTTGCCCAGCTGCACACGCTGGTAGAAATCTAGCTGAAACCAAAACGTCGTTGCTTATTCTGTTCAGAAAAGAATTTACAATTCTGGAGCCTGGGGAGTCGTAAAATGAGAAGCTAAAATAATACTTTTTAGGAGAGAAGTTCATTGCCAATTTTGAGACCTTTATACCCGAGGAATAATTCTTACAAACTGTTTTTACTTGTAGGGCAAAAAATTCGTAAGATAATGTGATCTCACTCAAGTTTCTTCTACTAACTTTTAAAAATACTTCTTAATATTGCTTATACAATTCTCCTAGAATGTGCTCATTTTAATCATCAGTCAGCATTTTATTATATTATAATCCTTAATTGATTGACGTTTAATCACAGTCTTTGTATTTTAGTATCTCTTGTCTCATAAGAGGCAATTTTCTCTTTACTGTAGTTTAACAGCTGATGAAAAAGATTTAAGGAAACCTATAAACTTAAGATTGGTTAATGGTCCCTTATAAAAGGATATTATACTTCTAGGATCCATTGCACAGATGTGATACTCAATTGTAGAAATGTGCATGGGGTTTATTAAATTACAGCACAAATCTTCAGCCTTCTGAGTTATTGTCCTTGTTGGTATTGTTAGGCAAATGGGGAGACACATTATTGCTTCCAGTTGTTCACATTACTGCGGTGTAATGCAGGCGGAGACAGCTGGCGCAGGGCTGGAGGCAGTGCGGCACGGCAGCAGCTGCCCAGACCTGGGACCCCTCGAAGGTCCAGCCCCGCTGAGTCAGTGCTGGGCGGCTCAGCCAAGGCGGCCAGGGCGTGGAAAATAAATAAGCCAACTGAGCTGGCTGGCAGGGAGGGAGGGAAAGAGAGAAGAAGTAGGGAGGGAGAGAAGAATAAAAGAAGACACACACACACACACACACACACAGAGAATCTGATATGTAAAATGACTTTTCTGGATTTATGACTTCTTGGGTACCCTGAGCATCTTTGCAGAACTAGTTGCTTAAAAATGGACTTCATCATCAGGCTGGCCCTTATTTTTGTTTGGTGTTATTTGCCCAAGTTAAGAAAGTGTTGGGTTTGGTTTGGTTTGGTTTTGGGTACCTGTGGTATTACTATATTTGAATGCAAGGGAAGATGATGTAACAGAAACACCTTGGATGTGGGCATGAAAATTCCCTCCTTGCCACAAATTATCTCTGTGATATTGGGCAACATGCCTAACTTCCCAGATCCTTGGTTTTCTCATCTGAGATAGGGGTAACATTTATCTATCCTTCAAGGAGTCAACGTAATAGATGTAAGCTCCTAGTGCAGTGTGTTGGAGTCAATAAGTTCACAGTTACTGACAGCTCTTTTGTTATTGTTGGGATTGCAATTTTCAGATAATAAACCAAAGTTTATTACAGTTTGAATGGGGACTTGAGTGCAGGTTTCACCTGCCCATATCATTAACAATCAGATCTCCAAGTTCCACTTAAAAGCAGAAGAGCACAGTGGCCAAAACCAAGCTCTCAGGTCACCTGTGGACCTAAACGTGTATGACCTCTGATGAGTTTATACTTTCTCATCTGTAGAATGGGAGTAATACTAGTATTCATCTAGTAAGATTGTGCTGAAAATTAAACACATTTGTGTATATAAGTACTATATCATTTAACACAGTATCTACCAAGTAATAAGCATTTAATAAATGTTAGTTATAATTTTTATGGTGATAAAATTCACTTTATAAATTTGATTCATGGAGCCCTGGCTGGTGGCACAGTGGATAAGGCACCAGCCTGCGAACCCAAAGGTCGCTGGTTCGGTTCCCAGCCAAGGCACCTAACCAGGTTGCAAGCCAGATCTCCAGCCAGGTCTGTAGCTGGAGGCAGGTGAAAGGCAACCATACATTAATGTCTCCCTCCCTTTCTGTCTCTCTCCTTTCCCCTCTCTCTAAAAATAATAAATAAAATCTTTAAAAATAAATAAATGAATAAATTCAGTGTCTAAACTTTGTTCCTTTATAGCTCTCACTTTAAGTTATTTTATTGTTCAAAACCTAGTTCTGTTGAAAACTTCCCTTCTTGATGACCTCTGCTTAGGTGATTCTGAAGTTTGGTGTGAAATTTTTAGCTACTTTTAAGAAAACAAATGAGGCAAATATTATTATCTGAAAAGCACTCCTTTGCCCAATATTTATTAACCAAATGACTGCTATATTCTAGAAACAGTGTCCTATATTCTGAGGACACAAAAATGAATGTGACAAAACCCCTTCCCTCAGAGAAAATATTGTTCTGGAGGGGGAGACATCCATGTAAATTAATTAATGCTGCAAAATGCCTCTGCTGTGAGAGAGTCTAACGTAGGACATGATGGGGACCAATATGAAAGTCAAATCTACAGGGGCCCTGGCCAGTGTGGCTCAGTTGATTGAGTGTTGTCTCGAAAAGCAAAAGGTCACCAGCTTGATTCTTGGTTAGGGCACATGCCTAGGTTGTGAATTCTATTCTCAGCTGGGACCCGTATAAGAAGCAACCAACTGATGTTTCACTCATACATGGAAGTTTATCTTCCTCTCTTTCTCCCTCCCTTCCCCTCTCTCTAAGAATAAAGAAATAACATCTTTATTTTTTTTAAAAAAGCCTATATGGGCTGAAGCAGAGGACCAGAAAATTTATGTTTCCAGTAAACATTGTCTACTATGTACTAGACACTGAAGGTACAAAAACGGTACAACAATGAATGACACAGAATGCATATCTGTTTTCTGCCCAAATTGCAGAGGCAACTGATAAAATTGAACACTCCTTCCTTCTCAGAACACTTTCTTTTCTAGAATGTTCTGACCTGATGGACAATATTCCCCAGTTTTCTCTGATGCCTACTTGGCCCCTGCTTCAGCTTTAAAGGATTAAATATTGTAGCACAGTTCTTACTAATATTTAAAATAATCAGTTCCTTTGTTTACTTGTTTACTACTTCCTCCCTTTATCCTTGTATTCCTTGTACTTAGACTATGACATAACACATTACTGCTCAAAAAACATTGGTTGACTAGTTGGCGGGAAGGAAAGGGAGTTCATTATTGAGGAGTCAGTTTGCATACTTGGATAACTACCATACGACAATTGCAGTAAGTTGCAAATACTCAGAGAAAACTTCCTGAGCTGATGTGGGAACTAAATGACTAACTCAAGGCTTGACCTGGCTGGTGTGGCTAGGTTGACTGAAGCACCGTCCTGTAGACCAAGAGGTCCTGGGTTTGATTCAGGGCACATGCCTGGTCTGTGGGTTTGGTCCCCTGCCAGGGCACATGAATAAGGGGAAACCAATTGATGCTTCTCTCTCACATCCCTCTTTCTCCCTCCATTTCTCTCTCTCTAAAAATCAGTAAGCATGTCCTCAGGTGAGGACACTTTTATGAATAAAGGCTCAAGTATGGAGCTTGAATTTACAGTCCAAGGGAACATGAGGGAACCATGAGCATCCATGGCCCCAGAGGCAAAGTGCAAGATGGTAGGAGATGCAGCCAAATGAGCTACATCATTTCTTATTTAAATTTTTAAATTTCAGTCTTATGTTCTTATACTATTCTTGAATCTATTTCCAGTGGTCTCCATTGACATGAGAAGATATAGGTGCAATCATAAGTTAATGAGCATTTCTCGTGAACACCTTGAGCTGAGTTTGTGTAAAGCTCCAAAGCCAGCATGTACTCAGATGCATGCAAATCATATATGACAGCTTTCATTTATCCCTTCTCCTCCCCCTTCCTCCAGCCAGCCAGTTGCTGCTCTCTCCGCAGAAGGGGAGGTGATGGCAAAGACCTTGACCATTCACTCTCCTCCTGCCTCTTTCCAGCAAACATTTCACCCCTTAACTGTCTTTGCAGCTTAAGGATGAGAAACTGAAATGAAAGAGGTAGAAACGTGGCTGATTCAGTCATTTTGTTGAAAGATCAATCAGTTCCCTAGGAGAAATTTTCTGGGACAGGAACCAAAGTAGCTGACATCCAAAAGCAGCGTCTCCAACTACTGGCTCTTACGGTGATGTTCCATTAGCTGTCAGCAGTAATCACACTTACATCCTCTTTCCAGGCTTCCAGCTATGAGGGGACGCCATTACACTCTCCCTGCCTGGTCACAAAGCACTTGGCAGCAAACGCACAACCAGGCCAGGCTGAGTGGTGCGACAAGCATGTCCCTGGCACAGGGGCCTCACCAGCAGGAGCCCACTCACTCACCTGTGCCATGCCTGGCACAGGCCATTGGGACCCATGATTGGGCACCTCTGTGAGAAACTTGTCTCCGCCCAGATCTGAGCTGCCACCCCCACCACAGGACAGCAAGCCACTGCTGTCACCGCAGGGCTCGCTCACTTAGCTGATGGCAGGGTGGTCTGCCACCTCTGCCTCTGCTGAGGCAGCCAGCCAGGACTCTGAAGGAAGGCTACCTTGAGTCAGTCTTTTCAAGGAATGTGCTGGTTTGAAAAACACACGTACACATGCACGCAGGGTTAGATTCTGATGTTTCTTGCTTCTCACCTCTCAATATTGCAGCGACCCGGTACAGTCTTCATTCATAATGGACACCCTCAAGGAAGCATGGAAAAGCTCAGAACACATCGGGTTAACAATTTTTGTCCTCAGGATTTTGATTTATGGAATGTATCTCCACTCCTCATTTTCAAATGAGTGGCCATGGCCTCGCGCTGAGCCTTGAGCATTAACTCCTTATTACAAAGAACTCCCAGGTACCCCTGGGTTTAAGTCGGGCTGCAGGCCAGGATAATTAAAACACAGCCTTGAATAATATGATCATATGATATGTGGCCCTGTGATGAGATTGTCGATTTGTTTTAATTATGGAAAAGGGTGCATAATTCCAAAATAATAAATTGCCTTCCAGCCCACATTTTATTGCATAGATGACTGTTGAAGAGGTTAATTTTCATCTGGAAAACTCCTATTCATTCTTCAACAGCCTCTTCTGTTTGTGAGGAAACAACCTTCCCTGGTGAACTCTGGCCAAGACAAGAGTTTATAACTTTTTAATTTTTCCTCATATTAAACTTGATTTATCCATCAGTTTCTTTGCAATTATTACCAAACATGTAGAAATAGTCTCCCTCTCCCTTTCAATACACTCTTTCCCATTTGTTTTGAAAGAGACAGCATCCCTGGTTCTTCTTTGATTTTTCTCGCCTTTGATTAGGACATAAAAAGAGAGAATAATTTCTTTATGAACAGCCCAAGGGTAAGGATTAATGGGATGTAAAAGGGAGTGGTGGGGATTGTGAAGAAATGGAGAAAACCTGACTCAACAAAAAGTAGCATCAGCAAATTGTTACTGATGGAGAAATGTCAGTGAAATGTAACCAAATAGTCTAATTCTTTAAGAGAGGCCAAAAATGCAGAATTTTTTTTTGAAGTCTAAACTACTAACAGCTTAAGCTTATTTTTGTAATACCAAATAAAACCCACCTGCAAGCCCAGTTTGGCTCATAGGCTACCAATTTACAGATCCTAATGTGTTTTTTTAATTTATTTTTTTAATCTTCACCCTCTCTCAATCCTCTTCATCACCAGCCTCAGATGTCGGCATTACACAGAGGGGAAGAAAACTGCCTAGGAAGAGACTGTACCCTGATATTCAAGCCCCACCCTCCCCCAGCCATTGTAAGTCATAGGATCTGCCTGGTCTTCCCCCCGCCCTTGACCTTTGCACATTCCACTTCTTCTGCCAGAAAATTCTTCCCAGCTTTGAACTCTGGTTCGTGAGAGAAGGTCCAAATGTCCCAGAAAGTGTGTCCTTTCTTTCTTCTCTGTAATCTTCTTGTACTGTTAAGATCTACATGTCAGTACTTGAACTGCTAATATTATTCATTTATATCAATATTCTCAAATATCAGTAAACATCCTAGTAACCTGGAGGGTTTGCTGAAACAGACTGCTGGGCTCTAATTTAGAGTTTCTGATTCAGCTGGTCTGGGATGGGGTCCAAGAATCTGCATTTCTCACAAGTGGCCAGATGTTGCTGGTCTGGGGACCACACTTAGAGAAGTCCAAAGCTTACTCTTGGGCCTGTGTATAGCTTATCTGTGGGCCTCCAAACTGGCACTGTCAATAATCTTTTTATCAATGATATAAATGACAGTCACTTTGCCTTCCTTATCAAGCCAATCTAATAAACATCTGCCGGAGGTTGATGGGATGGAAGTAACTGATCCACTTATCCCCTGCCCCATTACTCAGACAACAAAAGTTTGAAGAGTTCTTCAAGATCATCCAGTTAATTAAATGTGAGCATTTTAAAACTATGAACATTTTTTTTTCAATAAAAACATTGAGGCTATTTGTCTTAGCTCAGCTCCTTCACTTTCCAGTTACATTCTAATTTCAAAGGTCAACCTTATACCAGCTAAATTCCTGTTCTTTACTTCCAAAACGCAGACAAGACATAATAAATTTTGAAATTTCCCACTGGGATATGTGGAGTGGGTTAAAATGATGAATGTTGCATAGATCAATATATGTACATTTCACCAGCTATATATTTACATTTTTCCCTCATCACTAATTTCACATACTTAGGAACCATTCCAGATCTGGATCACAGAGGATGAAAAATATACCTAATTACTTCTGCCTATGCTACTTACATTTATTTTGTAATAGTAAAACATTCTCCTTGCAAAACTGAGGATGACATAAATGATACTTGCAAGCCCTATTAATGGTTCACAGTGACCTGCAACTCTAAAATCAAATGTGCAGCTTATTTTAATACAGATTCCTTGCCCCCAGCATTTTAAATGAAGCAACAACTCTTAGCATGCTAAAGTTCAATCTTTGTTTATAAGTAAATGGTAAAGTTTCCCTCCATTCAGCTTGTCATGTGCTATTATTGACCTTCATTCTTACCCTGACCCTCACCACTATCCTGGAAGATTTTAACCTCATGACCATTCAAATCTGAAAAGCATCGAATGCTGGCTGCTAGATCTGTGACATATAAAATAGTGTCAAGCATACAGTAGATGGATTCAAGAAATTCTTAGGAAGTAACACCAATATCTACCCATCCTCTCTGCTCTATCCCCACTACTTCGCTTAATTGTCTTAATCCATTTCTGACCTAAAATGGCAATTTATTCCTGAGTGTATCAGCTACCATTCTTCCTCCCTACAGTTCCAAGCATTGCTGCAAAGAATTCTTGACAACAGAAATATAATCGTCACTCATTTCATAACAACCCATATGGAGCTGTTACTTGGTGTGGTAATTCCCAAAACTGTGTTACCTCCTGTCTGGAAGTCTCTCTTGGTTGCTTTCTTGCCGTTTCCTGCCTCACACTTTAAACCCTAGCAATAGTCAACTACTTATAGATATCAAAATAACCCAGCTTTTATGATTTCATAAGCACTTGCTCTGCTAAATATGTTGCCTGTTATATTAAAAACTTAATAATGATGTTTATTGAGTACTTACTATGTGTTTGAGGTTATACCCTGCTCCTGTACATACCATTATTGCATTTAATCCCAGAACTACTTGACGATAGATATTGTAGAATATTATCATCATCATTTTAGAGATTAGAAAACCAAACCTATTAGAAAATAGCTTGGCCTAGGATCTAAATTCAGGAATTATAACTATACGAACTGCAACCATGCTCAAGATTTGTCTATCTTTTATGCTCAATAATTAACCAGTCACCAACCACTAACTGCTCTCAGCATATCTTTACTTTATTCATTTCTTAAATCCTTTCCCTCTTCCATGAACCCATTGCTTCTTGTGCTTTCCTCCATTCCAGCAATTATAAAATACTGTGATTATTATGTGCCTACCATAATCTTCCTCCCTGCCACTGCCCTGCAAACTTGAGAGAAAGAGTCATCTTTAATTTGTGTACCCCTAAGTCCTATCTCCTCTTGAGTAATGACTTGAGGCTTGGTTCCAATGACCCATCTCCTGTCTTAGTAGCTATTAGTTTATACCTTTGCTTTGAAGGAACCTGAAGAGGAAATTCCTTTCACTGGGGCTTATGCCTATAACAGCCTTAGGGCTGTTTATAAGTACCCCAGTTCTTCTCTCCTTCTAGGTCTGTTACAGAGATGCACTTCCTGCCCATTTTGAAATTTTGAAGCTAGGTCAGCATGACTTGATTTAACCACTGAAACACAGGTATTTGCAAGATCTCTGGAATAAAGCTTTAAGAGATAGTACACAATTCACAACCGCCCCAACTGCTTCCCCTCTTAAATTAAGCCACCAAGGTATTAGGATTATTTGTTACTTCCCCATAATTTAGCTACTGCCCACCAGTATGAATCCTTGGACACTAGCACTTCCTCTCTTGGATGGGTGGTGTCCAGGGAAAGCCATGCCGCATGTCCCTTCCTTGTCAAACCGATGTTTTAAGCCAGATGAATTCAGGTGAAAATTGGCATCAAGGGAAGCCTTAAAATGGAACTGGGTCCCCACTTGGCAATATTCAACCTAAGAATTATGTATGGAATGAAAAGGGTAATCGTATTTGCTTTGAAGAATAATTATGAGCTAATTGTATGTAAGAAGAGAGGAACCGCTTCTGTTCATTTGAGTCTTTCTTTTCCCTCTGTACTGCGAGAGCAGCACACAGGCGGTGCAGTCAGGGGTAATATGCCTCCTGGTGCACCTCTAGAGACACCCAAGGATTAATGCCACAAATATTTGATTGGGAATACTTAATTAGGACATTAAGTGAAAAGTCTGTCCTCAAAATAGCTCAACATGGGAAATGGGATAACATTATAGCCACACTTATTAAGCATTTAGAGTTTGCAGTGCACCACTAATTATGAATAGTCTGCAGCCTAGGAAAACGCTCTGTAGAAAGTAATAGTTTTGATCACCAGCTTTTTCCTCGCTAGTTGATAGTTGAGTCTGAGTTACCCTTCATCAGCCACACTGCCCATCTCCACAAGGAACTGAACGTCCAGATGATCTTGAAGTTTTAAGACGTTGCTGAAAGTCATTGTAAACTTCTCCTTTTCCTGCATGTCCTCCCATACATTTTCCTTCCCATTGCTTCTCATCCTATTGTACTTTCCTTTTTTTTTCTGTAATTGTTTTCTATCCTCTGAGTGTTTTCCACTTTGGTTTTTTTGTTCACTGTCTTTCTGCTTTCTGTTTTCATTTATACAGGAAGGAACTGTTTTCCCTCCTCTAAAGAAAATGGTCATGGATCAGAAAAATATATCTTGATTTTTGTGACTGAGTTCAAATGCCCTGTTTCCCTCAGGAAATAAACCAAACTCTAGGATCCTTTCTGATTAAGAATTATCAAACCCTCCCAGGTCTAGTGCCATCTCCTCCATGAAGCCTTCCCTGGTTTCTTTCAGACAAAACTACCTCTTGCGTTAAATAGCACTTTGTTCTCTAGAATAACACTAACCACACTGCTGTAATTTTGACTTACCTTCTTAAGGGTCTGTCTCTTACATCATACATGAAACTCTTTAAAAGCAGAGAACCTGTTTCATTCATTTTTACACCTTTTGTCCCTCCCAGAGCCACAGAGCCTGGCACATTATTTCTAGGATAGAGCCCATTGGTCCCACCCACCCTGCACAATAGAACAGAAATCTCAAATTGCAGCCTTTGGGCTGGATAAGACCAGCAGGCATGTTCTGTTTGGTCCGCAAAGAGCTGCCCAGCACGAGTCTAAAATATTTGTAATGAACTGCCCATTTGAAAAATGGGGAGCTATATCACCTTAAAAATCCAGATTTTTAGCTCATCCTTAAACAACAAAAAATTAGGAGATGAGACAACACTGAGCTCACATTGCGATAGAGAAGCCACAGGCATAGCTGAGAGCAGCCACTCTTTGGAACGCACCACGGCTCCCGGTCCCCAGGTGACCCCAGTTTGCCAAGAACGGCATAAGCTGCCCATAAACCGTCAGAGCAGCACTTGAATGCTGGGCTCCCCAGAGACGAGTTTCAGGTCAGTGGTTTCAGGACAGAGCAGGCTCCTGGCTGTCACAGATGAGGAATTAACGTTGACACAGGCGGGGATCTCTGGCCCAAAAAGGCCTGGTCTGGCTTCCTCTCTCCCTCGGGGTGAGAGCTCCTGCTTCAGTAATAGCTGCTTCCAACTGGAGCAACACTTGCCTTTCTGCTACTCTAGAAAACCTCCGAGTTCCGCTTCCAGTTTTAAGGTGCGAGGATATAAGTACTGAGGGAGCAAAACAGTAACCTAGTCGCTCTTGAACCAGATGCCCTCTGCAGCCAGAACTTGAGGAGTGACCCTGGAATGTTGCTCACATCGAAACAGTCAGTATCTGCCTCTCTCCCCGCCTTTTTCTCTTCCCTTCCACGCTTCGTGGTAAATGTATTTCTGTCCTCTTCACGCTCATGATCTCTAGTAATTCCTTGAACATCCTTATAGTTTAATCGTATTCACCTCTACTTTTTGTCTCTGTACAGATTTTATATCTTAAAGTGTGTGGAAATTTTAGGAAGAAAAAGTAATCCTACAAAACAATCAATGTAGAAAACAGAAGTGCTCTAATCTATTTCATAATTGGAAATAGCTTTAAGTCCACCTGGAGTCACTGAAAATTACCTGATGATCATTTTGGAAATTATGTTAAAACATTATCTTTGGTGGACCCACTGTGGCTCAGTTGGTTGGGTGTCATCCCGGAAAGTGAAGGGTCGCCGGTTGGATTCCTGGTCAAGGCACACACCTGGACTATGGATTGGGTACAAGTCAGGGTGTGTATGAGAGGAAGCCTATTGATGTTTCTCTACCACACCCCCCTCTCTTCCTTCCCCTCTCTCTAAAAATAAATAAAACCATTTAAACAAAGAACATTGAAATTTTTTGATAACATATTTTGCCAAATTGCATTTATAAAGTCCCATTCCCTTCCCACTGAGCATCAGATTGCAGAGCTATTTCACCTATAGTATAAAAATTTTTAATTACAATAATTGGAAAGGTTAAAATTTTGTTTTAATTTGTCTTTGTTTGATTATTTCTGAGACTAAATAGCTTTCATGTATTATTTTCCATTGTATTAGTTCTTTTCTTTCTCAGTTGATAATATTTGTTGCCTACTTTTCTACTGTCACGCTAAGGATTTCTCTCATTGAAAATTGTCCTTTTACCTTTGGATTAGTAGTTTTGTGTCTGTTATATTCACTCCACATGTTTCTTCCAATTTGTCAACACCTTTTTATTTTTATGACTTTTTACATTTAGCATAGCTCATCAATTTTGCTTTTCCTTTCTTTTATGCTTAAAAGCCCTTTACAAATGGTAATTAGTAAGAAGAGAGAGGCATTAATTAACCTTATTGTAATAATCATTTTGCAATATATAAAGTTATCAAATGATTGTGTTGTACTTCTTAAACTTACATGTCTAGGTCAATAATGTCTCAATAAATTAGGAGGGGATATTTTAAAAGCCTGTTTACTTACCTGAGGTAAATTAAAGTCACCTATATTTTCTTCTAGTATTTTTTTGGTTTCAGATTTTACACTTAATTCACCAATCCATTTCAATCATATGTTTGTGGGACAGTGTTATGAAATGATGCTTCATATAATGCTTATTATATAGCAAGTGATGAACAGGGCTCCAAGATATTTCTAAATATGAATTTTTATACAGCATTTGGTGTATGATGTATCCTTACTGTGAAGGCTCTATGAGGTCTGCTGAAAAACTATACTTGCAATTTGCTAATTTTTTTGTAATTCCTTCTTCTTCTGCTGCTGCTTTATTAGCTATTAGCTTTATCTAATAACAAGTAAAAACGTCCCCTGTGGCTGGAGGCAGGTGAAAGGCAACCACACATTGATGTCCCTCTCCCTCTCTGCCTCTCTCCCTACCCCTCTCTCTAAAAGTAATAAATAAAATCTTTTTTAAAAGTACCATGAATCCTGTTTCTTTTTTGAAATGTTATTTATTCTTTTAGATTAATTCAGTAACTTTATTAATTTTTCTTTATCCCAAATCCTACTGGGATCTTTGTTGTAATTTTGTGAAAGCTAAAACTAAGTTTGATGTTAACAATGTATTTGTAAAGCCATGCCATTTTTATAATATTGATTTGCCCACAAGGGAAAAAAAAAAGAAAAAAACAGTTAACCTTTCTGAGGGCTTACCATATGCCAGTGGCCAATCCAAGGCATTTTTACCTATCAGCTCATAGTCTCCACAACAGTTTTCAGAAGGTGTACATTTACCAGTAAGGGGACTCAAGTCCAGACTTGAAAGCCTTAAAAAATGAATAGTGATGATAGATGTGAATTAAACTTATTGTAGTAATCATTTCACAATATATATGTATATCAAATCATCATTTGGGCACCTAAAACTAATACAATGTTATATGTCCATTATAGCTCAATCGAGCTTGGGTGGGGGGGAGCAAAAATAATAGTTTTAAATTTAAAAAATTACTGGCTTTATAATCTGTCTGTTTATAATATTACTGTCTCTCTCCCTCTCTGCCTCTTTCTCTTCCTCTCGCTCTCTAAAAATAATAAATAAAATCTTTAAAAAATAAAATAATAAAATTATTGAGCACCCACTGTTTGTCAGGAAGAGAACCCTGAAACTTTACCCTTATCTATGAGGGATTAGGCATTTATTGGGGTTTTGCAGGTGGGAAGAAAACTTTCTGGGTCCTAAAAAACCCAGACTATGTCATCAAGGAGTGGGGAGTGGTCTTCCTTTTACTTGCATAAAAACAAAAACAGACTCACAGAAACAGAGACCAGAAAGATGGTTACCAGAAGGGTGGAGTGGGAGATAGGTGAAAAGATGAAGGGGACGATCTTATTTTAAGACATAAAAATGTTGAACCACCATGTTGTATGTCTGAAACTAATGTAACCAATTTAAGATTGTATATCAACTCCACTTAAAAATTTTTAAAGAGTTTATTTATTTTTTAGAGAGAGAGGGGAAGGGAGAGAGGGAGAGAAACATCAGTGTATGGTTGCCATTCGCCTGCTTCCAGCTACAAACCTGGCTGGAGACCTGCCTGGAGACCTGGTTATGTGCCCTGGCTGGGAATCGAACCAGTGACCTTTGGGTTCACAGGCTGGTGCCAACCCACTGTGCCACCAGCCAGGGCCTCTGCTTAAATTTTAAAACTTAATTTTAAAAAGGTAAGTAGTCTTTTTAAAAGATTTTATTTTTAAAGAGAGGGGAAGAGAGGGAGAAAAAGAGGGAGAGAAACATGATTAGCTGCCTGACCAGGAACCAACCAGCTGACCCTTTGAGGGATATACCCAACCACCTCCTGGTTGCCATGTGCATGACATGTGGTTTCAGTATTTATGATACACACACAAAATTATACATATATTTATATATATAATTATCTATAAATACACATACACACACATATTTCTCTGTGCTGCTCCTAGACTCCACAAGATGGAATGGAGTTCAACTCAACTAATTTTAGAGGTTGCCTATCATGTCAGGGCTGACTAAGCTTCCCAGTCAGAGAGAGCCACACGTCCCACCAAGCATCATGAGAGGCAGGTTTGAAGAGGAGGGGAGGGAAGCGAGCAGGGGCAGGGTGGCTGCCAGATGGTGGGGGCAGAAGGAGGGAATGCCTGCAAGGCCAACTGAAAGCAGCAGGTTAGAGAGAAATCCTCATCTGTGGGGAGGGTGTGAGAGTGGGAGCACTGAGGGGTCATAAGTAAAGAGAGCTGCCCAAAGGAAGATTGAAAAACAGGAGGCCGTTTTCAATGGAGACCTCTCGTGTAAATGACCAGGAAGGAAAGAATAACTAGAAGAATGCTCATCAGGGAAATGTGCATTTGTTTTATTCACAAATGAAGGCTGGCTGTCCTCAAAGAGTGTGTGCACCCTCTTGAGTAGGCACTTTTATGAACATTGAAATGGGGCCATTTTCGACCGTTCATAGGTTGTTAGAAAATATTGCTGACTTGTTTAAATATTGCTAGTTTTTACCATTAAGGCTAAAGATGCATTTTAATAAAAACCAGTTTTATTAAAAATAAAGACAAACAAAACAAAGGCATGTCTCTTATCTTTTAATGAAAAACTAAAAACCCTAGTGAATTTCATAGCCAATTCCTTTCTTTAAAATGGAATATGAGCTACAAATATGATGTTTAACATCTCTAAAATTTAGAATGCCCTTTCTAATTATACACACGCCTGCCACTTCATGTGAGTAATTTGTTTTGCTAACTTTTACCAAGGGTTAAGTACTGTTTGAACTAAGCTATTTTCATGAATGGACATAACATTAAGATCCTCCTATATAAAAATTGGGAACAAGTAAACTGTAATCGAGATTCAAAGCATGAGGCTCCATTTAGGTCTTTATTAACCAAATTCTTCTAACAGGAAGATATGCACAGGGTAATATTTAAGTCTCCTAAAGCATGAAGCAAAACAATATCAATTGAAAAGCAGAACAGAGAAAAGGAGAATGGAAAGAAGCAAAGAGCTGCTTTTCCAGGCATAGGAAGGGGTTTGTGAACATGTAGTGTGGACAAACAGAAACACATACATGAAGGTCCACAGGGGAAGAAGCCTTCATTTTCACAAATACCTTGGCTTGCATTCCTCAGTGGAGCTGACAGACCCTGGTCAATGTTAAGACCATGCCACCTTCTGGTTGCCATATGCATGACAGGCACTCATATTGTTGAAGGACTGGAGCATTTCTCTTTTATGCAAAACTTACACTGAAGGGAGACAGCCGATAGGTTACTCGTGCTGTTCACTCGCTCCCCTGGGAGGCGTACTGGACCGAGGACACAATCTATAAATGTACTGCAGTGACTGCTCAGCTTGAAAATTTGAGTTTGCTTCAAAGCTTGATCAGCTGTAATAGTATATGATAGGCCAGACTGCAATCTTGAGAGCAGGAGGATTCGGTGGCCACTCCCTGAACTTCTTCAAGTCCCAGACCTGGTGCTCCAGCAAAGGGAACAAGGCCTGTGCCAGTCAGGGGGAGCAGATCGGGGGTGGAAGGGGGTCAACTTGCCTGCAGAGCCTCAAAACAACAAGTAAACATGTACGCTAATTTCAGGCCAACGGTTAACACACCATTGTGGCCATGTGATTCTGCTGAAATCCCTCCATCGTTTCAATTTTTCAAAGTTGTGTCAATGAGGGTAACATGGCCTTGGGCGTCTTGGCTGAAGAGGGGAGCTCAGCAGTGACATGCCTTTACCTCCACACTGGGTCCCAGCTGGAGGACTTTTGGACGGCCCATGACCACCCATTTTACGTGTGTATCTGCTGTATTTGTTGGGTATAGTGTTTGAAAAGATAGTCACAAAAGAAAAGTATTTTTTCAATGTCCCTTGGTTAGGGGTTTGTATGTCTTAATCAAAATTAGCTGTAGAAACCTTGAAATCCTAGATTTGTAAATGTGTCTATATAGAGGTGAGTTTATTTATAGAGAAAGAATAAGACTAACTGAATAACTATCCTTTACATTTAATCAACAGACCTTAGGCAACCCTATACCAAGTAACCTCCCAACCAACCCCGCTCATTCTCCACATACCCCTCTGGGCCTCTACAGACACCCGTAGCCTTCCAAACAAAGCAGAAAACTAATCATACTTTAACCACAGAGAGAAGTAAAGTTGTACTAGAATGATCCAGATGATTTCTTCAGCTTTCTGTTTCACACTGTCTATGTGGAGAGAAACTCAAATATTGTGCAAATCAAACTATGTCTGAATCTACAAACAAAATGATCAATGAAAGGGTGGTTAGGAAAAGAGAAAGTGCAGGTTTACTTTCAAAAACCAAATTCATCAGGTTATTGTGCCCAGTCATGGTCATGAATGGATATTGGGATTTGCTCTGTGCAAAATTTGATTATGAAGAATGAACTCATCTATAATAAGGTTTTAAAGAGTACTCCCACAAAAAAATACAGCAAAATCAAAGTGGGAGGTTAAATGCATGATGCAAAGAAAACCACCTGAAAACATTAAAAATCCAGTGAATCTCAGGGACCAGCCTGAACCCGTCACATTGGGACCAACTGAGAATCAAAATGAATAATAGAAGTAAATGTTTGTAACTTATTGGAAGGGTAAAACTTCCATGAGTGTATGCAAACATGAATACATAAACAAAAGGGTAGGAAGGAAAAGCTTTTCTGTCAACCATCATTGTAATAACAGATTCAGGGAATTATCATTAACAGACACCGAAAGTAGTGGGTGAAAGTTTAAGAAGGATTATTTATATAATCTCATAGCATCTTTCTACAAAATAGTTATTCATTAAAAAGTGTCAAGTAAGAACTTGGAAGAGGACAAACATGGTAAAACTCCCCTTAAACAATGATCAAAGGTAACATCACAAATCAAAGGTAAATGCACAAATTGAGTTTGTGCTTCCTGACACGAAGTTCTGGGAAGAATTTAGCATCACTTCTGTAGTGTTCTTGCCAAAAGCACAAAGCCTGAATCCAAATTTATAATGAAACAGACCAACCCCAAATGATGAACATTCTATAAGATAATTGGCCTGCGCTCTTAAAAAAAAAGCCAGTGTCAAGAAATCCGAAGAAGAGTAAAGAAATACAATGACTTGAATGAAGCACACTGCTTTGAATCTTCTTTCTTATAAAAGACATTAAATCAATTGTAAAAAAAAATCTAAGGATTTATTAGATAATAATATTGTCTCAATGTTAGCCTCCTGATTTTAATTGTACTTCAGTATAATTAACAGAGGAATTCCCTTGTTTTTAGGAAATACTAAGTGAAGTACTTAGATGTAAAGGGGCTTAATCTCTTCAATTTGCTCTGAAATTATTCATAAAAAAACATGGTAACTGCTAATATTTAGAAAATGGTGAATATAAGAGCTCTCTGTATTATTATTGCAGCCTTTCTACAAGTCTGCCATTTTCAAACTAAATAAAAATTAGTAAATTTAATAAAGCTGTCATTTCTTTGACAGAATGCCAAATAACAGGTAACTTTACTTTTTTTTTTTTTTAATCAAAAAGCAAGTTGTTTCCTCTGGCCAGGTACTGAGATGGTTAGAGTATCATTCTGATATGCCAAAGTTGCAGGTTCAGGCCCTAGTCAAATGTCAAATGTCAAATCTCTCTCTCTCTCTCTCTCTCTCTCTCTCTCTCTCTCTCTCTCTCTCTCTCTCTCCTCCTTCCTCCCTCTCTCCCACCTTTCTCCTTTCCCTCTCTCTGTCTCTCAAATTAATAAATAAAATTTCTTTTAAGAAAATTAAGTTGTTTTGGTTGCAGGTATACTCAACTTCAGACACTGAGGATGAAATTTGGAAACCATGTTTTTGTTTTTGTTTTTTATCTATCCTGTGCACACTCAGCTGCAAATCAGCTTCCTTTCCTAGTTGAGCTTCATACTTTTTCTTCTCTCCTTTCTGAAATTCGCTGCTTCTTTCCTTCAAAGCTCTTCACTGGTGCCCCATTTGCAATGGACTATGTGACTTGCTGGGTATTCAGAGAAGAGTCGGTGAGGCTCAGCTCCTGGTGTAAGATGCACAGAGAACCCTAGTAAAGTATGCTTCTTAAGCACAGTGGGAAAACCCGAGGAGGAAATATAACATGAATGACCTCAGAGAATCTCAACCAGGGAACAGAAGGTAGCAGAGAGACCAGAGTTGGAGGGAAATCAGAGACAATGGGGGGTATGCAGCCTGGGGCAGGGTCTCCAAGGACCTGCTACTGTGGGCCACCAGCTCACTGATGAGAAGTGTGACTGTGCACCAAGCAAGGGCTGCACACCAATGCGGCACACTCAAGGATCATGCTTGAATTTGTGTATGGGAAGGATCCTTTCTGCTCAATTTCCCTTTGGAATTCCATTAGGTTTTTTTGACTGCATCCTCACCAAATAACTGTTTTAGGTCATATGTTGTGCTAGTTCGAGGCACACATGACCAAAAAAACGTGTGATTTCTACTCTTACGTCTGTGTCTCTGTTCTGTGGTCTCTGTAGCTTTTTTTCCTTTTGTGTTTTACATCTGAACTTGAGCCATGCTTAAAGACCACTGTAAGCTGCATTTGGTCTGCCCTGTATTTATTTGTGCCTCTTAACTTCTTCCCAGTATTGCTAAGCCTGCTGTCATTATTAAGCTAGCAGAAGGACAAAGTGCTCAAAATTAACTACAGTGTATGTAGTGTAAGGCAAACTTGACCTTTCCCTAGCCAAGCCCAAAGTAGCCCATTTAAACTATACACAGAGCTTCATGCCCAGTTCTAGCAGGCAATATTGAAATAACAGAATGCCCTAAAACCTGTCTTTCTAATCCATTTACTTAACAATATTCCTGTCATCTTCACATTTATTAGATAAAATAATTGTATCATTTATAGAGTTCTGAAATGTAGTAAGCCATTATTTTCCATTATTTTTCCCAATATATTCTGATCATTTATATTCATACTCAGTACACTAATTAAGCTAATGGCCTCTAGTTCTGTACTGGAGTTATTTTATTTCATGGTGTTTGAAAGCTGTTTTGTATGGAATATCATTTCTACTGTATAAATTCACGTATCGTTATTTGTTAAAGTATATTTTTATTATAAGGGTCAGCAAGGAAAAAGTACTCAAGGTGGTTCAGATTTTCTTGAAGAACATAATACATCGTTCAATTAAAGCACCTACTGTGTGTATGGCATTTGGTTGGGAGTTCCTGGAGGACACTGAAGAAAAACATGGACAGGAAGAGGTAAGAATAGAGGGGCTGACCTAGAAAATTGTATCCAGTAATTAGAGAAATAACAGATTTCTCTAACAGATAAGGCCCATATAGTTTGGGGTCAAAATCTGAGTGAATTCTGAAGCTGCCACTTTCCAGCTACACAAGTTCAGGCAAATTACTTAGTTACTTAAAGGTTCTGTTGCCTTGTGTGTGAAATGCAGATAATAATGACACATCCATACTCTTCCTCTTTTTCTCTTCACTTTTAGCCTCTAACACATGCCCTGCAAAGGATTTAAATGGTCCTTCTTCATCCCACAATTCTGTGGGCCTCAGTTGCTCCAGGAAAGAGAAACCAAAGAGTAGAAGAGTAAATAAATGACTTGATTTGAAGTGTAGGAGTACTTATAAATCTTGGAATGAACCAAATAAATCAAATAATGATTTGGGGGTGTTAATAATCAAAACATTTAAACTATTATCTTCTCTTTCGGTCTTAACTTCCATACCTTCTATCCAATTCATTATTTTTTTAATTGGCTTCCATAACTTTTGTTCACTTATTCTTTGCATTTCCACTGTTACTACCTTTCACTAGGCCCTATTGCCTACCTACCTGCCTTCCTTCCTGGATTATTAGCAAAAACTTTCTCTTCTGTGTCTGACCTCCCCTCCCCTCCAGTCCATCTTACACATGGCAGCCCAGACTATCCTGCTTAAGACCACGTCTGTCTTGTGCCCAAACTTCTCTGTCATTTAAAGCTCTCACTAAACTGAAACCAGTTTACCCTTCATAGTCTTTATACTTCAGTGAAAACAAATAGCTCGCTCATGTGTCCCATATCCATGTATGATTTCATCCATGCTGTCTTCCACCTACAAAAATCTCTCTCACACACCCCAATGCAGCATGGACAAATCCAACCCTCCTCAACTTAAATACTACCTTCTCCTTGAGGTATCTGCTAATCCCCCCTATTTGGATATAATTCCCATACACTTCATTTTGAAGAATCTGCTCTTGAAAACAACCTTATAAAAATCTCAGTGTACTGCATCTCCCTTGAAGAATTGCCACTTCTTCACCTTTAAAGTGATGTGTGTGTGCCGGTTGAAATATAATGCACTATACCAGGACCACATGCTATGGGTGAGGTGGTGCTGATTTGGGACTGATACCACCATTCCCATTCTAGTGAATGTAGCCATGGTCACTAACCACTGTGAATTTGGGTCTCAAATGTAGATAAGAAGAGTCTAACACTAATTCACAGTGTACTCAATCACAGAAAACAATGGGGTCATGGCTCAGACCTAGGGTCAGGCAACAGGTATCAGGGGTACCATCAGTGCCCTTTCCTCTCTGCTGCATGAGCTTGGGAATGCCTTCTAGCTCCCCTGAGTTTCAGCAGCCACATTTGTCATTGTGGAGGGCAAGACTTACACTGTATTAATATTGTTGTCAGAGTTTTAGTAATCATCCCTTATTGAAGACCTGGCAAATTATTGCTCTTCAATAAATATAAATTTGTAATCAATGTTATATCAAATATAGCTCTCCCTCATCATGCATTTTAGCAGTTTACTTTTAACCAACATAAAAGATTAATTATTTATAGACACTGACTATAAGTGGCACTATTGAGTCCCCATGCATTTTAGAAAATTTGATTTTCAAGGTAATTCTCCCATTGGGCTGATAACAAGTAGACATTGCTGTTTAGCTATATGAAATATAGAATATTCTATGTAACTATATAAAATATTCCCAGAAGAAGTATTGTGAAACATCAAAATAGGCAGAAAGAATAGTGGGTGAATTTTAAAGTCCTTTCTGCCCCTAAAGATTAAGAAAGATGTATTTTACACATTGAAGGCTTTAACCCTTTCCTGCACAAATACTTTGGGAGACATGTTACATGCCTGGCTCTGAGAATAACAAATGGCTAAGCCTTAGCTCTTACCCTAAAAAAGTTTTCAGTCTGGCAGATGGAGCACTTTACTTCATATTAAATTACAGTAGGATGAATTCCAGCCAAGTGTACCTGAGGGCAGAGGAATGAATCTGATAATCCCTTGCTGTCTACTCTAGCTGAACGATTCTGTGATTTTTGGAGGCCATTCCCTGCTAAGACAGAACTGAATGCTGTGTGCTGATGGGGAAAAGGATAATTAGGATAAAACAACTGTTAAGAACTTCCATTTTTGCAAGTGGTTAATGTCACTGGTACTTCCATTTTTCACTAGATTGTTGCTCCTTAATGATAATGCCCCATTCTCCGTAAGTCATCTTTCCCTATTATTGAAATTATGACCATTAATTCCCATACATGTACATAAAAGAAACACAGGCGGGAAACCTAGAAAAGTAACTCACTGCTGTTTGCATGTCCTCCCTGTTGGAAATCGGGCTTTGGGTGGCTATGTAGACTGAATCTAAGGTCTTAAAACAAAAGGGGATTTGGGAAGCCACTGCCAAGGGCAGGCTCTGACAGAGGGCAGACCTTGAACCTTGTGCCAAAACTGGACTTGTTCTCAAGCTGTTTAACTTGTGATTATTTTCTCCTGTTGCCTCTTCTTTGGAAACTAATCAGAGATGTGAAGTGGCCACGCTTAAATAATTCCTTAAAAAATAATACTTCCAGAGGAAAGTGACAAAGATACAGGGAAACCTGGTGAAGTACAAAGCAGGGCTCAAGTCCATCGTAGTCTTCCAAGTGCTTTCCTTACTGGGGACTGTTTAATTAGGCTCGTCTGCCTGCTTGGCCCTGGGTTGGGGTTGTTTGCCAGGGGGAGTTCCTGACCTAATCCTGCATTAGAACACACTGAGCGGTGGCTTCCTCTCGGTTTATGAAAACATTTGTAAATGCTGTTATTTTGGCATAGGGGAAAAAAATCAGTACCTTCTGACTGAGGAAAACTCATACATTTATAATTATATTTTTAATGTTGTGGAATAGCCTTTTAGCTCAAGCAATTATGCAAACCAATTAGACAACATTGTTTAATGCAGGCAACTAAATGCCCAGAAGATTTTTTAACTATAAAAAACAAGAGCTTCTGCAAGTTTCGGAGATTCTTCCAACCAGACAATTAATTGAACTAACTCAGTGGTGCCTTTGTAAGGTTTATACCTCCTGGAACTATTGCTATGCTTACAGAGCATTTTAAGTGTTACATCCTCAAAACTTCTAGATCAATTAGTTTATGATAGAAGGCGATATCTAGGTCTAAAATTACTTTTTTGTGCTGATATATCATTTTCAGTAATAAGCTAAGGTTTTGGGGATTTTTTTTTCTTTTTGTAGAACTAATTAGTAACTCAAGCCCTGGAGAAATGGCTGCATATTGGTTCAACTTACACCCTCCTTCTGTGAGGCAACTTCCACCATGTTCTTCATGGCTTCTTCTCAAGTGTGGGTAGTTAGAATAGCATGAAAAAGTGATTCAAAAGCACTATAAAGAAATGAGGTAGATATCCATATTTTATTAAGTCTTGTAAATACTCAAAAAGCTTAGAACCAATAGCTGTTCAAATATCCACTGTTTCAATTGTTCAATATGCCCATTTAATTTTTTAAAGTAACCTGGTATTTCCTCTCTCAAATAGTACTATATGTTTCTGTTTAATGCTCTGTTATTGAAAAACTGACCTTCCAAGTTGACATTCAAAAATATCCACCTGGCTCCTTAAATACAGTCATATCTGTTTTGTGTTCCCGAGTCTCCAATGAGGAGATGTTTGTCGTTTAATTGCCATTGAGAATCACAAATGATGGTTTATAAGTTCAGGCAAATTGTGGGCAGCATTTTGTTAACCAGTAAGAGAGTCTGCTGGTACTTGATAATTATCCTACAGAGCTCAATTGTCCTTTAACAGCACCTGCCTGAACAGCATCAGGGAGACTTGTTTTAACCACAAAAGGTCTTCTTGTTAATTAACCTGTGTGTACTTGTTACAGATGAAACCTATTTCCTTCCCGTTAATATATTTGCTGCTACTTTAAATATTTGTTTATTATTATGCTTGTTAAGTGAAGGGTAGAAAATAGTTTTGATGACTTCCATCACTATGCACTGAGCTTTAAGAGATCAACAAATGGACTAGTATGTCGATTGCGTTGCTATGTGCTCTGCAGATTCCCAAATCTGCTTAAGAAAGATGAGTTTTTCTCAACCATGGAAACAATACAGGGGCATGTTAGAAGCAAGACACCAATGGCAATAATTGGTGAACTTTCCCTAGAGGAGAATTTCCTAAATGTTAAATGCAATTCCTGTTAGGCTTGATTTCACTTCTCAATCGACCTCATGACTTGTCGAGGTCAATTGAGTGTGTGTCCTAGTGGATAAAACACTGAACACATGTAAGTGGATGTGCTTTGATTTTCCCTTCAGTTGGTTTCTCCAAATGAAATGATAAACTGAAATTAAGATGAGACTTGCTTAATTACTTGTAAGCAATAGTAATTTAAGAATCATAAGTAAATCAAGGTATTTATACCATAATATGTCAGTATTATAACCAAAAATACTAGAAACAATAAAAGTACATTTTTAGCATATTTTATATAAAGTCATTATTCTTATAAAGGCTGCCAAAATGATCCCTCAAAAATGTTGTCTTAAAAATTTGATAATCTATAATTGGTCTTAGGTATTTGTTAGTGTTCTTTGTTAGTGAGATCCAAGATGGCACCAGAGTAGGTGGAAGGTACTCTCACCTCACCTCCTTTTAGGACCAAACTGGACTTACAATGAAAATATAGAGCAATCTGAAGAAAAATGGTTTCTTCAGAAACCAACTGAAGACTAGCCAAAGAGAAGTCTTATAATCAAGACCGATAAGAAAGGCAGAAACATGAAAAGGGCTGGCCTTGCTCCCAATGGTGGAGGCTGAGATTCTGGAGGGATCTCTCAGCTGCAAAGCTTCCCCCTGAGAATCATGGGATCTTACCTTATGCCAAGCTTCCCAGCCTAGTCCACCAGAGCCAGGAAAAAGTGCCCATATAACATCTGCTTGTGAAAATCAGTGGAGATTCTGTCCACCAGAGAGAGACAAGAATATGCTAGAGACACGAGTGTCCTCATAAGGGACCAATGCACAAAATTTCATTTGAAGCTACTCACTCTGGGCTCCAACAGAGGGGATGCAGAGCAGTCTAGAGTTACATAGGAGAGACTTCTCAGGCAAAAGATACAAAAGAAGTAACAAATGGGACTACATCAAAGTAAAAAGGTTTTGTTTTGTTTTTTTTCTTTGACAACAAAGAAAACTATCAACAAAATGAAAAGACAACCCACTAAATGAGAGAACATATTTACCAATAATATATCTGATAAGGGGTTAATACCTAAAATTTATAAAGAACTTTAAAAACTCAGCAAAAAAGAAAGAAAGAAAGAAGGAAGGAAGGAGAAAAGAAAAGAAAACAATCTAATTTAAAAATGGGCAAAAACCCTGAATAGACACTTTTCCAAAGAGGACATGGCATACAGATGGTCCATAGACACAAAAAGATGCACAATGCCACTAATCATTAGAGAAATACAAACTAAAACAATGCCTTTCAGAATGGCTATCATCAATAAAACAAACCACAAGTGCTGTTGAGGATGTGGTGACAAGGAAACCCTCATGCACTGTTTGTGGGAATGCAGAATGGTGCAGCCACTGTGGAAAGCAGTATGGAGCAACCTCAATTTTTTTTAAATTGGGCCCTGGCGGGTGGCACAGTGGATAAGGCTCTGGCCTGCACTGGCCTGAGAACCCAAAGGTCACTGGTTTTACTCCCAGGCAGGGCACATAACCAGGTTGCAAGCCAGGTCTCCAGCCAGGTCCATAGCTGGAGGCAAATGAAAGGCAACCATGCATTGATGCCTCTCTCCCTCTCTGCCATGCTCCCTTCCCCTCTCTCTAAAAATAATAAATAAAATCTTTAAAGAACAGAGAGAGAATTTCTTATAATTTCAATTTAAAAAAAATGTTAATGGAACTGCCTTATGACCCAGTTATTCCATTTCTTGAAATTTATTCAAAGAAACTTGAAACACTAATGTGAAAGACTGTATGCACCACTATGTTCATTGTAGTATTACTCATAACAGCCAAAATTTGGAAGCAGCCTATGTATCCATCAGTAGATAAGTGGATAAAAATGTTGTGACACATTTACACAATGGAATACTATTTTACTGTAAAAAATGAAGTCTTACTTTTTGAGATAGCATAGATGGATGTGGAGAGTATTATGCTATGTGAAATAAGCCAGTCAAGAGAAAGACAAGTACCATATGATTTCACTTATATGTGAAATCTAATGAACAAGTTAAATAAACAAATTAGAAACAGACTCATAGGTATAAAAAAATTGACAGCTATTGGTAAGGTAGTGTTGGGAGCTGGGGGAAGTAGGTGAAGGAATTAAGGAAAAAATCTCATAGACATGAACAATATCATGGTGATTAATAGAGGGAAAAGGTATAGGGGGATAAATGGTGATGGAAGGAGACTTGACTTGGGTTAGTGAACACACAGTACAATATCCAGATGCTGTATTATAAAATTGTACATCTTAAACCTGTATACTTTTATTAACCAATGTCACTCAAATAAATTCAATAAAAAATTTTTAAAACCTTATGTTAGACATTTTTCTAAAATACATTTTTCTCAAAGTGAGAATAACCAAGCTTTTTAATTATTTTAGAAAAATGAAAAATTATCTTATGCTAATGTAAAGATTTTCTACATTAATGTAAATGATTTTTTATTTGAATGGATGAAGGTGGCTTTAAATTTTAGACCTTCAGAATATTTTCTGTTTTTTTGCTGCATCAAATATCATGCCACGTGACTTCAATTAGGTTGGCTTAACTGCATACAGAGAGTTCAAAATACACTTAATTATTGATGAGAGCAACATTCCCACAGCCACCAATCAATTACTTTGATTCCTCCCTTTAAAAAACTGGTCTGATAATGCATTTTAGAATTGGTCAATACTGCCTGCTACATAGAGTAATATGTCTAATTTGTTTCTATTCTTCATGATCATCTAGTTATAAACAATAATCTCAACTTGTCACTGGGAAGAACGATATGTAAAATTGAGGGGAAAATTGTAAAATCATTATGTATAGGTATGATGTTTTTAAAAGATGTAACATCCCTGCATCCTGATCTTTCTGTGGACATGAAATACTTTGGCTAATTTACTCATTTGCATTAACTTGGTTGACCAGCACCCCTGCGCACCTATGTTCTCTACCAACTCAAGAGATGGTTTCTCTGTGCCCCAATGGATTGCTTTCCTGCTGTACCCTGCAGCAACTCAGAAAAATTAAAGAAAAATGAGAGAAAATGCTTTTCATTCTCACCTTACCAAATCTCTTTTTTTACAACTATGAATTCTTGATTAGCAGCACCAGCCAATATTCATGAATACATGTGAACTTACATGTGACAAGTGTTCTGGAGATGATTCCAGAGGAACTGGAATAACATTCACTATTATCATGCTTCTTATCACCAGCTAGCGACAGTAATCAGACAGGGGACCAACATGGGAAAACATGGAGGCCCATCTTCCTGCTAAAGCCCTCTGTGTAACATTTCAGCCATCAGAAATGTAAATTCAAGCCCTGGCTGGTGGCTCAGCGGATAAGGTGCTGGCCTGTGAACCCAAAGGTCACTGATTTGATTCCCAGCCAGGGCACATAACCAAGTTGCAAGCCAGGTCTCCAGCCAGGTCTGTAGCTGGAGGCAGGTGGAAGGCAACCATACATTGATGTTTCTCTCTCTCTCTGCCTTTCTTCTTTCCTAAGTCTCTGGAAATAATAAAATTTAAAAAAAGAAAAAAGAAAAGAAATGTAAATTCAGTATGTAACATACTAAAAAAGAAAACACTGACTTGGGACTTAGAAAACCTCCTCAAATGGCCTTTGTGAAAGTAACTTAGTGCCTGACTTTATCTTTGTATTCCTTCTCAGTTAGTAGAGCTGGGGAACCAAGGAAAAAACACAACAGGTTATTTTCACTTGAGTTTTGGTGTGTGGTGGACTTGTATAAGGATGCTTTGACTCTTTTAGGACACTGAGGCTATATTTAGTGCACCATAATCAATATAAAATAACTCATCCTCTTATTATTAAGTGGGTATTTGACAAAAGTTGTTATAGTCTTAGGGGTTGTTTTAATGCCAAGAAAGAACTTCAAAATTTATAGTGATCCCTCACCTGAGGGATCCATATGGATAATACATGGATAATATTTCCATGAATTATAATCCATGTATTATCCATATTATTCTGATCAACCACACATGTGCTGCCTTGAACTGCTATGTACAATTTCATTTATTCATTTATATAATAAATGCTATAGATATCATTTATAAACCTGTCCAATCACTTATTAATAAAAATAAGTTATATAAATCTAGCATTCACTCTAAACCAAGCAACCACATGTTATGATCAATAAGAAAATTATAACACTTTAAGTCCCCACATCTTTTATTAATAGTTTTGTTACTTATCTAGGGCTATTGAGCATTTAAAATTAGTAAGTTCTTTTAGGTAACAAATGGGACTACATCATAGTAGTCATAGTTAGAAATAGCTTCTCATAGCTTCTCATAGTTAGAAATAGATGAGGGCTAAAATTTTTCACCCCCAAAAGTTTGCTACTTAATGGTATGTTACAGTAAAAACAAATCTGAAAATTAGTTCTGCACCACATATAGTATCTGTCAGTAAGTAGGGACAAAAAAAGACATATACTATATATGTCTTTTGTATATATAGTAGAAATACTTTATATAATTTATTATGTAAATGTGTGCCCACCAATTCAAGCAACACATATTTTGTCTTTTACAGTGGAGCTGACAAAATACGTTACAGGATTCAGGTAGACAAGACTTCCCCATGGATTGTGGTGGTAAAGGAACCCATCACAAAAGAAGTTGAACTTGACAGATTTTTTAAAAAGGCAGGTTTTAGACAGACAGAGTGGGGCCCTGGACATCCTAAGCAGGAAAGAACCAACACAAGTTAGAAAGTGGAAACAGTGTAGGCTGGCTCACTCGCAAAATTGCGCTTTTCGTAATTTCAGCCATCAAAGTTGGAACAACATTTTGAACATGAGGAACATTATCATCAAATTATAGGTGTCTTAGCAGCTGCACCACCAGAATTAATCTAGTCTAATGGGCCACTCAGGCATAAAGATTGCGGATTTTCCATTTTTTATAGGCAACTTGACTTTCAGTTAGAATATTTTACAACCTATTCCCTAAAACATGAAGGGCTGAGAAAATGCTATCTGCAATCCCATTAGCAGTGTAGTGTGTTGCTACCACTAAAAATGCCAAGGCGGCAACAGTCTTTTCCTATGTTCATTTGTTCGTTTGTTCATTCATTCATTCATTCAGTGATCTGGATTAAGCACCTATTATGTAGTGTGTATTGAGATCAGTCATAAGCAATTTCAGTGAGTTGAGAAGAATGCTGCTTAGTGTTCTTTATTACCTGGTGACTATGATGGCATTACAGACCAAGGCAACCATCCAGGTCTATCACCAGCAAATAGTGAGGGTGGTGAAGGTCAGGAGGAGAGAGCAGAGGGCATTAATTGACTGAAACACTAACCCCTACTGAGCTCCTTTCCATTAGTAATCTGAGAGGCTAAGGCTGCTTTTAAGGTAGGCTAGAGTCTTGGTTCATTTTGACAATTTCTGAAAGTTAGGCTTATCTAGGACTCACAAACTGATTTTAAAATGAGGTTCCAATGTTCATAGTAGAAGGCCAATGAGGTGCCTCTACTGCATCTATTATTCGTTCTCATTTTCCAAGGGCCTGGAGAGTACCAGAAAGAACTGCTAGCTGTTTTCCTGTCTGAACAATAAGAGCTTGAGCTTCAGGTTTTGCCCGGGGCCATCCAGGCTTTGCCAGTTGTCTGAGTGTGTAGTCATGAATAGAACTTCATTTCTGTCTTTGCAACGTCCCACTGACACAACAAATTATATGGTCACTTAAATACCTCCTGATATCAGTCTTACATAATAGGTCTTTAAATCCATCAACAACTTGGGAAAGAAACTTTCTGCTTGGTTATACTTCTATAACCACGGTGAACTATTAGTAGGTGTTTTGAGCTAGTTACGTGATACTAAAAAGTGAGTCAATTTGGTCAAGAAAGCTGGAAAGTTGGCAAGTCAGGTAAACATGTCATCATGGCTGGGTAGAGAAGAGCACAGATTTGAGCCAGAGAGTTAGGTTCACATTCCAGTTCTGCCACTTTAGGAACCTGTGACATTGTTATCACACTGGTCCTAGTTTTCTCACCTATAGAGTGGGGAAACTCTACGGAGGATTACCTCACAGAGATTTGAAATGAGTATTACATTAAATAACATATATAAAGTGCCTACAACAGTGCCTGGCCCACTTTCAGTCATATAATAAGAGTTGGCTCTGCCTATGCCATCATTCGAAAAGGTAGGTATGGGAGTGAAGCCATCCCTTCAAAATCCTGATTTCATTTTCTTTGGATATCTGCCCAGAAGTGGGATTGCTAGATCAAAAGGTAGTTCTATATTTAATTTTAATTTTTGAGAAGCCTGCATACTGTTTTCTATAGCTGCACCAATTTACCCTGGTCTCAAAAGTTCACAAGGGTTCCTTCTTCTCCACATTTTCACCAACATTTGTTATCATTTATCTTTCTTATGACAGCTATTCTAACAGGTCTGAGGTGACAGCTGATTGTGGTTTTTGAATTACATTTTCCTGATAATTAATGATGTTGAGCACTTTTTTTATATATAGCTGTTGGTCATTTTTGTCTTCATTTGAGAGATGTCTATTTAGGACCTTTGCCTATTTTTAATTTTTTTTTTTGGGGGGGGGGGTTGCTATTGAGGTAAATATTCATTGCAGCATTATTTACAATAGCCAAGGTATGGAAACAACTTAAATGCCAGTTGATAGATAAATGGATTTTAAAATGTGCTATATTTATACAATGGAATATTACTCATCCTTTAAGGAGGAAATCCTGTCACTTGCAACAGCATGGTTCATCCTGCAGAACATTATGCTAAGTGAAATAAGCCAGATACATGCACATACTGCATGATCTTTCATATGAAATGTAAAGGAGTCAAATTCATAGAAGCAGAGGATAGGATAGTCATTGTTAGGGACTATGGGGAAGGAGAAATGGGGAGATGTTATTGTTCAAATGGTATAAAATATCAATTATGCAAGATGAATAAGCTCTGATGATCCGATGCACAGTACTGTGACCATAGTTACCAATATTATATTGTTTACTTGAAATTTGCTAAGAGACATCTTAAGTATTCTCACCATAAAAAATGGCAACTATAGTAGTCCCCCCTCTACATCTGTGATTTTGCTTTCTACAGTTTTAGTTACCCAGGGTCAATCATGGTCTGAAAACATTAAATAAATTCCAGAAATAAACAACTCATGTTTTAAATTACATGCCATTCTCAGTAGAACTCTGTTCTACCCAAGACATCCCTTTAGTTGAGCACATCCACATCATGTACACTCCCTGCCCGTTAGTCATTTAGTAGCTATCTTGGTTATCAGACAGACTGTTGTGGTGTCGTCCTTCTCTTACTTAACAATGGATACAACGTGCAAGAGCAGGGATGCTGCCAATTCAGATAGGCCAAAGGGAAGCCATTAAAGTGCTTCTTTTAAGTGAAATGGTGAGTACAGTACAATAAGGTATTTTAAGGGGTGAGGGAGACTGCATTCAGATAACTTTTAATATAGTATATTGTCCTAGTTTATTATTAGTTATTATTTATCACTTACAGTGCCTAACTTATGTGTAGAAAAAACATAGTATTGTAGGGCTTGGTATTATCTATAGTTTCCGACATCCACTTGGAGGGGGGGGGGGTCTTGGAACATATCCTTCACAGATAAGAGGGAACAATTCTACGTGAGGTGATATCTATGTTAATTAGCTTTACTGTAGCGATTATTCACTATATATGTGTGTGTGTATGTGTGTATTATATATAAACACCAAGTTTTGCCTTAAATATGTACAGTTTTTATATGTCAATAAAGCTAAAAATAAGGTAGGCATGGATGAGTTAACAAACCTTGTATAGACATGGCCCTAAATGAGCAGTGTTGCCAACCACTAGGTCAACAGACTATACAGCAAATTTAATAGTGTTTAAAACCTTTGGCAAGGTGCTATAAGACTTTAATTTGGGATATATATTATACTAAAACTTCAAGCTTATATAAAGCAAAACATATTTTGTCTCACTGACCATGATAGAATATTACTCTCAAGATATAAAGAATTCTTATATATTGATATGTTACAGTATCTTAAAATTTCTTATCTTCTAATAATGTAATATTCTAAATCTTCATTAAATATAAACTGCATTTATGTCTTCCATCTGTGTAAAAGATGGCACACCTAATAATTAAGATTTGTCACTAAACCAGGTAAATTTTATTGTATACATTAGAGGCAATAGATGTTTAACTTGAAAAAGAATCACTGATAAAAACAGAATGCATTATATTGATATTTGACTGTTGGTTATTAAACTTGGGGTTAAGACACCAGACATTTTCCAAAAGTAAACACCTTGATAGAATGATCACAATGGAATTTAGACATTAAGTACTAAAATCTATATTAATGTGGTATAAGTGGGAACGTGAAAAGACACCAAGTTCTAGTTTTTGTTGGAAGATGAATTTGAAATGACCTCTTATGCATATGTAGTTTTTAATCTATACTCTCTGAGGTACATTTACACTCACATTTAGAAGTCTAATTAGTAATAAAAAGGGAAAAGTTGGTAATGATAGCACCCTGCTCTTAGGTCCCTATTATAGGTTCTGAAAACTAATAAATATCTTAATACACATGAATTTTCTGTTCGTCAGCCCAAAGATAAAGTACTCTCGCTCTTTCGCTCTCGCTCTCTCTCATTTTATATTTAATCTGTAAATCTGAAGCCTGGGGACCTTGTGTTTTTCAAAGTCAGACTTTGGACATTTTTCTCCTGCAGAACAAAAGATTTTAAAAGAAATAGCTATAATGCTTTGAAATGGGTGCTTTTTCTAGTGTGCGCTGTTTCTTGGAAAGACTAACAGGCACTTGGATGGAGAACCATCAAACACATCCCTTCCAAGGCTTCTCCTGGTTAGGCTATTACTGCCTCCTAACCCTTGAGGCAACTCAACAATTGAGTTAAGGAGATTTTCATGTATCGGTTTTGCCTGTCATATGGTTGACTTAACTTCAGGATATACTTTGCAGCTAAAGGTTCGTTCCCCTCAATTTGTTAAGTGGCTAATTATAAAGGTGCACAAAAGAATCGACACAAGGGAAAGAGAGGGGCCTGGCTTCTAACAGCAGCCCCAAGAGGCCTGTACAAGTGTCATTTGTAGAAAAATGAGCACAAATTAAACAATGGCCATAATAAGCTGCTCGTAGTTGGAGTGTAATGAAAGGGAAATTCTTATGTAGATGTAAAGCAGGCCCTAAATTGTTGAGACTTCTGTTTATTTTTTTTTACATTAACAACTAAGTCCTGGTATAAGTCATGATATTTAAGCTTCTGTTGCAAAAGTAAAATTTTAAACCTCAGTTGACCATACCAAGCTAAGTAAAAAGGCAATTTATTTTGGACCTACAGCTGGGATTTAGTTTTATTTTTTTTCTCTGGGATATATTGAAAATACGTTTGAATCCCAATGAAAGGAAATTGGTCTTATTTCCTAAATAAGCAAGCATTTTAAGTGTTATTGGAAATAATGACCAGAAATAGGAGTGTGAGACAAAGCACCTGAATTAAGAAACAGTTTTCATTACCTAACAACCAGTCTTCCTGTTTACTGCCAGTATCATGAATTCTAAATACCCGCCTTTTTAACATTTGAAAAAGCATAAACAACAAAGAAAACTCCCTTTTCCTTGGGAGTACATAGCTAATGAAACAGAATGGAAATTGCTGCATTGTTTCTACCTTTCATCAAAACATCCCTATGCATAGTACTCGCATCATTATGTAAGACATTTGCAAATATGTATAATGCGTTTGCCTATGGGAAAACTCTCTGGCTCTAATGTATTCCTGAAAGATGAATGAACAATTCTTTAGGTATGATAAAAAGGTTCAGAGGGTTGAATAGAGTCGTAATATTAAAGCCACAAGCTCATCATTTAAATTTTTTTTTTTCATGTCAACTGCTAACACTGCAGGTCTCTGTTTTACTTAATTTTTTTCTCTGCAAACTCACCACTTCTTTTCCAATTCCTTTTCTGATTTAAGATCAGCATCCCCCTATTTGCTGGAGGCTGCCTGCTTTGATACTTCAGCAGGGGTCTTGTGAAGTTAGAAGAATTCTTTAACTTCAGATCTCTGATCTGGATTTTTACCTGATCTCCAGATTTTCAGTAGCCTCTGAAAGAATTGCTGAAGTTTGGGTATCAGCACATACCTGTTTCATTATCAGTTGAATTTAGTAATCAGACCCAAAGCTGATTTTTAGAGCCTATGGGAGTTCCACTGAGACTGAAATGGTAAAAATGTAGCTTTTGTCAGATTTTTAAAAAAGAACTACCCTAACCGATGGAAGGATAGTAATGGATTTAGCAGAGTGGAGGAAATTAGAGCACAAATCCTGGCAGAGCTCACCTGGCATTACAGGTGAGCTGTGTTGTCCTACGGATGTCTGCGAGGTTCTTGGACAACTTGGAGACATTAGTTGTCTGATGGGTGCAGAGTCAAAAAGACATGAGTAGGCTAAAAGTTTATGTACAGTCATTGAACATCCCAACAAGACTAGAGTTTTATTTTGTGGGAGAAACTGAGAGAAAGGCTTCTGGGGGAATTTGTCTCCAGGTTATAAGTGTTCAGTCCAATCAGTTTTAAAAAGAGACCAAACCAAGGCACATCAGTATGAATTTTTATACCATTGAAGATGAACACAGAATCTTAAATACTTCAAGTAAAAAAGGGAAAGAGATGAAGAAAAAAAACAGAAGACAAAGCAACAGATCACATATGAAAAACACAGAATCAGAATGGCACCAGATTTCTCAAATGAAATATTGAAAACTAGAAAAAGTGGAAAAATTGGTTTCAAAGTTCTAAGAAAAAATGGTTTTAGAAGCAACATTTTATATTATCAACATTGTAAACTGAGTCTGAGAGTAGAATAAATATATATTTAGATATACCAAAACTCCAAAAATTTTATCTACCGTCTACATTTTATAGAAACCATTGCAGGTTATAATTCAGAAAAAGCAGAGAATAAGAAAAAAATCCAGAATATAAACATTCTAATACTAAGGTGAAAAATAACCTAATTTGTTTAAAACAGTCTTGGTTTAGCTTTTTTGCTTTGGTATAATTATTAGTAGCACCTTTTATTCTCAGAGGTGTTCTAGTATTTTTTTAAAGGGGGATTATCTAATTACATATTTTATGACATTCAACATTCTTAACCAAATCTTTCCACTTTGGTTCAATGTCAAAAACAAGATGAAACCAGTGGATTAATTTATGGACAATGTAAAAAATAAATCAGAAAATATACAAGATTATCTTGGTGCTATGAGATAATTATATTATGAGTGAGCCTCTCATTAGCAGATGCAACTTTTCTGCAAGTAAAGTTAGTAATTAAACAAAAGAACAATACATAAAAACAAGCTTCCAATACTTAGTTAATTCAGATATTTACCCATTTTTATTAACCATATAGGTCAATAGAAAATGCATACTCAAAGATTATTTTATAATAGAAGGCATTGTAAGGGTGCTTATCAAATGCTAATATAAAAAATCTCAATGATGTAACCTTCAAGTTTTTCAGATTTATAGTCAGCTGCCTTTGTAGCAGTTAAGACACAGAGCTCTTCACAAGCATACCTCATTTTATGGAGCTTCACTTTATTATGCTTTGCAGATATTGCATTTTTTACAAATTGAAGAGTCATGGCAAACCTTCATCAAGCAAGTCTATATTGGTGCCATTTTCCAACAAGCTCAAATGATGATTAGCATATTTTAGCAATAAAGTATTTTTAATTAATGTATATACATTATTTTTTAGACAAAATGCTATTGTACACTTAATTGACTATAGTATAGTGTAAACATAACTTCTATATGCACTGGGAAACAAACAAAAAAAATTGTGAGTAGTTTCATTGTGGTATTTGCTTTATCCCACCAGCATGAAACTAACCCTCTGGAACTGAGGTATGCCTAAAAATGGAAATGTCTGAAGTGTATACACTTTTCAAAGATGGTATAAACATAAACATACTGGTTCAGAGATACAATGCACACACCCATGTAGGCTGTTGTGTGAAGTGACTTGCATGTACACAGAGTGATCAATGGTTCTATTGGTGGGCTCCAAAAGATCTGATTGGTTCTTCTCAGCTGTGTGACCTTTGGGAATACTCGCTTTAGTTTCCTCATCTGCACATTGTCAAATATCTCACAATTTGGTACTTTGGGTCAAAACATTTTTGCCTGTCTCTGTTCTGTTACATGGACGTTTCACAAACATGGCTGCATTACTAAGCCTTTGTTGTTCTCTTAACAATGGTAGTAGATTAGTCGGTTTTTCCCCCAGATGCTGAATGAAGTTGTACTCTGTAGTCTAAAAATTGAGTACATGTTGTACCATTTTCATAGCCAACATAAATAAACATAGAAGTGAAGATACTGTGCCTATGTGATTGTCAGCCACTATCCCCTTATCTACCTGGAAATATAAACCTGCAATAACCAACTTGTCAACTACTTCCCTAGGCAGCATGGAGAAGCCATGGATTCTAGATCTTTTTCTGTGAACAAAATTAACTATAATAACTAAGAAGCCAAGAAGCTAGATAATATAAGAAGGGAAAATATCGCCCCCCGCATATTATGATTGCAGTTGGTACCTGTTGGTTCTGAAGACATAACAAGAGCAAAAGTTTATGTGGTCAACAGCAGGACTGGATTATGCAACCAGGTAACAGGTTAATGTTGGCAAGTTTTTTATAACGGCAAAATGACTTCCTATGTCATGTTGAGAAGTAGTTGTTGAGCTACTTCTCAACAGCTTAAAAATACGTAGCTTTGTGATAATGTAAGCATAATTGTGTTGACATTTATTTTAAGATTTAAGGATAAGATATATAGCTGACTGTTTTTTTTCTTTTTATGTACATGAAGCAAGTGATGATTAAAGAATTGAAGTTTTCTGGTGAATGAAACAGCCAGACCACTTTTCATGACAAAGTTGGTAATTAGAAGGCCAATTTAATGGTGAATCAGGCAGAAATATTCAAACCATGACAAATGACTTTAATAATGTAGCTTGCAATGCTTGAACAGAAATAAATTTCACTTCCTTAAACTCTCGCCTCTTTCCGCCTGCCTGGAAGATAGAACTGTCCAGGAGGTATTTTGTACCCTTTATTCAGTAAAGCTTTTACTAGATTTTAAGCGACCAAATAGCTTGCAAATGCAAAACATCATTCAACTTCTTATGATTTTTTTTTTTTTCCTGAAGGTAGACCGTGTTCAGAATTCTGAGTAAGTTGAGATTTATTTTTCTACTGTTCTGCTTAGCCCTGCAATCGTGTTTTATTGTTGCCACTCCGACTTGAAGTATTAAAGGGACCTACATCGGCCTCAAAATTGAAAGCTAATTTCGGTGTTTGTCATAAGTTTGTTAAGACCACATGCATTCCACAGTTTGAAAAATTTCATTATTCTGTCCATGCTGGGGCTTCGTAATTGGATAGTAAGGATGTTCAAAGACTAATTTAGTGAATTGCACAATATTTTAAATGGAATTATGCAGGTTTATGGGTCCTCGGGGGATTCAGCGAGGAGCCTCTCGAGAAGATCTGTTTATCAGTAAATGATATTAGCAGCTTTCACCTAGCTTTTGTCTTCATTAAATCGCTGCTCTCCCAATTGAGGGTCACATCTGAGGCCTGCTTTGATAATTTGTCATTATTGTCTTGTTTATTGGAGCATAAAGTTGATCCAGGCCGAGCTGTGCTATTTATACACCATGTGCAAAGAAATTTCTATTAACAATTCCACCGGTGCTAAATCAAAGTGGGATTTTTCAGGGTTCAAGAAAGGAGATCATTTGTAGCCTCGTAATTTCTTCTAAAGCTCTCTGAGTACATGCCATGCCCTCCCCTCTAATATGTGTAATACATAATGGAATTGCTGAGACCAATCCTCTGCGGACATCTTTTAAAAACCCATTTTTAGCTTTAAAGATATAGTTGAAAGTTGAAATTCTTCCCATTGTATGGACCTGCCATAAAACCAATCCACAAACCTCCCTTAAAGCATGACATTCGCACATAATGGCCATTAACTATTTATCTTCAGAGAAGTGGGGTTATAGTTGACATGTTAAAATTGATAAGAAACAGAAGTATTTTAGCACAATCAAGCATACTTTTCATTGCATGCAGGTGTTCTAAGTCCAGCGATTGGAGGGGAATTCCTGGAAAGTTTGTTCACAAAAATATCACCAGGTGTGTTTAAAATCAGTGGGTTTCTGATTCTGCCTTACCTATGAATTGCCATGAGGTTCTTTACCAATGACCATATGGCCTCTAGAACTGGGAAACCGAGCAAGTAGGCTCTATTTTCAGTCGAGTCTCCACCTCCAAACATTACTTCCCTGGGCAAATTGCACATATCATAATCGCCTCTATTGCTTCATTGCTGGATAATTTGGTGGACGTTGGGGTAGCCCTCTGTACACAGCCTGAGGTTTGTTTGATTCACTGCTGGGTTCAGAAATGCCTCCTTCTCCTCCTCCCTCTTCATTCTTCTACCCTCTATTCTCAGTCCTTTCTGTGCCAGGAACAATACTATTTATTTTTCTATGAGAGAGACTAGGCCTTGTAGGAAGGAAAACAAAAATTTAGCAGCTGGTGCACAATGTACTTTTGTGGTATGTCTCAGAAGTCAAGAACTCTCTGCCCCTGCAACCAGAAGGGGAAGTTCTCCTTTTGAGTCCAGCTAGGACAGTAGCAACTCTGCAGAGGTTAGTCATACACATCCAGCATTTCCATTTCCTTGGCTGCTCTTGTCCCCGCTCTCCCGAGGAGGGAGGTTGATAAGGGCTGGCACTCATTTGGGGATGTGGCTGTATCGTACTCAGTGTGCACAGGGGTGTTTGGGGTACCAGGGAGAAAAAGGTGAACCCTTCAAGTGTAAGGACAAGTAGAAAGAGAAAGTTCCATCCACTCCTAGGCTTTCCTTATGAAAGTTCTTTGGAAAGGAACCCAGCCAATCTCATTTTTTCATACCATTACCTAGCCCATCCACAGCCCTCAAAGATTTATAGTTTTTTATAGCCATCTACTCACCCACATAATCACCAGCCTTTCACTTTAAAATGGATAAAAATTGTTTCATAGATTGCAGATCATTAATGTAAATTAGGCTATTCCTATATTTGATTTCTTAATTTTTAAAAGGAAAAGAACAGCTCTCACACATGCACTCTTTTTTTCTTCACTTGAAAATTTTAAATGGCTCTCCAGACACCTCTTTCAATAAGTCTTACCCTCTAAAGCTAGGCTGCCTTTTAATTTCACTTTAAAATAGCTACATTGGGACCATAATATGATTAGAACTAATGAATATTGTAGAGAGAAGCAAAAAAAAATTTTTTATTTAAAATCTTTAAGAAGTATAAATACTTCATGTAAGGACCTGCGTTTTATCCCAGCCCAGTTGAAGACTCATTTTTGATTTTGACAATAAATCATTTGATCTCATTGGGTCGCACCTTCCTTGTCTGCCTGAAAGGATCGTGACTCCAAAGTCATCTTTACTAAATAGTAGGAAGCAATTGTATTAAAATAAGTTACTACCTAATAATAATAATAATAGTAAAACTATCTAAGGTGAAGACAATAGAAACTACTTACACATTGGGTCTAATAAAATCCCTGCTTTGCTTTTTTAAGAAGCTCTGGACACAAAACATATTAGCAGGGTAACATCAAATAGACAAGAGACATAGTGTAAAATTGCTAATTTGTTAATAATGAATATTCTTAGTTTGCCTAAAAGTTTTATCTTTCAGACAGGGTTCTTTATTCTTGACCAATACTTTTTTATTTTTTATTTTTTTGAAAAATGGTTTCTTAGATATATGGTAGGCATCTGGAATTCACTAGGTCATCTCTGAAATCGAAGATGACTTTATCATTGAAAGATTTAGATGTCAAAATCTCTACTTCTTAAGGAAGTTCCCTTTGGAATCAACCTTTGTTCCCAAAACATAGTTCCACCTTTTTAAGGCCTTTTCAAGCCTTAGCAACTCCTCTATCCAGGATAACTTTCCCACTGTGTAGGTCTTTCTCTTAAGAACTGGTCACTATTTCTACTCTATTGTACCTGGTTACGAGAAAGGAAGCAACATCTCTATACTTTTCTCTCACCACCTGTATCTTCAACAATTTGAGTTTGATTTCTCCATAAAACAATTTAAGGACACATAGCAAGTTATTTTGAATAGAGGCAGCAAGAATTGTCTTTAAAATAATCAGTGTGGTTAGTCCCACTTGCAGAATCCCTCCTGCGATAGGGTGGAAGAAGCCTAAACGAGATAGTTAGACTTGATGCGGGGAACCTAAGACTAATTTTGACAAGTGTCCTGACAACTTGACTTCATTCCCCTCTGCCATGGAATGATGAGGTGAAGAGCTTAAACTTACTGAGTATTTGTCACGATGCCCTATGAGCCACCTCAGGTGTCTGGAGCTAAGGAGAGCTGGTATTTCTCCTATTGTTCAGACTGGGCAAGTGTGCTCAGTGGTGTGACAATGCTGTGATCAAAAATGGAGATTCTGGAACACCAGCTGAAAGCATGTAGCTATGTAGGGACACTCAAGCTTAAAGAGGAGACTACGAATGGGCTTGTCAGCAGAAACCAGCTAAGCCGTGTTCATTTTTCTTCTTCTATCTTCAGTATTCTCGTTTTCTGCTTAGCTTATTTAATTCTGCTATGGAATTTTAAAAGCTAGGCATTTCTGTGGCAGTTTTTATACTTGGTAAGAAATGATGAACACACAAAATGCTTCTGGCTTTAAGAGCATTAGATATTTTGAAGTGGCAGCATATATTGATAGATAGAATCCTGAATTTGGTGCAAAGAAAATCTAAAAGTTTTATTCCTTGACCTCTACAACAGGGAAAATAGTACTTACTCCATTCTCACAAAGCTCATTGCTACTTGAGGACTTCCATTGTTATAATAAATAGAAACAACAAAGTGTGGGCCAGGACATGTCTAGATTCAACTAGATAAGCAAAAAATAAAAACACAGTAATTTGATTTAGTTATAAAATTCAGAAACATAGACATTTCTGCTTAAATGCAAGAAAACACTACTTCAGAACATTTCTTGCCCATTGATACAATCATATTTTAAAATGGAATTTTATTTAACATGAGGAAAAAATGTGTATTTGCCAACATTGTTTTATCTATGTTTTTAGTTGAAAATGTATCACCTTGATTTTCAGAGAACTGAGCACTGGAAATTTCTTCTCCTGGTAAGTGCACCAGAGTCCTAGAATCTAAGGTCTTTTTATTCATTGAAGAAGCAGGAAATGCCTCAATACACTTTTATCTTTCTCTTTGAGTCTGCTTGCACATCAAAATGCTATACTTTTTTTTTAATAGGGAACTTATCTGTGTTCTTATATTAAAAAGATTAGTGATGATTTCAGGTATTTCTGTTACAAATCCATCAGTGCTGCATGTTCGGGGCTGGAAGCACTGGCAGGGAGATGAAAGGAAGGTGAAAAACAGAAAATATGGAAAGGAAGAGACTAAGGACTAGAAGATAGTTAACAATTGTTGAAAGAGGTTTTAAAAGTAAACAAAATAATAAATTAATAAATAACAAAGTAGGTTCTATTGCTTTATGGAGTATTTTCATTATGTAGGTTTTCAAATTGTTCATATTAACCTAGACACTATAACAAAGTACCGTTTTATGCATTTTTCTTATACCCAAGCCATGTGAATGGCAATTCTACTTGGTCATGGATGTACCTGGTCCCAGAAGAAAAGAGTCTTGTTAAGGAACTTCGTGGGGCTACAAATGCCCTCCTGCAGAGTAAAGTGCCATCTCGATAGAATGCCCCAGTGGCCCCACTTTTTCCCCGGTGACTTTCCCCTTCATTTCCACTCACAATGTCCGTAACCTGCTATGTTACAAAATGAATGAAAATTCCAGGAATGTCATGCTCCCCCAACTTGTGGGGATGCTCTCAATCTCCTGTCATCCCTGAAAGCTGACCAGGAAACCTATGGGGAAGGCAATAATAATGTTCTTTTCTTCCTTACATTTCTGTAGGAACACTCCTGCCTAAAGACTGCAAATTAGCTTGCAGGCAGAAACACACTAAGCTATGGTCACTTCTCTTCCAGCTTCAGTATTATTATTTTCTGGGATTTTCAAAAAATATGATGGTAGTTCACATTGAAGTTCTACTTTTGTACGTTGCTGCTAACCTAATTACATGTATATTTATATGATAGGTCCACTGTGCTAGACATTGCATATCATGTTTACAGACTGTATACATCTCAACTTGGGCAAAATAGATGTTTGGCGACATGCTACATAGAATACCATTCTCATACAATCCTACTAAATTAAAAGAAATATTTGGACAAATGAGTTTGCTAAATGCTGCATCCTATCTATCCCTCTTGGTTAGCCACTATGCACATTAGTGGACTGAAGCTCTGAGAAGTCCAGTAGAAAAGCATCCATTTCACTGAACTTAACACAGAGTTTCCCAATCCATTTAATATTACTTTTGGGAGCAGCACCTATTTATACCCAGTGTAACCACTTTGGGGGAGTGGGGACATGCCCTTTGGGAAGGGCTGGATGAGGTACTCCAGGTATTAAAAGAACATTTGTGATGAACAGTGCAGCAGACAAGGGCCAAGATCACCCAGAAAGGGACAAGAGATGTGATCACCCCATTTTCTAACCCCACTAAATATCCTACTCACAATCTACTCAAAATTAGCCAACAGAGAAAAGGGTATCCTTAACATTACTGCCTAGAAAAGCTAGGACTAAATTGACAACCAAAGGTAAACTTAAATGCGTTTTGGAATCGTCTGCCTATGGAAGCCAAAATACCAGTAAAATTTGCCTAGCCAATTTAAACCTTAGAACAGGCAATAGAATTTATTATACCATCACCTCCAAAACCCAAATTGCTGTAACCCAAAAAAAGCCAATGAAAAAAGTTTCAGAGGCTGTCAGGTTGACTAGTCATACAATATACTCCAAGCTGACTTCAGTCTTAGGCTTCATGCTCCATGCTTCAGTTTCTTGAAAGAGTAAAATTATAAAAATGCAACCCCCAAATCAATGAAATGACATGTCAATTTTAAAAAATTCAAGAGACTTATCTAGCAGCTGTTTTCTAAATATTATGGAGAAAGCTTCCTAACAGTCACACCCTCCACGCACTCTACCCCCAGCAAGTTCAAGAGCTTGCCAGAAAACACAGGTATTTTCATTCCTGCATTGCAGCTGAAGACCTGACCGCATAATGATGTTATACTCTGTGAAACTGAATTTTCTTTCTTTTTCCAAGCTACCTTGCTTAGTGAAATTGGACAATTTATCATACAATGGCCTGCAGCAAATGTGGCATAGGCAAGCGATTAGTTTGTCTCTTCCCCAAGCAGCTTTGATGCAGTTGGGGAAGAGTGGCAGCAGAAATGGAAGGTCACTTATAACACAAATTCTCTGGGGAACTGCTAATGGGCTATTGACCCTTCCCCACTTCAGATTGATGTGTCATATATGATTCTGGTTTCTTGAGATGTAATTCCCTGGTAGTGATGGTTCAAAGTCTACTCATGATAGGCTGTTGTAGCAAGTTTTAAGCATGATATTATTCACACTGTGAATGGCAGGTGCCAGTTGATTGGACTGGAGATAATTTTATCAATTCCAGCTAGCCCCAAGGCAGGGGGAAAATACTCTATTGACAACATTGGTTAAGTTAATAACCAAGTATAAATTATATCTTTACCTTGCACTTAACATCCTTCCCTTTCTCCCCCTTGGCCTACCTCCTCCATAAGGTCTAGAAAACCAAGTCAACATGTTTGGTTTGGTTTATCACTTGAGTCTATTATCTAAAGCCACCCAATAGCTTTTATTGCATTGCCATCAGAAAGCCTATGAAGGTGGTAAAACTATTTCAGATAAATACTAGATTTGGTCAACAATCTCTAAGGAAGAGAATCAGTACAGCTCATGAGAAATGTCACATGGCCCAATGAGTCTTATTTTTTCAGTTAAAATATGGCATATCTTTACTTGCAATAGAATTCCCTTTATACATCCCAACAATAAATAGTAAAGTTGACAGGCATTTGCAATGCGTAGTCAAAGCAACGCATTACCTATGCATGTCATTTCCACTAACAGTGGTGGAAAGACCAAAGAACATGAGGGAGGTCAAAAGAAGCCTGCCTGGTGATGAAACGTGCTTTTTGGCTCAGTTGTACCCTAACGAGGAATTGTTGGGAGAGGGTGGAGGCTTTCTGTGGTGGAATGATAGAAGTGAAGGCAACAGAGGAGAGGGAGTTATGGAGGGGGAGGAGGACAAAGTTGTTCCTGGTTCCTCACTCTGGGCTAAGTGTGCCCTTAGAGCTGTGTAAGCATGATGCATGGACATTAGGGCATAGACTTAGGAAAATAGCAAGTTCCTTGAATCCTCCAAAACATCAGGCCATGGTAGTAGGTTTAGAACACAGGTACAGAACAAGCTCTAATTTTCTTGTAGCAGTAAACATATTTTGGAATCATTCATTTAGAAAGATGGAGGTTTTAGCCCCAAAACCCACTAAATTACTGAACCAGGCCAATTTATGATCTTCCATGTGTTGCTGCAAAGAAAATTCTCCCTGCAGGTAATCTGTCTATCTAAAGCCAGAGATATTAGAGGCAAATTTTATGAGAGGAATCATTAATTATGACCTATAAAATTTTAATAGGTACTTTCTTCGGATCTTTTGTAGGAGCTGAGATCAAAGTGGCTCCAAACCACTGACACCAACTTGGTCATCAGGAAGTCTGGCAAGCTTTCAAGGGTTTTGAATTTTTATGTATTCTGTTCTTTCTTTTGCTGATGTTTCGTTAAAAGTAGCATGTGTTAAAAATATGTACGTATGTACATAGGCACACACATACTCTGCAGCTTCCACAGAATTTTATTGACTCAAACCTGGTGGATGTACCAGACCCAGACCTCATTTATTTTATATATTTGCATTTAGAAGGAATACCATTTTTTATATTAATTATAATTAAGAGAGGGTATAGTACAGTTGAAAGATAAGCGAATGTGAAATAGCCTATATATTTATCCCAGGTCTGTATTGCAGCAGAAGCATGCCTTTGGGTGGCTGACTCAACTCAGCTGGGCTTCGGCACCTTTTCTGTGTAAGACACTGGTGCCTCATTCCTTCTTACTCACATGAAGCTCTGGTGAGGCACAGCAGCTAATTGGAAAACAGGGCTGCACATTTATTAACATATTTGTCTTTCAGATCTAAAATTCTGTAAAAGCATGTTTCTCTAGATTCCAAGGAAATGGGGTAATAACAGTATCTGTCTCATAGGCTTGCTGTGAAGACAGAATGAGGTAATCCTTGTAAAGCACTTTGAATGGTACCGAACATGCAGTCCATACCCCAAAGGTGTTCATTCTTCTGTTCTTATTATTGCTTCTGCTGCTTGGGAGGGAACAAGACACAAAGAATAGCGTAGAATGCTCTAAAAAGTGGAATAAGTAAAATTAAAGATCTATCACCTGCTACATGGGTTGCTCCTCAAGCCAGGGAGTGACTCTGACCAGGTACTATAGGTGTGACAGGTGTACAAGCTGTCCTATTCTTGCTCCTATTCTTCAAAGATTGATACATTATTGCCCTGTGCGCTTGGAGAATGAATGGTCTCCAAAAAAGGAAAAGAAAGGAAGAAATGAGGGAAAGAGGGAGGGAGACAAAACCAATTGCTACTGAATGCCCTTCTTAGGGTCTTGTTAAAATTGACTTGCAGGATCTAAGGACTTAGGGGACAAATAAGAATTATGGAGTTGGTCTGGCTAAACCAGGCTAATCAGATGAACAGTCAAATGGATTATTAGCCTATGTATGAGGTCTGTCCCGAAAGTATCAAGCACAAACAGTTTTAATTATATTGACACATTGGCTTGATACTTCCAGGACAGACCTTGTGTGTGTGTGTGTGTGTGTGTGTGTGTGTGTAACAGAAGTAATCAAATAATTTTGCTATTCACGTCATTCTTAAGTCTAGCTTAGAAAATGTCACATTTCCTACTGTTGTCCTTAAAAATGTTTTCTATGCCTAAACCATGTTAAAATTACAAATTGCTACCCAAATCCTTTAGCTATCAGGTTATTTTATTTCTTTAATGAATAGCTTATTGGTCGAGTCATTGTTTCTAATTAGCTCTCAGGTTTTGGCTGTCAAGTGATGACAGGTAGTCCCTCAGGCTGTCCTTGACAGTAGAGCTCAAATTCTACCTTTGAGGCAACCATGTTCAATCCTATCTTCTCTAGACTTTCCCACTGGAGTCGCCAATGACCTTCATTTGTAATCGAGGGCCCCTTGAGTTCCACAGTCATCCTGACCCAGTCAGAAGATCAGCAACACTGTCAGCCCACAGCAGCAGGGAAGGGTTCCTACTGCCTCACGCCTCACCTCCATTCCTTCCCCTGCTCCCCTCTCTCCTTTGGTCCAAAGCACAGACTGGATTCCTGCCTTGGTTTCCCTCCAGGCCTCCACTTGCAGCTGGAATAGAAACTCTGTTCTCCTCCCTGAGCTTCTTGAATGAATCTCCACGTCCCAGCTGGGAGCTGAGCCTGTGCTATGGTTGGCCTCAGCAGCTACCTGGCAGGCTTTCATTTTATCTGCTCCCCCTGTAAGTGAAGCCTTGTCCAGGTCTGCATGTCTGGATTTACCTGGCTACTGACTAGGTGCAAGGATGCTACACTTTCTGCCAGTTCCATTTCTTCAAGCCCCTCCCTTTTTTGTACCTTGTCCAGCTCATCCTCACCAATCCCTTGAGTTGGATGCATGAGGCTGTTCCCCTTTGCTCATCCACACCATCTAAAGAACCACCAGCGAGGGTGAATATGTCACTCGTGGGGTCTCCTTCTTTTCATCAATGCCAACATAAATTTTAAGAATGTGTTGTTTTATCCTTTTCACCCTCTACATCTACTTTTCATAGGTATAGTCTCACCTTGGCTATGCCAAGGATTATTCCTATTCTTGATGCTTTTTTGACCTTTCATATCTTTCATAGTCTCTGGGAAATGCACTCCAAAAACATAATGGAATGTCAAGTAGATGACAAGTAGTGGCATTCCCCCAATTCTTGGATGAATTGAATCAATGAAGATTCAGGGATGGTATTTCAAAGCTATATATATTTTTATGTAAAGAAGGGATCTTTGGCTTGCTTACCTTACACGTTATTCAGTGTACAAATGATATTGTCAACTTTCAAGTGCCATACAAATGCAGCTACTGAATGTAGCTGAACAATGTCCATTCATTACTAATTTTAGTTTCTAATGTGCTATGGATGTATTCATTCTGCCTATGTAGGTACACATTTCTCAGAATTTAGGTATGCATAAAAAGAGAATATAAACTTTTCTACAGCTCATTAAAATCTCTGTGATGAACCAATTTTGCCAATTGATGGAATTTAATTTTGGTCAAACTCAGCCAAATTGGTGTTTTCTGACATTTTAAGAATTCCTCTTCCTCTTCATCCCAGGGTTCATTAAGTTTGTGGGGATTTTTTTTTTTTTTTTTTTTTTTTTTTTTAATCAAAGCTAGGCTCCTGGGAGAGAAGGTAGGAAAGAAACTCCTGGTTGTCAGCTGACATTACCCTTGTTTTGAACCTACTGCTGATACCTGAGTTCCCAATAGCCTCCAGCCAATGGCCAATGAATGCTGTATTCTCTAGTTCATGCTCCTGACCCTCTGTCCACAACTGCCTTGCTTGAAGTGATGGGAAGCTTTTGGATATCTTTATCTACTACCCCAGGGGCTGCTAGAGAAACTAGCTCTGTGTGCATATTACTATTTCTAGCACTCCAGTGCTCCACAAACTCCAGCAAACAAGCTAAGTCTTCACTTTTCTAACTCCCTTCATCTCCATAATCTAAGAAAATTATTATTTTAATCCTCTCCTAAGAATAGTTTTATTGACTTTAAAGGGACACAGAGAGAGAAGCATTGATGTGAGAGAAAAACATTGATTGGTTGCCTCCTATTCATGCCTCTACTGGAGATTTTACCCACAACCAAAGTATGTAGCCTGACTGGGATTGAACCTGTGACCATTTTGCTGTACTATCCAAGCAATCCAGTTACCCAGATAGGGCTCCAAGGAAATGTTTAGCAAGACAAAGAGAGAATCAGGGAGTCATGCTTCCTAAGATTAAACTACACCATAAGCCTATCATAGTCAAAACAGCACAATCTTGTCATACAAACAGACACACAGATCAACGGAACAGGAGAGCTCAGAATTAAACACATGCCTTTGTAGTTAGTTAATATTCAACAGAGGAAGCAAGCACATACAATAGGCTAAAGATAGCTTATTCAATAAATGGTGTCGGGAGAATTGGACAGATACATGCAGAAAAATTAAACTATACCACCTTCTTATACTACACACGAACAAATTCAAAGTGGATTAAGGACTTAAATGTTAGACTTAAAACCATAAAAATCGTAGATGAAAATATAGGCAGCCAAATCTTGAACATTGCTTGTAGCAATGTTTTATCAGCTACATCTCCCCAGGCAAGGGAAACAAAAGAAAAAGAAAACAAAATGGACTACATCAAACTAAAAAGTTTTTGCACAGCAAAGGAAATCATCAACAAGACAAAAAGACAACCTACAGACACAAGAACATATTTGTCAATACACCTGACAAGGGGTTAATATCCAAAATTCTTTAACTGTTAAAGAAATGATGTTCTTTAACATCATTTAAACTTAATGCCAAACAAACAAATAAACCAATTTAAAAATGGTCAAAGGACCTGAATAGACTCATCCAAAGAGGACATACAGATGGCCAATAAACATATGAAAGTATGCTCAATATTACTAATGATCAGAGAAATACAAATTAAAACCACAATGAGATACCATCTCATACCTGTCAGAATAGCTGTCAATAAATCAACAAACAACAAGTGCTGGTAAGGAACACTTTTGCACTGTTGGCAGGAATTCAGACTGGTGCAGCCACTGTGGAAAGCAGTATGGAGATACCTCAAACAATTACAAATGTATCTGCCTTTTGACCCAGCTATCCGAGTTCTGGGAATATATGTGAAGGAACCCAAAACACTAATTTGAAAGAACATTAGCACCCTTATGTTCATCGTAGTGTTATTTACAATTGCCAAGGTATGGAAGCAGCCCAAGTGTCCATTAGTAGGAAAGTGGATAAAACAACTACGGGACATTTATACATGGAATACTACTCAGATTTTTAACCCTTGCAACAGTATGGATAGATCTGGAGAATGTTATAGTAAGTGAAATAAGTCATCCAGAGAAAAACAAATACCATATGATTTCACTCGTATGTGGAATCTAAAGGCAAAACAGAGACAAACTCATAGATGGAGAGCAGGAAGACAGCTGGTAGAGGAAAATTAGGGGGTAGAGGGATTGAGGAAAAAGGACTCAGGGACATGGACAACAGTGTAGTGATCGCTGGGGGTAGGGAGGTATAAGGTGACTAGATGGTAATGGAAACTATATAATAAATATTTTAAAAATTTAAAAGACAAAGAAAGGAAGGGATTCTTATCAAAAGCTCACCCAGCATTCTTCCCATGCCTATCATTTGACTAATCGAAACTGGCTCTCATACTCCAATGTGCAAGCTTTTGAGCCTAATGTCCCTCCCTCAACCAATAGCCACTGTTAAAACTTTAAAACTCTATTTGAAGAGTTTGTACTTGATTGAGGTTCCTTTTCTTACTGTCACAATTATGTCTGCTGTAGATGCCTCCTGAAATAAAGGAAAGGATCCTAAATAAATGTTCTGTAGTATCTGGATTGTGTGAGGATAATGCAGGAACATGTACTTTCAAATCTCATCAAACTCTATACTTAACAATGTGCATTTTCTTATATAGAAATTATACCTCAAACAAATTGATTTAAAATAGTTATATAAATGTATACTCATATATTCTCACACATAAGACAGTATTGAAATATTACCCCATTGCACTTATCTAATCAGCTTTACCTTCTTTTCTAACAAGCAAATTCTAACTATTATAGACATTAAACTATGCCTTACAATTTAAATTCTTTTTCTTCCTTACATTCTTTCCATTCATGATTCGTTTTTTTTCTTTAGAGCAACACCAAATTTACTCTCTTTATTCAATTTTCCTTTCTATAATTTGACTTTATCAGTTTATGCTAGCTAATTTATTTCTGCTTTGTGTGTGAAATGTTGTTGCAGTTTGTTCCATGGAGCTGTGTGCTGAGCTAGGTGAATGATGACATACTCCAGAGACTACTCAAAGATTCCAAATGTAATAATTAAGATCCTTGGATCAAGAAGAAAGGGATTATACAACTGTGTCCCTTTCTACCTATCCCACACATGCATCAGATGTTGAGTTTCTATAGCAATAGCTGGTTCTCCATGTTGGTGCCTTTATCCTTAAATCAAAACTTATGAATCACCCACATTTTTGCAAGTCATTAATAAAATACATTAAAAATACATTAAAAATAATTTTGTCCTCAAATGACTACTAAGAACATGAAATTTCTATGAGTCTATATTTCTGATTTGTTACAGGGGAAGCATTGAATATATATTTGCATTCACTATTGACATGAAGGACTCTTAGGTCCTGCTCTAGTTCTTAATTCCATAATTTGGAGTTGGGGAAAAGTTTGAATTCTCCATGTATTGATGTTATGTAAATCATAGCATTAAGTATCTGCTCAAATGACTGAATCATTAGAAGGTCATTTTATATCTTCCTCTTTGTTGCTAATTCCTTTGCAGCAAGGGTTACCAGTGAGTGCCAATCATTCTCCAGGGAGTGTAAAAGGATTCAGGGATCTTGGAGTAATTGACAACATCAGAAAGATAAGAGCAGGCAAACTGCATACCAAAGCTGACTTTAAAAAATAGTGACACTTACATGTAACTCCCATGTCATTATCACCAAAATCATTTATTAAGCAGCCAATTGAGCATGATATTCAGCTTTTATCCTCTAAGAGAAACTTTTGCCAATAAACAACTTCTTACTTGGTCATCCTTGGCAATTGCAATCCCCCAGTGACAACAGAGGGGTATCTGAATTTGGTGAAGTACATTTGGACTGTTGGCATTATGTGTCATTGCATATGCAATATTAATGATTTTCCTTTGCCACTTTCAAGTATAAATTATTTTTTAAGAGTCCAAAGATAAAGAATCAAATGATTTCTATTGACCTATAAGCAGGAAAACATCCTCTCAAAATAAAAATGGTTTGTTGTTTTATATCATTGAGAATAATGATTCATAATAATATGTTAAATATAGTTTATTAGCCCTATTAATATTTTATTGCATCCCTAGGTCAGTCAGACTTAACTAAGTCAAAGATATTATACAATAAATATTTAGGATTTTATTATATACAATCTTATGAAAATGAGTCAAAGCAAAGAACCCAGCTGGCATTTGGAACACAGGGGTGGGTGGGTGTTGGAGGTGGTAGCTAATATAACCAGAGCCAAATTCCATTGCTGGTCCACATACCATAAGAAGTTATCTCTTTGCTAACCGCATTATGATTTTGAAAAGCCCTGAATTCTTTTCCACACAGCATTGAAATATTCTCAAATCAACAATACGAAACAATAATAGGCTTAATGAGGTTAGTCTTATAACAAATCTAAATATTCCAATCAAGCAAATAATGTGATTTTCACTTTATATTTTTAAAAATACAGATAAATTTTAAGAAGTCATCATATCACAGGACATAATTCTCCCTTCTTGTACAAACTTAAATTTAGCCTGTCTCTTGGCAGGGTAAATCCTACGCATTGCTCCCACTTTTAAATTCTGAAGATTATTGATGGAGAATATTTTTAAAAGTCAAAAAACAACTCCAACTCACTTCAATAAATTCTGAATCATAGACTATAAAGAAAATCAGTGTTTTGCTAGATTCAAATATACGTAGAATTATTTGATATGGTTTCCATTTTGGAATCTATTATTTTCATTGAATATTAAAATAAATTTCCTCTGCATAAGGTTTCATATATTCTGATTTTCTTCATTCTTTGGAAGTATATAGAACTCTTCCAAGGCTTTTCTTGGGTAAACATTTTTTGAAATACAAGAGAAAAAAGAGCTCAAGTATAACTTTTTCTTGAAATTAAAACCCTAGAGTTTTTGTAGTCAAACCCCCAAAAACTGTAAACCCTGAAAGGAAGAACTGAAATTTGACCAAATAGTTTAAATATCAGATTACTTTTAAGGCGTACTGAGCACTGGATGATTCTGTGGTATTCCCAGAGAAACTTAGAAATCATTTGGGTTGTGCATGGCCAATCCACCCCCAACTAGTTCATTGTAAAGTAATGCATGCTAAAAAAGACTGTTTCAAGTTCCCACACAACAATGGGTCCAATGGGCTCTAACTTAGCTGGCACCTTTCATGAAAAAAGATCTAGACATCATTATGAACAGCTCAATTAAAATGTCTGCCCAATGGATTACACTGGGCCAAAACAGCACATACTGCTTGGATAAATTAATAAAGGGAAAGATAACGTGGAAATGTTATAATGGCCTTGCAAAAACGTTGATGAGTGGGGGTAGTTTCAATACCTCCTGCCTAAATGTAGATGAGTAAATCAGCTCCTCCTGTCATAGATCCATTGACTCATTTCCAGAGGAGGTCTCCCGGGACAGTTTTTCTGAATCTGGAAGGCAGTAGCCAGGTGCCTTGGAACCTCAGAAACATCATTCTTACCACATCTGTTTGGCTGCAAATGCCTTTGGATGGGATCTGCTTACCTTTTTCCTTCTGACTCAGCTTAGGCAAGCTTTCTGCCTGTTTACAGAATGCATGCAGGCTGGGATGAGGAAACATGATGGCAATAGAAGTCTAACACCCCAGGAGCAACATATTTATAAACATTTCATAAATTCATAATCCAATCTTGGAGATGGGTGCAAAAAGTTTTCAAATGCATTAGAGTTATACCCAGTCCTAAAAAAGTTTCCCACTGCAAACTATGGCACACAAGCAAGCCATTTCTTCCAAGCCATAGCTCTCCCTTCCAATGGCCTCAGAATAAGAACAAAAAGTAGTTACCTGCCAAAGGAAGCATGATCCGGACCCCTCAAGCTGCTTCCTGTGTGAAAAAATTCACCCTTTTTTGAAAGAAACCTACAAGGATGTAAAAAAAGACACAGTCAATCTCATATTCTTTGGATCCATTCAGGTTTCTTGCACCAATTCTCTCCAAAGGTTACACATATCTATAATGGCTATGGTGTGTGTGTGTGTGTGTGTGAGAGAGAGAGAGAGAGAGAGAGAGGGAGGGAGAGAGAGAGAGAGAGAATATGTCTTCTTACTTTTGTTACTAATTACTATGGTTTCCTCCCAGAAGCTCAGTTAAGGAATGAATTTCCACAGTAAATGTTGAAAATAGATGCACTGAACTTGCTTCTGGTGATCAAATGAGCTTGTCACAAATTCTCCCATCAGGTTATGCACAGTGCTTGAAACGTGTATAATCAAAGCTCTTCAGCATCTAACATCTCATATGATCCTTAAACAGCACTGAGAAACTTAAAACCTGAAAGAAACAGGGACCTAGAAAACTTAGATAAGCTAAGTGGGTCTTTTCGCATCCAATCCAAATCCAAATGTAGCTCTCTACATTTCCCAGCTAATGTTTAGTCTACTAGACCATTACATGCTTCTCTGTTTGTTATTTATACGGAAATTGAGAGTAACTGTATAAAGCTTTACCGCAATTTGGCATTGTCATGACACCCAAGGACATAATCATTTGCATTTTACCAAATTATCAGTCTGTGATAGCTGTGGGATTAAAGATAATTGCATAAAGAAAATGCC